>OZ016483.1:5000-442500 GCA_963966615.1 Tenthredo amoena | reverse complement strand
GCTACTGCGCGCACACTTTCGGCAGGATGAGTCAACGCGCTCGCCCACGATCTTGGCTACTGCACGCGTCGGGTAGGTATTGGTCCTAAGCAAAATTGCGTCGGTTACCCTCGACGGCCGTAGTAGATCGCTTCGCTTAAGCCATTGGTTGCATATTGGGTCACTAAAGTCCCAGACCCCCTGGCCTTGCCAACGTTGGCGTGCCCAGGCCTTTTGGTGGTTCTGGCGGGCCGCTGACTTGAACTTATCGAGTTGTTCGATGGTCAGCGGCCAGGGTAGTCTGAGTGACCTGGCGTGTGACGCTAATTTCGTCTCCGCCTCGTTCGATTCAGCAACCGCTCGGCTTATGTGGTCCTCGGAGGTCCGCGCTTTCAGGCCGCACCGTAGTGCGGCTATTAGCACCAACTTCTCCATTTCAAGGAGCCCCAGCCCCCCCAGACGACGCGGAGTATAGAGGAAGCTATTGCTCACGCTGTTGGGGAGATGCAGGATGCTCCGAGACTCTGATCTTATGACCACGTCGATCTTTCTGAGCACTGCCGCTGGCGGAGGACAGGTGACTAGTCCATATGTGAACCGGGGGTATATGTACGTCCCCAACAGGTCCAGTTTCTGCATCGGCTTGAGCGGCAGTGCTCGAACGCGCCGTATGACCTCTTTGAGAGTGTCAACTTCAAATCCAAAGAGCAGTCCCTTCCATGGGGCTATCCTGGCACCGAGGTAGGTGATCACCTCATCGGGGTTGGCGTACGGGATTAGCTCGCCGTGTACCGTTACTCCCGGATTTCGAAGGTACCAGGTCTTCCTCTGGGGGACGTACTCAAAGGATGTGCACTTAGGCACAGACAGACTCATGCCCAGGCTTGCTAGGTAGTCCGCGATCGTTAGGGCCTGATTACTGGCCGTGGCCGCGTCCTTGCTGAGGACGGTTATATCGTCCGCGAATGCTAGGACTGCCAGATTGTGGCCTTCTACGTCGACGCCTGCGGTTGTGCTTTGCAGCCGTTCGAGTAAGGGCTCGATGACGAGGTTGAAGAGAAGCGGCGAGAGAGGGTCGCCCTGCTTGACTCCTCGCTTGAGGGTGATTTCAATGTCCTCGCCATCTTGCACCTTAATAACCGTTCGGCAGTCTCGGTACATGTTCAATATGTAATCGGTCACTAATGACGGGACTCCTTTCCTTTTCAGGCATTCTCCGATGGCCGAGTGCGGGACGGTGTCAAATGCCTTCGAGATGTCAAGAATGGATACCACACCGCCCGCCTCTTTTGCCCGCCCAATGGCTGCCCCCAGTAGTTTGATGTTGGCGTGGCAGCCATTTTCCTCTGTGAACCCTTTCTGCCGGCTGCTTTGCCTGACTGAAGACCTAAGCCTACGATCGAGTAGGGATGAGTACACTCTACTGATCATAGAACCGATGGTGATCGGTCTCCAGTTCTTAGCATCGCGCGTGTCTTTGCCGGCTTTGGGGATCAGAGTCGTTCGATTTTGCTTCCAGGCGTGTGGATAGTACTGGCCTAGAAGCAGGGCGTTGAAGAATGCCGCCAGGACTGTGCAGACGTCGTCGCCCCTGAGGCACGCCTTCGTGATACCGTCGGGCCCCGCTGCCGAACTGTTTTGGACCTTGGCCAGCTTCCTCTTTACTTCGAGCGGGGTGACAGGCCTCAGGATTTGTTCGATCCCGATGGACTCCTCGCGGTGATCGCGAGTCGCCACATCGGGTCCTGCCTGGCCCCATAGCTCCTCGTAGAGGAGCTTGACCGCCTCCCCGTCTGGGGTCTGTGGTCTTTGGAGGAGCGATAGGTCGTTGGCCATGACCAGTTCAGCCGGCTTCTTGGGGCACTCGTTCCATAGCGACTGGCATCTCGCGAATGCGTGCCTTTTCCGGCCCGTGGTTACGGCCGCAGCACGTCTTGGGTGCCTGGCTTCAGCAGGCCGCTTGGCACGGTTGTTCGGCGTGCCGGCCGCTCTGCGTTTGGCCTGGCCAGCGCGGTTGTTAGATGCGCTGGCCGTATCGCGTTCAACTGGGGTCGGCGTCTGCAATTTTCGGATGAGCTCGTCATACAGGATCTCGATCTCGTTCTCAGAGATCTCGTTCGATCTAATGCGATCCTGCAGCCGGCTCATCCAGTTTGTCCATGTGTTTGCCGTTTCGTGCACTGTGCAAGCCCCCTCCACGAGCGGCTTCTGCCAGTCTGCGTGTTCGGGTGGCGTTATGCGTTCAATCGGGCGGCCGTGGTCAACGACCAGGGGCTGCGCGTCTACCTCTTCCCTACGGACATTTGTTGTGGAGCCCGCAGGTACAGGGTCGACAGGCTGCTCTGCCTCATTATCTGAGGAGAGCTCGTCCGCCGAGAGTTGAGCTGGTTGCTGTTCCTCTCGGGCGTGACTGGGCCCCGGTTCGTCGCGGCGCGCCCGCTGCGCGGCGCCACGGATTCGTGCACGGGCGTGACTCACTTGTTTGTGGGTCCGCCCTGGAAAGTGACTTGCTATCTTCACATTTATGTGGCGCTCCTCAGCGTATTGCTGTTCGAGCTGTGAGATACGTGCGAGCTCGTCATCATTCCATACCGTCGCTTTGCGGCCCCCTTGTTCGCGGGGTCGCTCGGCTTGGCGCGCGCGCTCGTCGTTTCTCGCTACAGGGTGCGCATGTCGCTGGTGTTGCGACAGCGCTCTTTGTGTTGAGAAAGACGAGTCGCAGAGTGCACACGGATACGGGAGCACGACACGTTGCGCCTGCCGGCCAGGGCATTTCGGGACGTGGCAGCTCCAAGCGTGGATATGTTGGAGGACCTTTTGACAGTCTCCACATTTCCACTTTAATTCGACGCTTGGGTGCACGTCCCGCATGTGCTTGTCGAGCTGGAGGCTTCCGAGACAAGCAAGGTTGCGCCCCAGCGACTGACATTTGGGACAGGTCTGCGGTCCATTTTTCTGGCCGACCAGCACGTGTCTCTCCACGCTACGGATCCGTATAGGTCTAATCGGGTTAGTCATGTCCGGGTTCGATTCTCCGCCCACGCGCGCCATTCTAGCGCGCGAGCGGGTGTTCACCAGATGGCCTGGTTGGGCAGCACTTTCGGCAGCTGCGCTCCTGTTGTTCATCCCCCTCGCACTTCGGCGCTCAAACTCCGCCACGACCACCGGCCCCAGGGGATGGCCCTGACCGGCAGCCGCTTCCGAGGCTTCTGTTTCACCAGATTCCATTGTTTCGGTAATACTACGCGCCGGGGGCCTCCCCCCATGCGCGAGGAGCACTTATGGCAGCGTCTTACCGTGCGGGTTACTTGTGCGGCAAGCCAGCACAGAGGTTCATTTCTGGCCTCAGCCATTTGGTTGTGGCGGGCAGACTCCACTCCGTTAAGTCTAGTCGGGGAGCGCTGGTGTGAGTCGGAGGGCGCTCGGATACTAAGGTGTTGCATCCGTTCAGCATCGTTGTTGGGTGTATGCGGCTATGTCCATTGAACGCGCATGCCCCACATTCGATTTAAAAGAATGGGGGAGCCCGAAAGCCAAGCTTACGGGCTCCCCATGATGCTATTGCGCTCTCCTCCTCTTCCCCTCTTTACCAGGTGTACGGGCTGGTGCTAGGTGGCTGGCGGGCCGTGGGCCCGGCGCCAGGTCGCGTGCCGGTCGGCATTGGCCCGCGTTTGGCAGGGCGCACCCAGTTTGCAGTGACCGTTGCCTCCCGCTGTCGCGTAGTTCAAAGATCTTGGCCCCGGCACCCGCCAGCTTGTTGTTGGTCTTTCGCTCCTAGACACTCTCGTTCATTGGTCTTGGCCTAGCAGGTTGGAGTGGAGCTGCCCTCTACGCTTCCGCCGGGCAGGCGAGTGTTAACCTGTCCGACGTCGACCCCTTGGGGTCTATAGCCCTCGTCGTTTACTTATTACCCCACCCCTCTTGGGTGACGATGGGCACTTGAGCCCGACCTGTCTCGGCCTTCGACTCTTGTGGCACGCGGATGGCTGGATGTTGCCCAACTCACGTGTCCCTCAGGGAACAGCCCTGGGGAAGGTTGACGCTGAGAGTGACGTTAAGAGAGTCATAGTTACTCCCGCCGTTTACCCGCGCTTGCTTGAATTTCTTCACGTTGACATTCAGAGCACTGGGCAGAAATCACATTGCATCAACACCCGCTAGGGCCATCGCAATGCTTTGTTTTAATTAGACAGTCGGATTCCCCCAGTCCGTGCCAGTTCTGAGCTGACCGTTGAATGGCGGCCGAAGAGGACGACCGCGACGGCGAACCGTCACGGAAGCCTCGCAGCAAGGAAGATCCGCGGGAGGCCAAGGCACGGGACCGAGCTCGGATCCGGCCGAAACCATCACCTCGCCCAGGCCCGGCACGTCAGCCAAACCCGCTTCCCGACCAAGCCCGACACGCCCCGATCCTCAGAGCCAATCCTTATTCCGAAGTTACGGATCCAATTTAGCGACTTCCCTTACCTACATTAGTCTATCGACTAGAGGCTCTTCACCTTGGAGACCTGCTGCGGATATGGGTACGAACCGGCGCGACACCTCCACGTGGCCCTCTCCTGGATTTTCAAGGTCCGAGGGGAAGATCCGGACACCGCCGCAACTGCGGTGCTCTTCGCGTTCCAAACCCTATCTCCCTGCTAGAGGACTCCAGGGAACTCGAACGCTTATACAGAAAAGAAAACTCTTTCCGGATCTCCCGACGGCGTCTCCAGGTCTTTTTGGGTTACCCCGACGAACTCTCTTGCGAGGGCCCGACTTGTAAACGGTTCCGCTGCCGGGTTCCGGAATAGGAACCGGATTCCCTTTCGCCCGACGGGTGTGTCACTTTCAAGCCGCGGGCGAACACGGCACGCGCGCGTTTCCCTCGCGCTCGCGTCGATTCTCCGTTCTTTCGCTGATGATTCAAATATGGCATTGAAAATACACCGTCATCGACATCGGATTTCTCCTAGGGCTTAGGATTGACTGACTCGTGTGCAACGGCTGTTCACACGAAACCCTTCTCCACGTCAGTCCTCCAGGGCCTCGCTGGAGTATTTGCTACTACCACCAAGATCTGCACCGACGGCGGCTCCAGGCAGGCTCACGCCCAGACCCTTCTGCGCACACCGCCGCGATTCTCCTACTCGTCAGGGCTTCATGACGGCCTGAGCCGCCTCTCTTGCCGCTGACGGCCGAGTATCGGCGCGACGCTTCAGCGCCATCCATTTTCAGGGCTAGTTGCTTCGGCAGGTGAGTTGTTACACACTCCTTAGCGGATTCCGACTTCCATGGCCACCGTCCTGCTGTCTTAAGCAACCAACGCCTTTCATGGTATCCCATAAGCGTCGACTTCGGCGCCTTAACTCGGCGTTTGGTTCATTCCACAGCGCCAGTTCTGCTTACCAAAAGTGGCCCACTTGGCACTCTGATCCGAAATCTCGTGGCTTCATAGTTCATACTGTACCTCTTGGGTGGTGTGGAAATTAGTACACTATTATATATTCGACTGAGTCTCATTGACCGCACTATTTCTGAAAAAAGATTGCATTAAACGTAAAATTGCATACAGTTTTTTTCCTGTAGAGAATTCAGAAGAGAGTTAAACTTTGATTCGAAACATGTTTTCCGCGAGTTTTACTCTATGATTTATTTGTGAAACACCTCAAATTACATTTATATGTATCCTGAATTTTTCCGCGAAACTGTATCTACACCCATGTTGACATATCAGTTGAAAATGCGGAAATCTTTGCTGTTCGTTCCGCTAGAACAAAGATTTTACTCCAAAATTTATGCTGATTTCAATTTGAACAACAAAAACATTAGCAGTCTCAGCTTCATATACAAAAGATTGGGTTTACTGGTGATACATAAAAACGATAATAAATCCTGAGGGTGGAATTAGAATACAATTCATTGCAAATAATTTATTGATTACATGATTACATAAACACGCAACACGATCGTCAAATTATAATGGTTATGCCATAGTATATATACCTTATTGACTAGGGTTTTATATTCAGATGAAAATGTACCATGATCTTACTTTTACAGCTCGAACATAGGTGCTTTGCATTCAATGTCAAATTTCATGTCTACTGATTATCAATTTGTTGCCATACTATAGTTAGCTTATCATTGTCAGCCATAATCGATAAAAAGTTCACCATTGTACAATTTGATGACAACACCGTGTCAGTGGTGCCCACACATTGGCTGAAGCTGTCGACGTCAGGTGAAACAGTCTGCCTATGGCCACCCAAAAATATTGACGAAGCGATCAGTAAAGCAAAAGATACTCACAAAAAGCTCTAAAATAGCACCTACATGTAAATGAAAAATTAAAAAATATAGAAAATCATATAACCATATAAAATGTTTCGCCGTAATACGTACAGAAATCGTAAATCATTTCACGATGGGAAACAGCAGACGTAGTTCGATTTTATAATCGTTAATCATTTTAAAGAGGCCTTCACGTCGTGTGTACTTTGTAAGGGACTCGTAAATGTTACCGTTATACGTGACTTTTACGGCCAATATTACCTTTCTAGACCTTCATGTGCCAATAGACCTTTCTCTAAAAATAACTTTAAATATTCATATGTGTCTGTTTTCGCCATGTCGACAAGTTTGCGGAAACCATCGATTCTACACGCGGATCCTAAGATTTGTATGATACTGTCGAAACCACACGTATTCCGGACAACGATTTTATTGTTTCCGTCTGATATTATGGGGCAGTGATTGCCATTTTTCATCAAACCGATATTGAGCCTCGTCGTGCTGAACCCAACGACATCCCAGTCAGGACGTGTATCCAGATACGTTCGTTTCGTTTTTTTCGGTCCATTCTTATTCCTCCAATTTTGCTCATTACTCAATTCAGAAATTTCGGTGCTGTTCTTATGACACGATTCATTCGGTCGCTTCACGTTTTGCTTCGTGGGTACCATTGTGGGATCGAAAGATGGCACATTGGTCGAGCTGGATAAATCAGTCACTGAGAAACTCCCAAAGACCGAAGTCACGTCCTCATCCACGGGTATGACTACTTGCTCCTTAGATTCAGCATTGATGGAGATGGATATATCATTTATCATGAAATTCTTATCAAGAATCGACTCGTCTTTATCATTTAGTAATTTATTCTGGCAAATTGTGTCAATTTTGTTTGTTTTCTGCGTTACGAGATCATCGATTCCACCGAATCGTTCCATAAAACTTTCTTCGATCCCATCTGGTGAACAGTCATCTTGGTTTTGCGGGGGCATATATTTTCCCGGAATGTGACTAGTATTACACTCTAGATCCACTACATCTGCTGAATCTTTCACTTGCGATGGTTGGCGGATTTTTCCAGCTACGGCCAATTTCGCCCTTCCAGAGAATGATCTCAAATGTGTCGTTAAAAATTTGTCGATACGCATTGGTCGACATTCATTTCTGAGCAGACGGTGTTTCAGGTCGTTGAATTCAGCCTCAACCGCTGATGAAGTAGCATTGACTTGGCCATATCCGAAATGTGTAATCATGACTCCAGAATATAGTGGAAAATAAGGCAGCATGTATTTAATCTTCTGTGCCATCGCGGGGCAATAATAAGGATTTATATCAACGCCGCTTGACGCTGTTTTTGCATCATTCATACATTCATGAAAGAATCGATGTGCCCAAGAATCGATGTATGAGCTGTCGTAGAGCTCATATTCACTTTCACCTTCGTCAGGTTCCAACCCTTCGTCGGGATTATCAATCTCGGATGATGCCTTGCTCATATCAGAAATACCCTTTATGTCCCGACTGATAGATACACGAGCTTCTTCAGCCAAGCTGACCGTATCGTCTTCGGTCCTACCGCAACCTTGGCTACTGCACAGGATAATAGAAAATCTGACTATTTGCTTGCAACTTACAAAATCAGTTGCCTTGGTGAGCAAACACATTATCATTACATAAAATGTTTTAACCCGGGGATGTAAGGACGATAAAAGCTTCCAGCGCGTTACAAGCGCGACGTAGTGAGATATATCTAATCTCAGGAAGCAATTAGGCTTATTTTCATTGGCATCTTTGACAACTGACAAGCACTTTGAGAGGTAATCTCTCAAATCTTTGCAATGGCCAAAAGCTCTTACTATTGCACCCATCAAAGCTTTATCGAAGTCACAAATGACTTCGCGTGGGCAAGGAAAATTCGATTTGTGTGTGGCTCCTATTCTCATGATTTCAAACAGCCAATATTGGATTGGATTTGTATTTTGTACAGCGCTCAGCATTTGGAATACCGGCATCTTCGAAGTTGGAGTCTCGCAAACGATTTGATATAAATATATGTGCGGTGACAATTCACCGTCCGTTTTTTTCAATTTCTTGACCAAAGACCCAGTAGTATCGACAAAAATTCGATGAGAATACAGAATATATGTTGCCATTTGTTCGGGCGTCCAATAATGGACGAAGAATGGATCGAAGCCTATCCCGTGAATCGCGCCTGCGTGTTTTTCCATCTTCATTTTAGAAATACTTTGTATGGGATCTATTCCCTGACTGAGTCCTAACATCTTGTCTTTTGTTTCCTGTTTGGCTTTGCGCAGTGTGCCGATTTTCGGTAAATGGGGTGGCTCAGGATCACCAAATTCCATTAATCTGTCAGCTTCATTCCGACGCCAAATACATGCCGGCTTGTTTCCTTCGATCAATGTTTTAGTGACTGCTCTTCGTTGCTGTCCTTTCAGCTGACGTTTTTTAACATGTTTCACGGCGGAATCGAAGTTGGTGACAGAACACTACATCTTCACAGAGACGTGTTCAATAGGTCTGTTCGCGATGGAACCAGAAAATGTGCAGCCACATTCTGAACATGAGCCATCTACAGTCAAATATATTCCGGACTCAGACATCTTACACCTCTTGAAAGACATGGGGCATGTTAGCTTTGTTTCTTTGTGAAATATTTCGAAAAGTTTATCAGTCCAAAGGTTGCGTTGTAAAGTTTGGTAAGTTTTTTCGCCACGAGATTTGTCGGCATAGATGACTTCTTCTGGCATTACTGTCATCCAAGTTTTATACGGCAACTCAAGTTGAAATTCAAAAATTTTCGAAATCCCTAAGCGGTCATCAGTAATTTCAAGGGTCGATTCCGGCAAGGATGTGTTAATTTCGATACCATGAAAGTCAAGGATCTTATCCAGTAAGTGATATCTGTTGCTATGTATCATGACGTATATGTATTTTGGTGAGATTGTATTTTCCATTTTATCGCTAATCTGCTGATATATACGATTACTAGGGATCATCGGTATCCCATTTGAATCAACCAGATTTTTGAAATCCTTCGATAGAACTATATTCAAAAGTGGTTCGACGTGTTGAGCCATCTTCTGAAATTCACGCGTCTTAAACGCGGACAGTAGAGATCTTACAGATCGTACAGATCTTAACTTTTGGTTACAGCCTATGAAATTCAATAAACAGCAACTCAGCGTAATGAAATCCGTATCCGCATGAAAGAATCGGTATTTATTTCTAACGAAATCGTATGCAGGTTATACGTATGTAGACTATTTATTTCATAACCTGTATATATTCAGAAGTACATGATCTGCTCTAACATGCCTGAATCCATGCAAGCTTATTACCGTTTTGACAGAGCAACAGCAAGAAGAGCTAAACACCGCTCGGGCCTGAGGAGGTACCGGCGTATCGAATAGGGAGGGGATAACAGATGACAGTCCACAGTGGCGGAGCGATGCGACGTGCGGCGGCACAGAGCTGAACAAAGTTTTATGTGGCATAGAACGAATCCTCCCTAGCGCAGAACCAACACGAGCACATACCGCGTGCGAGAGGCTCGCTCGGGAGAGGATAGTTTGGCAGTGGCGTTAGTTTGTTAGTGGGGGTGGTTATAATACTTTGACGTGATATACCGTCAATAATAATGCCAAATATATAATTTGTCGTATATTTAGATATTATGATGTAATGAAGTATTTTTAATATTTTTCTGTTGATACTTAGGCATCTAAGATAACAAAAATTTACAGTTTAATTAACGGCAAAAAACCGTGTTGACCAGTGCATTATCAATTGATCATAGTTTTCGTATGAGCCATATGGGATAAATCATTGAAACCAGCACCGTCGGAAATTAATTCTTGAGAACTCAATTTTTGTTGAAACGAGCGTTCAATGTTCGAAATGATAGTATTAAATTATATAAAAATTAACAATTTATGTAAAATTTTTTTGAACGAACGAATTCAGTATTTTTCATTAACTCGGGTTGATAACTAGTGAAATAATATATAATTCAGTAGTCTCTTTGATTATCAATTATTTCGTCGATAAAGTATAGATGCGCCTGGAGCGGCCGCTCCGTTTACCCTATGGTAGGGCCGGCCCTGTCGTGTCTTTTGGGATCTGATGGAACGTTCAATTTGAAGTAAAAGAATATGGGGTGCAGATGATCTAGACGCTGTTTTAAGCACCAAATTACAAAAACTTGATGTATTTTTGAGATTTTACTGTCCATATGCGTTGTAATTCGTCTATAAGTATTGACTAAAGATTCGACAACACGTAGAAAATCGTTGTAAGAATCGAATATTTGGATTTTTGGAATTTCTATAGGATGGTCGTGTGTCATAATTCAGTTGCAAGCTTCGATTAATTATTGCAATACAAAATGCAATGCAAGAATCGTATGAATTACAATGTCATCATCTGGCAAGAATTAAAGAATAGCGATTTTTGCATTCAATTCAGAACAACATTTCATACGATTAGAACAACCCGTAACAATATTCAATTCGGTTAGAACAACCCGGAACAAGGTATCATTCCACTAGAACAATGGAGAAAAACTCGAAAAATCCTCGTTTTTGAAAAGTAGGGGGCCGTGAAGCTCTACTTTATTGGTACAACCCGGAACAACATTTTATACGACTAGAACAATCTTTAACATTGTTGGATACGACTAGAACAACCGGCGAGAATCTTACAACGTCGCTTAAAGGACGTCGAACAAATTTCCTGGTCCCAATAGTCCTGAAACAGCTGAAAAAATCACGAAAGGAGAATTTCAGCTCAAATTTTGCAGTTGACGAGATAATATTCTGGAACAATGTCGAACAAATGTGAAAGAATGTAGAAAATATCGTAGAATTTTTTTTGTAATATGCCAGGCTACACAAAAAAAAAGTGATTTTTCGATTTTCTCGCTTACTTGCGTCAGTGTTAGACATTGTCCCCCCGGAACAATGTTCAGAACAACTGGAACAACCCCGAACAACTCGAAAGATTGCCGGAACAGGTCCCTGAACTTTTTTATTCCACTTTTCCGTTTCTGTGTACGTTTTTTGACCGTATTCGTTCGAATTTTGGACTTACTACTTCGGGAATCTGGAACAATGTTCAGAACAACTGGTACAACCCGGAACAACTTGAGAGATCGCCGGAATAAATCCCTGGTCTTTTTTATTCCACTTTTCCGTTTCGGTGTACGTTTTTTGACTACTTCCGGTTTGATTTTGGACTTACGACTTCCGGATTCTGGAACAATGTTCAGAACATCTGGAACAACCCGGAACAACGCGAGAGATTGCCGGTACAGGTCCCTGAACTTTTTTATTCTACTTTTCCGTTTCGGTGTACGTTTTTGAACCGTATTCGTCCGAATTTTGGACTTACGACTTCGGGAATCTGGAACAATGTTCAGAACAACTGGAACAACCCGGAACAACTTGAGAGATCGCCGGAACAAATCCCTGGTCTTTTTTATTCTACTTTTCCGTTTCGGTGTACGTTTTTCGACTACTTCCGGTTTGATTTTGGACTTACGACTTCGGGATCCTGGAACAATGTTCAGAACATTTGGAACAACCCGGAAGAACTCGAAAGATTGCCGGGACAGGTCCCTGAACTTTTTTATTCCACTTTTCTGTTTTGGTGTACATTTTTGACCGTATTCGTTGGAATTTTACTTACGACTTCGGGAATCTGGAACAATGTTCAGAACAGCCGGAACAACCCGGAACAATCGGAAAATTTCGTTTTTTCGAAAAGTGGGGGGCTAACTCAAAAAACCTTTTTTTTCAATTCTCAGCCGTATTTTTCGCATTGGAAAATTTTCGTTCTGGAACAATGTAGAACAAGTCTAGAACAATCTGGAACAACTTTCGAAAATATTTTTTTCCAAAAGTGGGGGGCTAACTTCACGTAGGTGCTGCGTCCGCGAATTCTCTAGCATAGCGCAACGTACGGTTCATCAACCTGCTGAGTTGCGCTTGCACATTCCATAGTATTGCCAAAGTGTGGCTCAAACATCTGGATTGCAACGCCATGATACTCGGGTTGCAACATCCCCCCCCCCGGCCCCTGGAAAGAAAAGCCTTCGGGTTTTCTCTGAAATCAATCAAATCTGCTGGCTTGCGTCGCCGTGCGTACGCTTGCCTATTATGCTATATCTAGGTTAGTAGTTTACATAATGTATCCCGTTAACATATTTTTCATATAATCGTTTCTTAGGCTGGGTTAGTATAATCAATTTTTCCTGACTTATTATTTGATGAGAATATTACAAGATGATTAGCTCTTATTCGATAAAATGCTTTAAACGATTTACATGTACTCTAAGAGTTTTCTTTTTTACCTTTATAGTGCAGTTCACTTCTGCATTTACCTCTAAGATTGTGTAAGGACCGATCCATTGAGATAGCAGTTTTTTCGATCGTCCTCTGCGTACGGTTTCATCGTATAGTAGTACTTTATCTCCGATTCGGAATTTAGTTACCTTAGTACCTTTGTCGTATTCGGCTTTAGATTTTTCTTTAGCTAGTTGTAGGTTTTCCTTTGCTATGAGGTTACTGGCTCGTAGCCTTTCTCGTAGTTCCCGAGCGTAGTCGTCATAGGTGTAGGTCGGTTCTGGATTCCTTTTAAGTGAAGTTGGTAGTTCTGCTCGATGTCCGTACACTAGTTCGAATGGTGTGAATCTCGTTGCAGTATGTGGTGTCGTATTGTACGCAAACATAGCGTATGGTAACCATTCGTCCCAATTGATCTGTTCCTCGTTCACGTAGTGTCTCAGGTATTCGGCTAACGTTCTATGCGACCTGTCTAGCGCTCCGTTGGATTCAGGATGATATGCCGTCGTCTGTATCTTGTCGATCTTTAACAATTTGCAAGTATCTTTAAAAACATTACTCAGAAAATTCGTACCTTGATCTGTGAGTATTCTCTGTGGTATTCCGTGTTCACAAACGATCCTGGTTGTAACAGTCACGGATTAAAATCCGCCTATTATTTAAAATACTGGGATTGAGCGCGCGCCATCTTTCGGCACGCTCAGAGTCTAATTCATCTCGGGGGGCGCCTAGAGACCTTTGCCGCTAGCGAAGTAGCTCGAGTACGTATCGAGAAGACGGCTCCTCGGCTCAGAGAGGAGCAAGAGCAACCGCTCTTAGGGGCCTTACTCCGGTGTAAAGCAATCAGGGAACGCTTCGGCCTACCTGCTTGTCCGAGCACCTGATAAGAAAATCCTACCCTCTGCTTTTGATATAGCGACGAGGCTATCAAGAATTGCTTCGGCCTTCTTGCCTGTCCAACTTGCTATATCATACAAGCCAGAAGCACTTTGAATTGAGTCACCCTTCTCTTTCTCGACAAAAACTTTAAATTTAGAGTCACTTATAAAATAAAGAAAATATTCAATATGAATAGTCCATTACGGATATACTCTTCTAGTATAAAAACTTTAACGTTATTAAATATCAATAATCCATTAACGGATATACTCTTCTAGAATAAAAACTAATGTTATTAAATATCAATAATCCATGAACGGATATACTCTTCTAGTATAAGAATTTTAATATTATTTATCCTATTCATATAATTAACCCCCATTGATATCTACTAAATACTCTGCTAGTAGTATTCAATACCAAAGTCTTCTTTATATAATCAAAGATATCGATAACACGTTTATCAGATATTAGAGTCATAGGTATAGGAATAACCTCCGTAGATCTTGAGACATTTATAATTCTATTGTTAAGTTACTCCTAAATAAGTCAAACAAATATTCTCTTAGAACAACCATTTCTAGTTCTGCCACTTTTTATAATTCTCAACACTTTTTCCTTCAATAATAAAATAAACTAATTATTTAATCAATTGTACCTTTTTCCTGGATCTTTAAAATATATAAAGAATAGGCCCTTGGAAGTCAATCCAAACCCCCTGAGATAAAGCAGTCTAAACTATTTCAAAAAATCAAGAAACGAGCAATCATAACAATTGGCGCCCAACGTGTAGGGCTTGTTTCTATTCAAATAATTATTTCATATTCAAAAAAAAAAAAAACATAGATTCATGAAACCGGGGATGGTTATTACCCGCAGTGAAAAAAAAGCATCCCAACCACAAATCCAGGAGGAAGGTGATTTGATTCAACTAAATTCAGAAATAGAAGCTAACACTAGTAATACAACCAATAATAACGATTTCAACATTGCACAAAACCATGACTTGAGTTTATTAAGCGATATAAAAGCCCTTATGGCCGAATCTCAGACAGAAGCTAGAAAGACCTACAAAAATTCCAAAATGAAATTAGAGCAGATACTAAAAACATCCAAAGTAAAATAGACGAAATACGCGCTGAATTTGCAAACGAAATAGAAATAGCCGGACAAAACATAAGAGCAGAAACCAATGCTCAAATTCACAAAATCGTAGATAAACTTGATAACCGATTCAAAACAATCGAAAGACAAGGAATCAGGACAACACAAGATATGATATATTGATACTGAAAGAGTTGCTAAGACTGAATATTGTATGTCAGATAGGCTGGATCCTATCAAGAGCCTTAATTCAAAAGCTAAGGAGCACATCAACGACATCTGTAGTACTGCCGGCATTCATACTGTGCGGTTATGGTAGCGAGACTAAGATACAACAATACTACTATACAATAAGTTCAATGTTGGAAGAAATTGATGTCTAATCATAGAGGCAGAGAAACGGTTAAGCTTGCCGTTGATGTTTTAGAAGCTAGCAGAGGAAGAGCGAGAGGTTACTCGGCCGCGAAAAGTGCTGGTAGGATACCAGTTAGCACTAGAGTAATAAGAAGAAGTGACGAAGCAGACATATCAACTTCATCGAGTTTAGATACGTCTACACTTGTTGCAAGCAGCCCGGACGTAACCTTTGAAGAAACACCTGAACAAAGACCAATAATAAATCTGAACTTGGCCTTACTTAGGGTATCGGAAGATACTTCTTTAAGCGCGAGCTTGGTCGATATTTCCGTACTTACATCAGTGACCGGCATACGGGCTGGGCAAAATTAATACCGCAAATCCAAAAATGGATCAGTACAGGATTTACCCCCTACGAACTACACTTTGGAAAAAACCCAAAAAGTGAAATAGAGTCATTAATCAAATATCCGGCGCAAGCTCCAATTCCCCAGGAAACCTAAATTCGATTAGCGTATGAACGTATGACGCGTAGTGCGCTTCAACGAAATCGCCATAAAAACTGTAACGCAGTTTTCTTTATAGTAAGAGGAAAACCAACTACTACGTCACAATTCGACGCTTTCCCGTGTTAATGACTGAAAACTTACCATAGGTTGGGCGCCAGACGCTTGCGCGTCGTTTTCTTAACAAAATTCCTTGCGATACGATAAACTAAAACATACGAGATGCGACGAGCGACAACTCAACTAGCTCAGTATTCCATAGCCTTAGATAGAGGGGCAGGGTACACCAGACAAAAATATTAATGCAACGATAGTATTTTAGGTAACATCAATCAATCAATTTATTACGCAAGTGAGTAATTTAAACATCATCGATAACAGAATTGGACATAGGTTTTCTTTAGTTTGCCACGATAGGCTTCCTGATTGTCGGCATAGAATTTACGTGTTTTATAACACGAAATCAGTCATAGGCGCGTTAGAGGTGACTCGATATAAAACAATTCACTAGACTCCAGACTTGGTATCACAGAGCGATACTTCGTACCCGAATGCAAAAGTATTCTTTCTAAACGCCGCCTCAGCCGATAATTTACTTGCTGCTTTAACCGACAAAGCTCGATAACAAACGATACAGTTTTTAACCTCATGGGTTCGCTGGACTTTATAATTACGACATTTCGAAATCTATCCTAAGATAGGGACCGTAGTCAATCAAAATACGAACTACTTAGAACAGCGATAACCAATTAACTGTAACGATGGGTGGTTTACAACCAGATTCTATACGATACCGTACTGATCTCAACGATACCAAATTCCAAAGGATACTCAACTTTACAAAATGACTTTACGATAGTCCAAACGAAATCGATGCCAAAACATAACAATATTTTAACCAAATTATAACAGAACTATAACCAAATTATCTGTAACGCGAGGCCGAAGGCTACTCGCGGCTATCTTCGCTCAGGGTTCTCCAGGAAAAGTATTTCACTACCATATTCATGCACAATGATAAATATTTAGCATACTAAATATAAGAAAGCCATACGATAGAAATTAGCCAAAAGCAAGATATGCGATAGATAATAGCCAAAAAGCAATATAAAGTCTACGAATTCAGCCAGACTCGAGGTTGTTCGATAAATTAACCATAAACGAGCTTCTTAGCTCAAGCCATACCATAAAACATACTTTTATACGAACTACCTCGTGCCTTCACATAAGAAATCAAGACCTTACCTTAAATTGCCTCAGATGGAACACAATCACTATTTTAAATATACTCGATACGATACGATACTCGATGAGCGATACGATACGATAGTACGATACTCGATGACTAGAACGATAGATGAGCAGCGCAGACGGAGCGAAGAGTAGACCGATTGATCTGCGTATCCTCCTTATATAGGCCTTATTTTTGCTCGTACAGACTTCTGACTGGTCACTTGGCTCATCATCGTCTTAATTGGTTCTCGTCGTTTTCGGTAGTTTCGACGAACGTATGAGGTGTCGATGCGTTTCTCAGGGGAAACCTATCCTACCCCTGCCGTCACGATACTCCTCATCCTGCTGCCTTCCGATAGAACTCCCTGACGCTGGATCTGTCAGCAAGTCTACGTCGTGAAGGCGAGTTTCGTGTAAGGATATCGAAACATCATTCCAAGAGCTACGTACTTGGCGGGCACATTCGGTTTTTCTTTGTCTTTGTTGTTTCTGATTTGGATTGATAGTACTTTCACGTATCTTGTGAATTATTTTTTTACGACTGTTTTTTCATATTGTTCATTCATCAAATCTGGCATCCAAAATCTATAGATTAATAGAACGCGACTTCTTGCAATTTTATTTTGTGTTTGGTTGTTTGTCTAACAGTTATTCCTAACTGTGAACAGTCGCTTGTATCGGTACTCGGCAGCTGATGGATGTCTCAAAGTACTATGTTTCCGGTCGCTAGATACATGTATACCTACACGTCGTGAATCTTGCATCGACTGACGAATATCCGATTCGCAGATAACATTGGTTCCACACACACTTATTCAAAATGCATCCTTCGATCTCGAAGCACGACCTCGTCGTGGCAGTTGAAAGATAAGCGTGTGCGAGTTGACGTCAGTGCCCGAAGGCGCCCGCACTACAGCACTTCCGTAAACTCGTACGCGCTCATCTTCTTGTACTAATGTGTATAGTATAGTTGCGAATGATTATTCTTCACAAACGAATGAGCAACAAAATATATTTGCAATAAAGTGAGGCCGAACTGTGACGAGGAAGAGTTACAAGTATTGTACAGTAGAACCTCGATAATCCGAACCTCTGTTATCCGAACCGCGACTTGCTTTATCCGAACCATCATATAAATTTCAGAATTATATATATTTTATAGCATACATGTGTGTATTACATGTGCCTTAAATATTTCCCACTATTGAAACATCGCTTCACCCAACATTACTGTTCGATTGTCCGAACTTTCGCTAATCCGAACTGGGCCCGGTCCCAATTGGTTCGGATTATCGAGGTACTACTGTAATCGATTCTTCCCACTACGTGTACTGTATACACTTGTGCACCGCGTACGCATGCATCGCGAGCAAGATTGTATGACATAGTAGTATAGGTACACTAAACTAATCATCAACTGAATTTCATATTTATCATTATATTAAACCGTCATACTCTACGTACTACGTATGCATACACGTATACCGTAGCTGCGAGTTTTAGGTTTTATGCCAAAATAGCAAAGTAGATTTTCTCGATTCGACAGTTTTGCAAGTGAATAAGTTTATTCCCCAAAAATTAACACTACATACTTAATTCATTGTCTTCATTCAAAAAAATGTATGTAAATGTCATCAAGTAAAGTCGTTTCTCCTTTCGCTCCCTATATTTCTGCTTTTTTGTTCGGTACTTCTTGCATTTAGTGCGGTGTGTTATATTGACTTTCTCAGGGCGGGGTGACCTTTGTGCTTGACTCGTTATTTCCGCGGCTCGTGCACTGTAGTGAGTGCAGCAGTGTTTATTGTGCAGTTTTGCGAGTTTGGCGTGTCAATTCTGTGTTTAGGTGGGATACTGTCTCTTGTTGACTAAGCTATACGGTGTTGTCGTCGGGCAGGTTCTTTCTGTTTACTTTGATCCTATGACAGTGTGGGTCTCATTTGTGTCAATTCTTGGTGTGTGCGCGCTGGTCGATCTTTGACCCTCGATCTATTGTCGTAGTTCTCCTATTCAGGCCAGCTGTTCGGTGCTTGTGCGGTTGACGTTATGTCTGATGAGAGCCTCTCTGACTCCTCTCCACCGATTAAAAGATGCAAGGGCTGCAAAAAAGATGTGCGTAACTCTGCGTACTGTTTTGTCTGCTGTGGTCACTTTCACCCTAGCTGTGGTCATCTTGCCAAACTCACCGTTAACGGCAGGCAGATTCTCCGTTGCAAGCACTGTGCAGCATCTGGCTTGCTGCCCGCATCTCTTTCCAGCGGCTCCAGTGCCGGCAATGCCTCCGCCGTTGGTGCTGTGGATCGCCCGGGTGATCAGGGTGTGACGTCCAAGGCTCCTGCTAGTAGATCTCCTTCGCTGGAGGAGATACTCAGAGCAATCGAAGCCAACTCCGCTACTCAGAGGATGCAGGTCGAACGGATGGATGCGCTTACTGAGAAGATAGATGGGCTGCTGAGCTAGCCCTCTCGTGTGGACAGCATTGATGCCAAGCTTGATGTGCTTTCGGGATCTACGGCTGAATTCATTGCCGAGCTTCGTTCTGGGCTTGACGATCTTGCGGCTGAGAACGTTGCTCTCAGAAATCGTGTCTCTACACTTGAGGGTGATTTAGCATCTGCTCGCACGAGTCATGACTCCAAATTAGAGCGTCTAACTGCTCTGAACACTGGCTTATCATCGAAGATCGTGGATATCCAGCGGAGCCTCCTGAGTCGCGACCTAATCCTCGCTGGTGTCCCTGAACGAGTGGCTGTGGGCCTTCCTGATGTCGTGTGCGCTATTGCCGGTGTTCTCGAGGTTCCTATCGCGTTGAGCGATATCCGCGAAGTTTCGCGGATTAAAAGCACTAGGGATACCGACCGGCCTCGCTTGATCCTCGTCAGGCTTCAGTCCATTGAACTCCGTAACAAGCTCCTGGCTGCCAAGCGCACTAAAGGCTCTGTTTTTGCCGACGAAATTGGACTGGCTGGTGAGATCCCCCACTATCCGGTCTCTGTGCTTGAGCACCTCTCTCCATCTGTTGCCAGTCTCCTCAGAAAAGCAAAAGACCGTGCTAAAAGCTCTGGGTTTCGCTATGTGTGGACCGTCAATGGCTCCATCCTGGTTAAGCGTGACTCCTCTTCTGCTCCGATCACCATCCGGTCCGAGGAGGATCTTTCATTGATTTCCCAGCCGCAGAGAGGCGAACCGTCGGGGTGCGGTCCTTCGAGGGGTGGACTTCCGTCTTCCGCCCGCCGGGGGTCGAGAGGAGCTTCGGTCACTGCTTCAGGATCCTCTTCTCGCGCCTCTTCGAGATCTGCAGGGGACGTTCATCGTACTGGGGCCTGACAGATCTGGTCATGTGCTGGCCCTGTCTCCACTCCGGCTCCCCCTCCCGCTCGTCACCTTGCTCTTCCTGCTAGCCGGCCTCGTCGGAATGGTGGGGACTCCTCCACTGGCCCACCGGGTGCTGGGTATTTGGCGATCTGCCACGCGAATGTGCAGTCTCTTGTCCCTCACCTGGACGAATTTCGGGGTTACTTTGCCGCCCACTTCTATCACATCAGTGCTTTTTCCGAGACTTGGCTTGACGAGCGCGTACCTGATGAGGCTGTCGTTTGTTGTCTCTTTCACTGTTTTACTACCTTGTTCCCTCATTTATCTGCTAGTCTCATTTTTCGCCATGCTCATGGTGCTCCTAAGCCTGCCTCTGCCATACCATGCTTCGTGCTACTTTACTTTGTGATACCTAGTCTTACGTTACTTTAAGTTACTTTACGCTGCGCTACTCTTATTTCTATTTTTGTACCTTCTGCTATGTTTGATTTTCTTTTTTATGCGCTATCTTTCTCTTTACCTTGATTTTCTGTTATTGTTCTAATGAGTTGTGTTTGTCTATTCTACTGTTGGCACTCACCTGTACTACCTCCACACCCTAGGGGACCTGTCCCATGGGAATAAAGTTCTATTCTATTCTATTCTATTCTTCCATAGTAAGGTACGTGATTCCAGAGTACCAAGTCTGATCAGATAATTCAATGACAGTGGACCGACCACGACTTTTATTTATTATGCAAGGTATTTATGTCTGTAAAGTTATACGTATAATTAAGGACACGTAAACGTACATTCTGATACGATTATTGGTTGGAATAACTAGTTTTCGAGTGTATTTCGTTGCTATTGGATTAAAAACTCCATTTTCGAGTAAAACGAAGCGAGTTGTCCATATAGCTCTAAGAAACCGAATGTGCCCGCCAAGTACGTAGCTCTTGGAATGATGTTTCGATATCCTTACACGAAACTCGCCTTCACGATGTAGACTTGCTGAGAGATCGCAGGGGTGCGTTCGGTGCTTGGCTTTTTTCTTGATTTCACGACAGAGACTGGCGAAACGTTCTGCTTATAAGGCAATTGTGATTTTTGTGTAGGTACTTGGCGGCTTTTTTTACATCTACGATGTTTTTCCGTGGGATTTCACTCCTTTTTGCAAGTATGGAATATTGATATCGCTGTTATATGGTATACACAACCTACAATCTTAACAAACTCCAATCATTCACAGGTCATGTACAGAGTTGTGTTTGCCCATTGATAATATGCCGCGTCTAGGATGCGTGAAATAGGCTACCGAGGATACATCTCATGCTATTTCTTACAGGTGTATCGTCAGTAGTCTATTAAGCGCATCTTAGGCGTGGCACAGTCGTTGTCTCTCGGTCATAATAATCTGAAATAGTAATGATTTCGATTGGATTTACGTATCAACTATCCCAATTTTCGCATGTCTGCCACGCGTTCGATTACATATATATATATACATATATATATATATATATATATATATATGTATGCATACATACGTATATGTAGGTGGACGTTCTCTCTACGAAAAGTTGTTCATTAAATTTCAAGGGGGCTGTACGTTATTATAGTGTGATTATATCACGAATGACATTCGGTAGTGGAGCACGGGGGGAAACATTTTCAGTACAAGAAACACATTTACTTTAACTGTCAACTGTGACAAACATAAGTCATTTATTAAATAGAAGTTATTTCATTTTATACGGTCGTAACTTGAACTTAAAATTTCACTAATTTGTCAGTTATAGCTTATAACAGGTGCTAGCTTAGAACTATCATTGATTATTTCGAGATGCGAGTATCATCAAATAAATAATTGAATTCGTTACATTTCTTTGGTACATTTAACTGTTATTATATGATTTTATTTCCATTTTGTAAAGTTCACTCATTCATCACTATGCATTCCGCAAATTATCAATAAAATATGTCTAAAGATAAAATTCACGAATAAGTTATTTATTTGTAAAAATAACAGTCAATAACTTAAATTTTCTAAAGAGGCTTAGCTTATAATTTCTCGTTTTGTTATCAGATCATGCTGTATCCTTGCAATTAGTTCTTCTCATTTCGAGTTAAAATCAGTAATAATAGCTCTACTTATGTATGTATAATTGACTGACTAGATTGTTTGCCAAGTGATCAGCACCTTCTTGTTCTTAGCTCGCATTCGCATATATAGTGGATGAGCGTTAGAATAAAATTATACTTTCAATAATAGGGCTTTTCTGTTATCGATTCTTGATAAATAAATTGATCATCAAGCTGGTTACTAGATCGCGCATATCCATATGGTATGCTCTCTGCGAGTATTTGTTGATATGAAACAAGTCCGTTATTGTGTCCAAATAACGGGTTTGTATAATGCTTGCGAGAGATTGGACCTGTTAATCGGAGCAAGAAGTAAATTCTTGTATCTTAGTAAATTCTTTGATGAAACGAAATGTTGGGTCATGAGGTGTACTCGAAGAATCATTGGTAGATCAGGCTAATGTACCCTCAATGGCCATTTTATTGCTGGTTCATCAGTAGTTGGGTAAAATTGACGTTTGGCAGCATAGTCGGCATTGAATGGCAAGTGTGAGTTCTTGGACTAACCGATGAGTCACCTTCTATTTTAAAACATCTCCATTTGCGAGCTTTCATGCTTTTTTGTTTCAAAGTATCGATGATGGAAATAATTCCGATTACCCTGTTAGATATAGGAATGTACGAATAATTAGTTATTGACATAAAGAGTGCAGACGTGGCCCCTACTCTATGCTACACGAATGAAGTTGGTTGAAAATGTTACAGTAATTACTAATAATATATCTTATGTTACCGTGATGAAAGTGAGTTGGGAAATATCGACTCGATACATACCTTTCAATATGTGATATTCAGAGTGATTGTTTCACTTGCTTTTGTGGGATAAGATTTCAGAGAGTTGTGTAGATTGTAAAGCCTCGAAGTAGCAATTGAGAAGAATGCTGCAGTTGTGTTCTTCTGGATGCTCTGTTCCATCGATTATTGTGAGTCAGGGGCATTGATTCCATAGCATGTCTTTTCACATAAAAACTTTCGAGGTATTCATTCAGTCGTTTCGAATATCAACTGTCCAAGTTTGAATGATTCTCTTATCTCAATAGTTGTGTTCCTGTGGTGATGCTAGTTCGGGTGAAAAATGAAGCAAGCGATTGAGAATGTTGAGTATAGATCATGTGATTAGCATGCTTGATATCGTATTATTCAGACGCCGCACTGGTGGCAAACGACTGAAATTCTAATAACCAGCCTGACGATTTCAAATAAACTATTAGCCTCTCACAGTTAGAAGAGTACGACGGTGAAGAAGAAAAAATAAGAAATACAACAAAGCCCTACTGTCATAGCTAGTTCCTAACCGTCGTATACATAATTATCCTATGAAATTGTATACAATATTCATAAAATCATGACAGATCAAATACATTATTTCTAGGTTAACGTCCTTAAACAATAAGTTTTTCCAATCGAAAGACATAACATAAGCTTCAACGAAACAATATTGCAATTATAATAACCATGGCTTTTGTAAATTAAGTATGAATAGATTATCAGACTAGATGATATGAGATATGTGTGATATAGTGATAGGAGATTAAATATAAATATTAATAAATTGAATAATAATTAATTAAATAATAATCAAATATGTATATACCTATAGAAATAAAAGTTGTAGTTGTATATGGACTGCAACCTGTATGTGACTATGAAATTCTAATAGAAAACCTAATATTCCACATTAAGTTATAATTATTGGTGATAAACCACACCGAAATAGAGTGGAAACGCTAATTCCGAGTGCCAATTTATGAAGAGTACAAGTAATATGCATATACATTATGCGTTTAGTAGACTTCCAATCTCGACGCATGTGACTTAATGTTGCAATCAGTGTGATTCTGTATTGTGTGCAACGCGATTTTTATCCTATCAATTCGAAGTCGAATAAATTACTATCACGTTGTACGATGTCAAACAGTTGCTACCTCGAAGAATAGAATTGAATTCAAGTTCCCGACTCATCGAGATTGAAAAGCTACTGTGGCGATGCATATAAAATCGAAGAAATCTGTCATATTATATCAACAGATGTAGGCATTATTGATCATCTCTTCATACAATTATACGCACGATTGTTGTATCCAGTGTTGGATGGATTTACCGACTGATTCTTAAGCACTATAATATTTTTCAACAGTCTTTTTATAGTTATGCTATGCTCGATGTGGATATACAATATACATTGTAACTTTTTTGAAGTTGTTTGCGCCACGGGAGTGGCGCAAACAAGAAGTTATTGTGAGTTGTTTGTCTAGTAGTAATTTTAGAGCCTCTCTATAGAAATTAGCGCGACGCGGACTTGGGAGTTGAAGACTCCGAAGCCGCCTTCACATACCTGGGTGTGCAGGTGCACACCAAGGATGTCTCGTTTCCCTAATCACGGACTTGGGAATCGAGATTCCGAAGCCGCCTCCTCAGACCTGGATGTGCACCAGCACACCAAGGCTGTCACAGACTTGGGCGAGGTTATCCTCGTCAAAGCTGTCGTCTAGCTAATGATAATGTTATGACCGCGATAGATGAGGAAAACTTAGGATAAGAAAGCCTGCGTCTTATTGCTTGAAATTCAATTTAATATACAAAAAAAACCATAAAGTAATTAACGAGATCAATTAATAATATTAATGAAAAATAGCGATGGTTGCAACCGTGATAAATTATATAATCCAAAATTATAAACTAAATTCTTATGTTAGTTCCGGAAATCTATAAATTGCGTTTAGCTGAGGTTATTGAAATTATATGAGTTTTAATAAACAATATGATTTGAACTAATGGTATAATATCCACTTTTAGACTATTATCCGACAAATTAGAGGACTCTATAAAGCTCACTGGGCGCTTTGCCTCAGTGACTTGCAAATTCGGTGAAATGAGCTAATAAGGCGCTATGCCATGTATTGCTGGTGAGCGGTGTGGCGTCGCGACTTATATATTGGTCGTGACGTCACACCGGCCAGCGTGGTTGTCGATCTTTCTCGACGGTGCGGTGTTGCGATGTTCAAATGTTAACGGCAAATGTCAGGCCCGGGTAGGCCTGACACGTTGTAACGACAACATACTAGTCGGTATACATGGCGTATTGTATAGTGTATATTAGTGTAAACTTGAAGAATCCAAGTAGATCATACGGTTCATGATAATTATAGTTCGAACATTTTGAATAATACTGTATAATGAAAATGCATAATGATGGAATAGTTATATCTGAACCAAACAAGTTATTGCATTATGAATAATAATTGAGTTGTGAAGCGAAGAAAAAATAAGGTCGATTCTTCATGTCTTTATTAAGATGTGTGTCTTCGACTGGGGAGCAGCAACTATTCATTCATTCTTATTTGTTCGTATACGCTAGGCTTAAAACGAATCCTATCACACTACTATAATAAAACGTACAATTGCGTTGAGAATCGTAGACTCTGTAATATATACTATGCGACGTTCCAACACTGGATGGTAACATAAAAATGGTTTTGGTCGCAATAATCCTGTAATGAAATAAAAGATTAGTAGATGAGTAGCACTATACCCTTCTATATGCATTCAGGTTGATGTGTGAATTGGCATAACTTATATGCGCATGGCTGCGTGGGACTCTAATTGAGTTAGGTGTTGTATGATGAAAATATCAATTCTTCCATCCATCATCAGCTGCTGAATGAAACGTTAATAGTTCTGACCGATCTAGCAGTAACTCTGTAATGTTTTAGCCAATACTTGATATCAATTTTCATTAATACAATTAGGTTCAATAACTATTCGACCAAACGAAATTGTACATTACAATTTGATCATACCTGAATGCATAAAAAGGTAAAGAGATATTAGTGCATGCTACATGTGATTGAGTTGATCGATTATTTCATAATCATTTCTGCCGATAATCAGCAATGAATTGTGGCAACATGTTTCTTGTTTCATTCTATTTTATTTGCATAACCAGGTATTGTTGTTTCATTGTTTGACTTACAATTCAAACTAACTGTGAGAGATCATAGTATATCGCGGTGATGAATAGTTGAATTACAGAATTAATCTGTCATTGAAAATGTATGTGTCATGTTTAGTCTGTTTAATTTTGTTGCCAAATTGTTTGTGCATAGGTATAGATATACGTTTGAATATATTTTATATTTGCTTTCGTTTTTGACCATTCTTATTGTTTGTACGTATTCATCTTGTGAATTATTGGCAATCATTTTCAAATTCAATTTTTGTTTTCTTTTTGATGTTGGATTATTTCAGTTGCCTCCTTTTTACTATACCTTTGCCATACCATGGTCAATTGTTTTTTTCTATTTTTCACATTATTGGATATATTTTAGTTGCCTCCTTTTTAACATAAATTTAACCATACCATTATATTTTTTTACAAACGGTGGTATATGTATGTATTGTTTTGGTTAATAGTTTCATTTGGTATTATTGGCACATGATAATAATAATGATAATAATAATAATAATAACAGAAAGTATTACTATCATTTTATAGTCATGGGAAAAATTATATTGTTACTTTTCGTTTTGACTATAGCTTTTAAACATTGTGCCAAATGGTTGTATGTAGGTATGGATACACACTATTTACAGATTTTTTCCATTTAGGTTTTTTTTTCCATTTCCACTGGTATATACATGGTGTAACGGATGTAATAGTATTCTGGCAACCATATGTATAACCTGTATATGGTGGTAAAATCACAGTCATTTGTCTATTTGTATTCATATCATTTCATCATATACAGGGTGAATCTTTTCAAAGGTCTCAAATGGGTGGGGCTTACTTGCGGCGAAGGCATGCAAAGATGTATTGTGATATGTCAAATTTGTAATTAAGCATTGCTTCACTATCCCCACCCGGATAATTGTTTACCTGATTGGCTAAATAAGCGTGTATTCGCCGCAAGTCGTCCCACCCATTTGAGACCTTTGAAAAGATTCACCCTGTATATGTATGTATGGCACGGTGTGGAGACATTGTGTTTTACATTACGTACTGACATACAGTAAAGTTTTGAATGTAATTTGAAACAATGAATTTGGTGTATTGGTTCGGAATCTTGCATAGGTATAACAGATGGTCAACTTGGTTGTATAGTGAATATTGGAATCAAAAAGAGGAGTTTATTTTGATTTTGTATTTGAGACATATTTATTTTTAGTTTGTAATGAGCTCTACTGGATAATTCTACTAGTTAAACTTTACGTCAGCAGACATATTCATTCGACTGTTGTCCTTTCAACTCACGGCTACACTGAATATAGTTGGATGAGACTCTCTTTCATTATCGTTTCATTCACTATACAACACGACGGACGACTTGTGCACAGGCACATATTATAATACGATATTCTTTTGCAGCTGTAAGCTAAAATTGTTTCAGAATAAATGCTTCACCTCTGATACAAGTCAGTCCGTATAAATATACTTGTACTGTACACTGATACCAACGAAACAGATGTTACACCGATTCAAATTTGTCCAGAATCTATCCAGATAACATACACCCAGGCGTAAGCAATACGCAATTGATATCTTGCAAGTTAGGGATATCAATTAATGTACATGTCTCTATAAACTCGCGGTACATGTTATATGACAGTTGCCGGAGCCAAATTTGGTACAAGTCAACAGCTGTTTCTTGGTAAAGTGTAAATATTATGTATCTTATATTATTAGTAAGACAGTTTATTCTGTAATACAACTATTCACCTAAACGATGTACTATGATCTCTCACTGACTGGTTATGCGTATATTATGATTACGTACATATATTCTGCGTTATGCATTCCGAACCAATAATTGACTGTGATTTAATATCAATATCAAAGAAATCAGTCTGATTTTCATTAGTGATTTATAAATTTTAGTGTTCTTTGATTATCTACTCTTTGTTCGCATGTATTCTGAAGTACCAGCTAATTTATCGATTGCATGTCTGTGCATGTAGGCTGTGGTTATAATATGTGAGACAAATGTATTTACACTGCTTTGTCAACTGCAGAGTTCATATTTCGGAATTATTGTATTTTTTTCACGTTTTCAGGTAAAATTATTTAGTAATGATTAAAGACGAGTTATGCATTCAGTGAAAATAAAGAGGTTGAAGCTGTTCCATTTGTCTATTATTGCGTCAACAATTTCTCAATTTTCAACTGTTTCGGGCAATTACAAGAGGCCGTCATGCAGATGTCAATAATCATTATTAATAACATTCATAGGCATGAAATGATGGTCGTTGCACTTTTCACTCTGATTATTATTCACTGATTCACTGATATGAACCCATTAGCATGGCCGATTTTCACTAAGTACGATTATAATATAATAATAATGATAATAATAATAGGAATCATATGAATATAAACAATTGTATATAAAATTGTGAATTATGTATAAAATTGTGTATTTTTAACGGTCACTTGCACTCAATAGCGCGAGCCGACGGCCATTTTGGTCAGTCGCGTTTTGTAGCTCACTTTGTAACTTCATCAGCACATACCGACCAAGTGCGGATTCTGATTCATACCAAAATCAATAGGGGGCGAGATTTCAGTGGCTTGTACCCACGTTTCGAATTTCAAGTCGATCCATTCAACCGTTCGATAGATATCGTGGTCTCAAGCAAAATGTCCAGCGAAAATTCATGATGACCAGGAAGGAGAAGAAGATGCGTTTTCATCATCTTTCGTGACTAATATCTCGGAAACCAGTGTACCGATTTCAATCAAATTTGTACAGCGAGGTCGTGTAGGGAGGGAGTTCCTGTCGTGTAAATTTTATCGAAAAACATTCACGCGTTCCGAGTTATGACACCGTGCTTGCAGGTATAACTAGTTCCACCGAGAAAATATACACGGCTAGCTCTCGCCTGCCTACGGATACTTGGCGGCGATTCGCTGCCGCGAATCTTGATCTAGAGGATCAGAATAAGGTCATAGGTACATATCACCGCACTAGCCTTAAGATATACAAATTAGTACAAGATAGAAACTAAGTTTTATTCTTCCCCTCTTTTTTCATCGACAGATAGATTAATATACGTATATATAGCCATAAACACTTATTGTTAGATAAATTGATAGAATAAAAGCCCATTCCGGAGAATTATTCAGCAGGTACTTTATATTTTGGTCCAAGTCAACACCCCTACAAATTTGGGCAGAATCCATGACCCGGAGGCCTGATCGACTCCACCCTGCTAAAAATTTCGTATAGAAACGGATATAATTGCAGAAAACGCTATAGAAACGGATAGCTCGCGAATCCGTTTCCATCCATTTCTATCTGTTTCTTTAGCGTTTTCTGCACATTCTATCCGTCTTTATACGAAATTTTTAACAGGGCAGTTAGATTACTCATATTCAACCCAAATATATAGGTATTTCAAAGAAAACTTTCTATTTATGTTATTTCCATTTTGAAAAATGGAAAATGCTACGAATTAAAATTCACGCAAAATTGAGACCCTAAAATTTGCGCTGTTGCCGTCTCATAAAAACCTCCTCCATGAAACAGAGGACAAGTATCGAAAAACATTGTTAACCTCATTGTTAATCACTTTTTTCAAGACTAAGTGGCTGTGTTGACTATCCTATTCCTATTCATACCTATTATAAAAAAAGAGACATTATTAGCAGATATAACATTATACGTAAGCTCGTATGTGTGAAATTTCCTTTGCCAATTCATAATTATTTGAAAAAAAACGTAATAACTTGACCCGAAAAAAAAAAAAAAATTATTTTATATGCATCAAGTACAAGAGTAATATTCTCTTGGAATATTCTTGTGATTCGATCAATTTTTATTCTAGGCTGGAGTGAGATGCCTCGACAACCAAAGGTCTCAAAAGTCGAGGCAATTGCGCTCATCGAGACTTACATTGATCGTTTCACAACAAACGATTTTCCCGAATTTTCAGATGCAATCTGGCAGCAAATGAGTAAAGACTCGAAAGGGAGGTGGATACCTCGAACAGTATATAATCATGTGAGGGAAAATAAAAATAATAATCTAAATGAAGCTCGCCGTAACCAAGGCATTGCAGCCCCTTCACCAAAAAAAATGACTTTAATTGAAGAAAATGAGATCTACAGCGATGAATCAACAAGCGAGAAGACTGGTGGTGAGAGTGACTGGCAAGATTCGGAAAATGAGACAATCGAATTTGAAACTGAAAAGTTTGATTTATTGTTGAGTCGTCAGGAGTGGGAAGAAGTAAAGCCAGACGAGTCTTCCGCCAGTTCCAGGAAGAGATTAAAGAAAAAAGTATGGGCTGCAATAATTACCAGAGCATTCTGGAAAAGGTATAAGTTCGAGTGTGCATTCCTTGCAAAATATTCACATGTAAGACTGGATCAAAAGGCTGATGATGAGGGATATTTTTTGAAATTTTCTGCGTACTGTAGAGACAGAGACTGTGGGAACAAAATGATTGGTGTTGCCCACGAGCCACCCGATGATAATGGGTTAAGGTTGATTATTTGCACTCGAGATACCCGTGGCAGTTATCACAGGGAAGTGAAACGTCCATTAAATGGTGCCGAGAGGAAGAAAGTTGGCAAAAAATTGAAAGAGAAATATGCAGTAAATTATCGCGACGGGTTGATAGAGAAGGAAATGGAATTTGGAGAGAACGTACCACCTTTCATTCGTGAAAACCATGTATACCGACAGGCAAAAATGGAAAATAATAAAGAAGAACTTGGAATGGGACGTAAAGAGAAAATGGATGTAATAAAATCACTGCAAAAACTAGCAAAAGATCCCCGGTATCCTAATGCTATACATCGCTTGGATGTTTTGGAGTTCGCAGTGTGGTACTGTACACCGAACCAAATTCATATCATCAGGGAGTACTGTCGCGTCAATCAAAAATCACAAATTGCTATCGATCGTTCAGGTAAGTTCGTCAGAAAATTCCAGCTCTCTGAGAACAATAAAACTGGGCATATCTTTCTCTATACAATGACAATCAATTTTGAAAGAACAACAGTTTGTGTGAATCAGATGCTGTCAACAATACACACTCAGGAGTTCATTGAGGACTGGGTGAAGTTTTGGAAGCGATTGGGTGCCCCATCCCCGAGTGAATGCTTGTCAGATTACGAAAGAGCGATCCCATTGTCTGCTGCTTTAGCTTTCAATAATATGAGCCTGAAAACTCATGTCGACGAGTGCTTCCTGTGGGCTTTTTTAAGCGATAAAGAAAAACAACAGAAGCCGCGTCCAGCACCTACCCTCATATTAATTGATGTGGCTCACGTAATGGCGTTTGTTTCGAAATGGAGATGCCTGAAGGATTGCCATCCATTTGTGAAAAGTTTTTTTCTTAGATGTGTGGCTTTACTGATCGACTCTCAAAGCATTCTTGAATTTGAACGCATATTCTCACTTATTTGCATCGTAGCACTGCAGCCTTATAATGACACATCAGTTAATACATCAAAAGGAAAAATAACCGTTGGAGAAGCAAGAGAAGAATTGGAGGAGTTGATAGGCTCTCGAAGGCATGCAATTGAGAATTTGGAAACTTCGAGGACTCTTCATGAAGAAAATCAGGAGAAAGATCTAAAGAACAGCTTCACTGAAAGCGAGAGTGGTACTCTAACTCATCAATGGGTGAAGAAAATCATTTCCATGGCAAAACCTATAGATTCTGTCACATTGAGCGGAAGATCAGTCAATGCTTTTTATTTGACCGATTTTATCTACCAGCTAGAGAGAATTGCAAAAGAATTTCCGTTGTGGACAGCAGCTGCGATTCCTGCTAGAGAGAAGCATGCGTCAACTGCGTACCAGGAAGGATATTTCGCACACATGCGGAATAATATTTTCCAAAACATTCGCTTGCCTTGTGAAGCTAATTTATTCTTGAAACGTCATCTAGACAGTATCCAAAGTGGCAATAAATTAATGTCTGCAAAATTGACGCATTTTGTCTATCGTAATGAAACACTAGGCCAACCAACTGACAAACCAGAAGCACTGAATATTCCAGGAATGAAACCTGACTCCCACACTGGGGATAAGCAATCAGCCTCATCACCACCATCATCATCTGCTCTATATAAAATTCAGCGCCATCCGAAGATGAAGTCTGACCTAAAGAAATGTCAATCGCAGGTACCATCTGTGCCACCAGAGCCACACAATGCTCCGGGAATGACATGCAACTCGATTCCAGATGTTGACAATGAGTTTGCCTTGAACATACCGCCTAAAAGAGTTTTTATCGCCGATGACTCGGATTTGAAATCCTCTGAGCAATGGGGAGGACTCAAAAATTACAAAGTATTCATCCATGACACGATTTCCGATGATGATGATGATAAGATGTCTCCACGTCGTCCAGACTATTCCGCAAAATGGGCTTGTGAATCGGAACCACTTGCTGAGACTTCCAGCATTGTGACTGATATTAATCACAACTATAGTGACAGAGTCAACGTCAGTTTGAAGAATGACAACTTAAACGCTAATTCAAATGACGATGACGACCTATGTGATGAGAAGATTGGATCATTGATTTCTGAACCTGAGAATCCTCGATTCTGTCCTGGGCAGCCTCTGTTTAACAGTACCGCACTCTTAGACCATTCCTATTGTGCCCTTCTTCAAGATGAAAATAACAATACCAAGCAAGCAGAAGTTTCTCATGGAAGTCCAGAAAGGATGAAGACCAATTTATGTTCAATAGGGGTTCATGATCCGATTGTTGAAACAGAAATTGCTGGAATACCAACCGAGAATAAAGAGACTGTTTCGACTAAATTTAAAGCAAAAATTCAAGATAAACCAGTGATCGCCAAAGGATGCTACTTTCAACCTTACCCTGAAATAAAAATTTTTAATCGAAGACAAGTGACTCAAAGAAAAGGTTTTTTCCTGCGAAACGGCCTCTGTTTGCCCCCTGTCGTATACAATGCAGTAAAAGTTCATGTTAAGAGAACATGCAGATTCGACAGCATCGTTCATATCTTGCAGTTTTCGGCTTTAGATAGTCCGGCCTATTTGGTATTTACTCAGAATTCAGAAGAAAAAACTTTGACATTTTTGAATGACTTTATGGAGCAAGGAGCCACAAGAAAGATTTACTCACAGCGATTGAACATTCTGTGGAATTTTTACCCGATTCAAAGGGATGTTAGTGCCACCTCCCTCTCAGGATATTTTCTTGATGCGGAAGATTTCATCACTAAGATTTGGAGTGACTTGCTACGTTTAGAACCCAGTGCAAAAAGAATGAGGCGTTGCAGTAATCCTCATTGTCCATTGCAGAATCAAGCTATCCCATTTCTGGTGGTCAATGATCGAGTGATCAAAAAAGATGGGTTTCAGGCTCTAGAAAAAGCTGTGCAGTTTTGCAGTTCCATTGACAATATCTTGTGCAGGGTAAACGGCTGTAAAGGATTGGCCGTGGAAACTACTCAGTGCAACAAACACGTATTTATTGAACTCGACATAAGACAAAAATTGAAGGTGAAGGGAGAGAGAAAGATACAGGAAAGAGGACAGGAGTGTACATTGAAAATTTTTCCAATTGCACTAAATCTAGATCGAAAATTTCGGTAAGTTGATCAATCATTCTCTTCTTCACTTACTTTCAAGAAAATGATCTGAGAATTAACAATTCTTGCTTATTTTGTAGACTTGCTGGAGTAATTGGTTTTAAGTTGAAACACTTCACTGCATACTGTCTGCGCAATTCAGGAACTTGGTTGAAATGTGATGACATGCAGGTGAAGATTGAAACATGTAATAATTCAACAGTACTGGTACCTCATGGAATTATCTACGTCGAAGAATGAAACCATTGAAGAATCTAGGTTTTGTTATAAGGGGTTAAGACTTTACATTAAAACTCACATTCTATTCATAGTATATTTTATTAATAAAAATGTTGAAACGATAAAAATTATCATTTCCCCAACATCATTCGATAACAAGATCTCAGAAAAAAAAAAATTAATTTTTTGCGGATGTCCGAAGTCTTCGCTAATTAAGAATTTTTTGCATTAGAATTGGTTTCAAATGGCGTTGCTTCTGGTGTCGTTTGCGTCATAGCATTTAAAAACGTAAGTCTACTTTCGTGCTATGTGAAAGGTATTCTGTGCTCTCGCCAACTCATCATGCCATTTCCTCCTGCTTATTCTTGATTGGTTGCGGTTCCAAGTCCTCCCAACTCTTTGAAAAAAAATTGGAGGTAGGTCACAAGATCACCACTCAGAAACAGCAAAATTTTTTCTCTGGATAAACACCTGGGTGCCATAGATTTGACGGTTACCCCCTCGTTCTCTTAGCTCATAGGCAGTTGGAAATTGAACCAAAGGAGTCTAGGAAGGATATTCCACAACCATGCCAGGTGTGCCTGCAGCTCATTCTGGTCCCTGGCCTTTTCCTCATCGCTCCTTACTTACTGAATGTATACATGGCAAGGTTGATTCTAGCCTGGAAGTGCTTGTTGGACAAATCACTTCCGGGCCAGAATTAACCTTGCCAAGTTTACAACCATTATCTCCGTTCCAGCAGCTCAATCCTTTATTTCAGCACCTCAATATTCTGCAGCTTCTCTTCCTTGGCCTACAGCTAAGTTGATGAGCATTCGAGGTTCTCTTCAAACATATGGATCAGCTTCCTCTCGATTAGAGCATTGTCACAACCATTCGCACTTACCGTCTGCAGGCCCGGCGACAGAAATGTTGAGGCCTGTTACTCTGAATTCCATGTGGGCCCTCCTAGTCTCTAGTTTTGCGTCTTACATGGGGCCTCAGGTGTTACAAAATGAAAAAAACAAAAATGTTCTTCAAACACGCATCACAATTTCGATACAGCATCTTAAATAGAATATTTCGGGCAAATATGAGCTCTTAATGTTGATATCTAGATCTATTTTATTTTTCTATCTTCTATTTTCTATTTTCTATTTTATTTCACTTGCCTCATTGGTGCCTCATTTGACTCATCGGTGCCTCATTTCGACCCCTCATGGTGTAACTATTTTCTCTGTCATGCATTGTCTGAAAAATGAAAAATAATTTTTTTATTAATTAGAAAGGTAATAGCTAAGATGTAGCATAGGGGAAAAAAATGAAGAGATGCTATATCGAGATTTTGATGCGCATTTGAGAAAAAAAAATATTTTATTTATTGGTACACCCTAATGGGGCCCCCTATCGTCCAGGGCCCGGTACAGCTGTACCCATAGTCTCCCCTTGTCGCCGGGCCTGACCGTCGTTAAATATTACCTGTTGATTATCTCTTTGTCATCAGGGTCTTCTGATGCTGCGTCGTGTCAGGGTCTTCTGATGCGCGGCTTATTTACACGGTTGTATGGTCGTGATTCGGTCGTTCTGCTGGGTGCTAAACTCCGAACACGTTACAATATATATATCGATATATATAGTTATAGACCAATGGTCTCAACCGAGAGCAAGTGTGCATCAAGTATGCTTTCCTTACCAATTTGGACACAGCCTATGCCTCTTCAGTAAACGACAGAGCACAAAGCATCTCATCCGTGGCAGCATAGGTAACCACGAAAATAATCGTCATCAAGACCTGGTCCCTCAGCGATGGCTGCGTCAGCTCACTGTTCCTGACTGTTCTGCTGTGTACTTTCCCATTTAGAATCTCGTGCTCCGTCATCTTTTCAATGACAAATCCTAAGCTTATACGGCACCAGGGTTGAAAGAACGTGCCTCTCGTCGTTGAATCCCCAGCCACCCCCATTTCCCAATGGTCGACTTTCCCAGGAAGGTTCCCATTGTCATTTTGAAGATCGAGTGACTCCTTCTGCTGATGTCGTTGAGGCTCGTTATCTCTATCCGATTGCCTGACACCTAACCTCAAATTCGGCTGACTGATGTATAAATCAAATATTGATAGGGTCAAGGAGATAAAACAGGCAATTGCTCTTGATTGTTTTACTTTATTTTCAATCAATCCTTCGTATTTTCTATCAAATAAAATAGTTACATAACATAACTGTGTGCACGATCGTCTGACAGCTATCCTCAAATTCCGCTGATGTTTATGACAATCATTTTGGTTCCAACGGAAATATCAGATCGTGACTCATGCAATTACTTTGCTTCATAGAAATTACGACGGAGTACATAATAAAAATACCCAATAAGAACACGATCGATGATAAAACGTATAATATACGATTTCTCCGTATAAAACTGGTATAGGTATAATTCATGAACGTTTTTCATTAACGTTTTCTAAATGTCCGTTTGAACGACGTTTTATGGATACGTTTAAATTAGATTAATTTCGGCTAATCAATTCGTATACTTCTTTTATACGAAATCATTCAACAATTCATAAACGTTTATACTAATTGTATTAGAAAAAAATTGATAACACGTCAAAAATACGTTTTTGAGAATATTAATTAAACATCCCTAACATACGTTTTTTCGCGATGTGGAAACAACGTCAAAAATACGTTTTGAGGTACGGAATATAATTCCAACCGTTTGGCCGATCGATAGACGTTTGAACATGGCCGACGATATACTGAATTAATACATTTATTCGAATTGCATTAAAGACAGATTATGAGACGTCAAAAATACTTATTTGAGAATAATAATTAAACGTACATAATATACGTTTTTCCGCGATATGTAGACAACGTTAGAAATACGTTTTGAGGTACGGAATATGATTCCAACCGTTTGGCCGTTCCATAGACGTTTGAACATGGCCGACGATATACTGAATTAATACATTTATTCGAATTGCATTAAAGACAAATTATGAGACGTCGAAAATACTTATTCAAGAACAATAATTAAACGTACATGATATACGTTTTTCCGCGATATGGAGACAACGTTAGAAATACGTTCAGAGGTACGGAATATGATTCCAACCGTTTGGCCGTTCCATAGACGTTTGAACATGGCCGACGATATACTGAATTAATACATTTATTCGAATTGCATTAAAGACAAATTATGAGACGTCGAAAATACTTATTCAAGAACAATAATTAAACGTACATGATATACGTTTTTCCGCGATATGGAGACAACGTTAGAAATACGTTTTGAGGTACCGAATATAATTCCAACCGTTTGGCCGTTCCATAGACGTTTGAACATGGCCGACGATATACTGAATTAATACATTTATTCGAATTGCATTAAAGACAGATTATGAGACGTCGAAAATACTTATTCAAGAACAATAATTAAACGTACTTATTTACGTTTTTCCGCGATATGGAGACAACGTTAGAAATACGTTTAGAGGTACCGAATATGATTCCAACCGTCTGGCCCATCGAAGACGCTTGAACATGGTCGACGATATACTGATTAAATACGTTTATTCAAATTGCATTAAAGACGGATTATGAGACGTCGAAAATACTCATTCGAGAATAATAATTAAACGTACACAACATACGTTTTTCTGCGAAATGGAAACAACGTAAGAAACACGTTTAGAGGTACGAAAAATGATTTTAACTGTTCCGGCTAATCTTTAGACGTGAAAAAAAAAACACCGATAGTACACTACACTTAGGATATGCAGGTTGCATTGAGACATATCCAAAAGTAGGGCGTTGAATCGTATTCCTAATCGTAAACAGTTATTTGAACGCGATCATTTTTGTAATAAAGTTTCGAAAATACTGTAGAGCTGGATCGTAGTCAGCATTGATGCAGATGAATATCAAATATAATTATTTCGTAAACAAATTATCATTACGTGTCGCGTTTTCGCATGCACCGTGGCATTCATCATGGCGACGACATAAGACTAACAGTTCGCAGTTTCACTTAGTGCCGTTTTTATTATGATTATACATACTAAGGCAAGGCTTTGTATATATAATGTTTTCAGGTTTTCGTTACAAAATTATTCCCTTCAAATCGATGTACCTATTGAGAAGTGATTCGGTGTTTAGAGTTTTTCATATTCGACCTAATTTCATCTCCGTCACAAATACTATTTAATAGACGTCGAAACTACTTAACGTGAAATCAAATTTAAACCTCTGTAACATACGTTTCTCTTGACACGAGATAGAACGTTTTGAGAAATGGATATTTTTCAACATGAAACTCGCCAACGACGCTAAATAAAAATGCTTATTGCTTTTTCATCAGTGTTTTCGTTTCGATATATTTCCGGCGCGGTTCGATATTCGCCGAAGGCGTTTCAAGTATCGCTTGTTACTTCTTATTACATATAAGTCAACCAAAACGGATGACGCTCGAACATATGCTAAGCCAATATTGAAATGCACACTGAATTACAGCTCGGTGGTTAACGAAAAGCTTCATAGGTATGTTCCCACCAAGTAAACATAATGCTCGCGGTATAACGAGTATAAACGGATATATAATGGTATAAAAAAACTCTCACACTGATCTAACGATACACGTGAATGTTATTCGGTTATTAACGTCGGGTATTACACATTTAATGAAAATCACTAATTTTAAAGTTTTTCCGCCATATTGGATCTGCTATTAGGTATTTTGAAATTCTGTTATCAAATGTGGATTCAGCGATCTCAAAAGTCTTCCTACCGTGCTCATCAGGTTTCCAAACACTCAGCAGACTCAGAAAAAAATAATAACTAAACTTACACTAAAAACCCATGTTATTCAAATGAGAAAAAGAATGAACTTACCGGTACCACTTATGTTAGAATCAAAATGAAGAAAAATCCTTTGTCAGAACTTTTTTTAAATTTATTGGGAACCAATTGAGCCACAGGGAGGAATGAAATTCGAAAACACCTCTTTCAAGGTACACCCCAATCTACATATATCCGGATTTCTAACAAAAATGAAATTACGGTTATAAGTAGCCTCCGATTGGCCAAGTGCATTTACGTGCGTAAATTTAGTACAAAAGGTTTCCGATTGGCGCTGCTCAAAGCTTCGCCCGGCGTGCGAACACATTCGTACTTGATTCGGCGCCCGGCGGACAGTGCGAATCTCGTTTCTGTACAGAAGTCGACCTGTTGCAACAAAACTGTGGCATATCCTGGTTTGAGGTAAGTGAATACCTATACACATACGTGATACGGTAATAATGTATAATTCTATCGAAGATATGTATTTTGTTTTCAATTGAACCGAACTACTTTCCTGAAAGTAAAAACATGATGCATTTGTTTCAATCTTTCCAATCAGCCTCTGCTTCAATAATGCATTTTTTCTACGATATTTTTACGTTTACTATAGCTGGATCGCACAATATAAAGATTTCGCCAATAACATAAACTACTCAAATAATGATGATTATATAACAAATAAACGTTCTATCAATTCCCATTTATATCGTAGAAAACGAATGAGATACGGGAAAAATGGGTCTATGCGTCCTGTGAACGTATTATAGATGTTCTTTGGTTCGAGCGATATCTTACATGAAATATTTTCGGTACGCCTTCTTTCGTCGGTGAATCGCGAACTACTCATTATTTACGTTCCGCACACAGTACATTACATTGTTGATTGGATATATCCTCATAGTTGGATGCATTGCTCGCGATTGTGTAAAGAACGAATAAAACACGGAGAAAATGCGTCTACATGCGTCTTGTAAACGTATTATAGATGTTCTTTGGTTCGAGCGATATCTTACATGAAATATTTTCGGTACGCCTTCTTTCGTCGGTGAATCGCGAACTACTCATTATTTACGTTCCGCACACAGTACATTACATTGTTGATTGGATATATCCTCATAGTTGGATGCATTGCTCGCGATTGTGTAAAGAACAAATAAAACACGGAGAAAATGCGTCTACATGCGTCTTGTAAACGTATTATAGATGTTCTTTGGTTCGAGCGATATCTTACATGAAATATTTTCGGTAACCCTTCTTTCGTCGGTGAATCGCGAACTACTCATTATTTACGTTCCGCACACAGTACATTACATTGTTGATTGGATATATCCTCATAGTTGGATGCATTGCTCGCGATTGTGTAAAAAACGAATAAAACTAAAATTTTTGCATGGCTAGGTCCGGCAAGGAAGATTCGTAAAAAAATAGAATACCGCTACGATTCATAAGGAAAAAGCAGATTTTGATGTACCAAATCTCTACTGGACCGTATTACATAAGTAACGAACTCCGTCTACGTTCAGGTAAGCCGATTCTCGATATTTGATAGTTATAATATTATCTAAAATGTTAAGAATTCCAAGAAAAAAGAACGTATACAAAATATTTCGTCATTTTCAACATAGTCTAGTCCGTTCGTTGATTTATCTCCAATTCCATGTTATTCGGTCATGACACTGTATTTCAGATAGTGAAGTACATGAGTATTCACTATAAAGCAAAACCTTTAGCATTTTTCCATCTCTACAGAACAAATTACCGTCGGTCATATCAGTTTAACATGAATAATATTAAATAGTATTAGAAATCAAGCTGACTACATAGATATGCCTCTTGAACGAAAATTGCTGAGTAAGCGGCATTTACGCCGTAAACGAGCAGAAACTTTGAGCAAATTCAGTCCGATTTCAATTTCCGACAATGACGAAAGTACGTCTAACGTCAGTACCAATCATAAGCACGACAGCCTCGAAATGTGCAGTGGTGTCAATGCGCCGCCGTGCACTGCAATCGATATAAACTATAGCTTACAGCAACCTTCAATATTTTTCCCATTAAAGAGTACACCTAGTTTGGTTTCACATTTACCATTACTATCAGATGAAATTAACAGTCATATTCATCAATTTTCGGAGGATGCAAAGACTGACGCTCGTTGTAATGATTTCAAAGTACGTTCAACATTTGAACAAAGTTCTCGATGCGCTCGGTGCGAGCGAGACCCAAGTACTTATGAAGATGAATTCAGTATTAATCATGGTCAACAAATTACTCTCGAAAATGAATTTAAAACAAACATGAAAAAGTGGGCGTGGAATCATAACGTTACCCATGCCGCACTCGACGGAATTTTGAATCTCATCCGCCCTAGATATCCATTTTTACCAAAAAGTTCTAAGACCCTTATGAATACCAAAAGAAAAATAGACATATCATACTTAAAAAATGGCCAAATGTCCTACATCGGTATCTTGAGCGAACTAGAAAGAAAATTATCTTCCGGAATCAATGATTCTATCAGTTTCACGAATATTATAACAATCGACATCAATATCGATGGGATACCTCTTTTCAAAAGTAGTTCCCTAAATTTATGGCCGATACTATGCAGAAGTTTTTCATTAAATGATAACTCGCCATTCATGGTCGCCGTATTTTGTGGTAGAGGGAAGCCTGATCCACTTGAAAGCTACTTGCAGGAGTTCGTTGAAGAGATGAGTTTATTACTCGAACATGGATTAAAATATGATAACAGAATTTTACGTGTAGAAATTGGTTCCTTTCAATGTGATGCTCCAGCCAGAGCGATGCTAAAAATGATTAAAGGTCATACTAGCAAGTATGGCTGTGAAAGATGTGTCATACCGGCCGTATTTTTAGAAAAAAGACTGTCCTATCCTGTTCATCAAGCTGAGCACCCTAAGAGGTGTGATGATGACTATTTAGTTGAAGAACCTGACGACTCACATATAAAAGGTCGGTCGCCATTGCTTGCATTGCACATCGGACTTGTCAGTCAATTTGTTTTAGATCCAATGCACTTAGTATATATGGGTGTGTGTAAAAGAATTGTTGTGAACTATTGGATTGAAGGACCGAGAGGTCACAGACTTTCTAGAGACAATTTGAATACTATTTCTTGTGAGATAGAAAAGTTAAAACCTTACGTGACAGCGGAATTTATTCGAAAACCTCGTAGCCTAGATGAAGTAAAACGTTGGAAGGCCACTGAATTTAGAATTTTTTTCGATTATTGCGCACCAATTGTACTGCGCGATGTACTTGATTCAAAAAAATACTTTCATTTTTTGATGCTTCACATCGCTATTTTTATCTTGTCGAATGAGACTCTCATTACAAGCCACCTCGAAGTTGCAAGATGGGCGATCAGGAAATTTGTTCGGCATTCCGTCAGTCTCTACAGTCCACATTTTGTCTCGTACAACGTGCACTCCTTGCTACACATTTGTGACGATGTTGAGCGGTACGGCAAGTTACAAGATTTCAGTTGCTTTCCATTTGAAAATCATTTGGGAAAATTAAAAAAACGAGTCCGGGCAAAAAAATTGCCTTTGCAACAAATTGTTAAACGAGTTTCGGAATTCGCAAATATAAAGCCCGATAATGTGAGTCCTGGGCTCAATCCAGATATTCCAAAAAGGATTAAGTCAAAGAGCGAAAACGCTTTCACATGTGAGCAGCTGGTAACAAAAAGATTCAAATTGTCAACGAGAAACCCAGATAATGTAGTCTTAGTAAATGATAAAATTTATATAATCAAGTCTATTACTTGTATAGATGGCGAGTACAAATGTGTAGGAACTACATTTAGATATTTTAGGAATCTCTTCCATAAACCAATCGAGTCTTCCCAGCTAGGCATATACTTTGTTAAAGGTTACGCAGAAGCCAGTACGTTTATTATAAGTGAAATCGCATTCAAATGTCTCAGATTCCCATTTAGAGATGGCTTCGGAATTTTTCCAATACTTCATCAAAAAGACATGTAAACTAATTCTAATTTGTAAACAAAACTACATATAGCCAATTTTGGTTCACATAAACACTAACTGTTAAGAATCGCATTTTTATCTGATTGGTTCAATTTTTTCGATTTCGTTAATTTGTTTATTTGATGTATATTTGATGCCAAAGTTTCTGCTCGCGCTTAGGCTCATTTACAATATCTCTTCTCGTCAGAGTTCTGCAATATCTTGAACGCTCCAAATTTGAAATTTCGTACTGGTCTTGTAAAATCCTTAATAATGACATAAGTATGGTAAATGTTTGTTTAAGAAGGAATATGTACGCGGTAATTGAGTTCCTCAGAGGTGAAAATGTTAAGGAATGCGCGCTTATCCCCGTATTATGGCTCACAAAAAACAACGCCAAATGTTATTGGCCTCGGACAAAAACAGAGGAAAGGTTTAAATCTATGGTCCAAGCAAATGCAGCTTATGAGAAGTCTTGGCCCACCCACACTGTGAACCGAGTGCTACATACTGGAGGTAATTAGAGTGTTTTGAATTATTGATTTCTTCAATTTGATTCGGTCTTTGTATAATACCCCGCATTTATCAATAAGTTGGATCATTTTCAGATCTTAATTCCAGTTATTGACATGCAATAACTTAAGATAGAGTAATTTACGTTTCACTGCATGATTCGAATTCAGTTACCGGTTCAAAAATTTGATTTATGCAAGAGAATATCATATGGTACGATGATAAATTGCAATGTTATACATATTTGAAGTAGTATTCTTTCCTAATCATGTAATAGAACGAAAAATTTGAAACATGGGGGTGAACAACTGACTTCTGGGTCATCGTATGCTATTATTTTTACACAGAACTTTCATAACTCCATTGCATTATCTATTTTCTAAGGGAATACGTAATAAAAGAAAACACTGGTTTAATGATTATTTTATAATATGATTCCATCTTCATTCGATTAAAGTCAGTTATATGGAACTTTGAAAAATAACGTGATGAAAATTCTTGGTGAAATCAAATGAGTTAACGATAGTAATTTCCGTATAGATAACTATAACGCAGCGGAAGAGTATATGGCTAATATCATAGAAAACGGTACGTCTGAAGACGGGATTAAAACACAGCCCATCGTGCAAAGAAATGTTACCTTCGATGAGTCACTTTCAAGCCACGATGAAAGCCAGCAAATGGAATTATCTACTAAAAAAAGAAAAAAAAAAAGCAAGGGCAAGAAAAGAAAACATCGACAGCGTGTCAGTTTGAGCTGCAGCAATGATACCGACAGTTGTTCGAGAACTCTATCCTCCGACGAAAATATTCCAAATAATGGTCAGGCATACCCAAGAAGTATAACAGGCTTAGGTGCAAATATGTCCATCGAAGCTCAGGGACGCAACATATCTATTAACGCTGACTTTCAGCGCAACGCAACCCCATGCTGTTCGAGCGAGCCTACAACTTCTCGCACCGATCCTGCAAATTCAACGCCACGAAGAAATATAATCTCCAGGGATGGAATAATTGCAACCCCAAGAACGAGTCAATTCAACCATACGCCAAGTAGTTCAGAGATAACGAAGATGGAGGAAATCAAACGATACTTAACAACAATAAGTCAGACGGTAGAGCAAAATCAAATAATGATCAGCCAAGTTTTAAGGATCAACGAAACACTATACGAAGCACCAGGTACACGGCCAGAAGGTTTTCCGGATTTGCCAATATCGTCGGTGGTTGTTTTTGAAGAGTTCGAAAAACTTTTAAAAAAAGATCAGCACCGCACATATCTCGTAAGTTGTTTTAATGTAGTCTGAATAGTTCGTAATGAAATTTACGTATGATTCATGGATCACGTTATTATATTAATCTTTTATTGGATTATTCTTTTTTCACATCGCATTACATCGAAAAAAGTACTCTTTCTCTCATGGGCTTTTACCATTAGAACTCGTGATTTTGATGAGTGCATTACTTCGATCGCATATACTAGTATCAATGTCGTCGTTTATTATACAAAACTGAATTTGTACTTGTGTATAAGAACGAACTGCCTTCTCAATTATGTACCGACAGCTTCAGGGTTAACCGTTTAGGTATTTTATTCGATTCATGAATGTATTTGGAATGAACGAAAATACCAATCAGAATCTCTTTTCGTTTTCGTAGATTCGGAGGAAAAAAAATGTATCAGTTACAACTCTGCGATACAATTTTAATATTCTAATATTCCTTGATAAAATATTGTTCCGAACTGCACGAGTGTACACCGAGCAAAGTGAAATATTATTTTGAATATACACTTCTCCAAATTTTATTATATTATCTCCACAGATTCATAGACTTGCCTCAGTAGGTGGGTTGTCGCAACGCCAAGCAGTTATGAACATGATGAAATTTTTGATGTCCAATAGCTTGGCTATGGAGTATAACTGGGCCGGTCGGGAAAAAAGATGTTTCAAAAACACCACCCTAATGGAAATCATAAACGGCAAGTTAAAACTATCGGATATTTCATTTAAACAGAAATAGGCGTATATAAATAAGTGAAAAATTCAATTTTTCTGAGTCAGAAAAATCTGAATTAAATTCTATTCACACTCAGTAATTATGTTTCATATATTCATTTTGAATTAGTTTGCATAACTATTGTAATTTTTTTTTTAATTTTATGAGATGATGAAATATGTTTTTCAATGCCACATTATTTATATTGCCGGTCTTTTGCATGACAAAAATGGAGTGAAAGTTCCAGGTTGATCAAACTATTTCTAATTTCTTATAAAAGGCCTAGTAGCAAACTAGCCAGCTCTAGTGGTCGGGTATATTCATATATTCTTGTTTAAGAATCATCTCATTTACAAAATTTCAAAATCCTTCTTATACAATTCTTGCAGTCCAATATGAACCACGAATTTTCATTCCTGTAAATTCTGTAGATGGAAATACTAAAATGGTGGATTACTGGTGACGGCAGTCGATCATCGATGCCTTTACCATAGTTATTCACGTTGAAACATTCTAATCAGATCTTTCTCAACCTTATTTAGGGGCTGCAAAATATGCCTTCAAAAATAAAGCAGAATCATCTGATGTAAATATCGCCTCGGCAGTAAAGGACTGGTTAAAACTGGCCACAAGCCGTCATGCGTATTCTACAAGTAACAAAAAAACACCCTCAAAACCATAGATTGCAGTTATAAGTACCCAATTAAAATTAGTATGCATCTATAACAGTAGGGTACTATTGCCTAGCTACTGGCAGGTTTTCTTTCCTGAATGTAGCCCCCTTGGGTAAAATTCTATAACTTTCGCAAAAATAATATTATGTAATGTATTAAACTAAGTATTAAGTAAAAGTATTAAACTTTTTTTTTCAAATTTATTTTTTATATTCTCAATTTTAATAAAAATTATTCTTAAAATATTATTTTTAAGAGATTAGCTATTCTTAAACTGCGCAATGGAGAAGGCGCAACAAGTTTAACATCGAACATTTCTTACCGTGACGTTAAAAATGAATGATTCCTTTAGTTTTCAGTTATGTATCGTGATGTATCCTACGTACTCAAGCAATGTTCGACTTTTGCCCAGTTTTTTTTTTTTTCTTTTTTCTTTTCATTTGCAAACACGAGAGTATAACACTACGAAAAAACAATTATCTATTATTAAACGTATTGACTATAATAATTTCTACCGGCTGAGTCGCCTGTCCGTCTGAACTTTGCCAAAAGTTCTGCATTGTCAATCAATAAAACTGTAGCCTCGCATATCCATCGTAAATATAATCAAAAATTGAAATTTGAAATCCGAAACGGAAAGTGTCTGGGATATGATTGAAAAGTGCTAAGCGATCTCGTTTCGAAACTGCAAAGATTTATCTGATAATCTATAGCTAATTATTCACGTTACCATACATAGAGTATATAAATTTAATCGCCATAATTTAATCCATCGATGGATTACGAGCCGCAAGACAATATTTGTGATGTGTCTACCATGTAATTCATGTAACACTAAAATAAATGTACGTTCCGTTTTCTCATAAGAGGCTTGTTTGTTTATCTCATCTGCGAATCATAATTGAGAACTTTCCCATAACTGAGAATTTGTTGAGTTGTCCGGATTATTACTTTTTGCCAGTCTTTCTATAATTTGGCAACGCAATCTGTGAAAACTGTACATCAGCATATAAAACGTATCAGAAAAGCACATCAATTTTCGTGTATCACGCGATAATTTTCGTAATAAATGAACGTAGAGATCAGAAAGATTCTAGACGTATAAATATATCTATATTCTGACGGTAACGGAATAAAAATATAATTAGTACTTTCTCAACGTTCTGTATATAGAATTATATGCAGGTGAATACACGGATAACATATTCGTATAGCATTCAATCAACGAACCCGAAAATGAAACGTATCAAAATAACGGTTTAATTTCCGTATATCACGCGGACATTTTTCGGTTGGATAAATGTAGAAGTGTGAGCACTTGTAAATCTATATATGTTTCTACATTTTAATGTTTATCCAACGGCAAACATAATGTGTATTTCTTCCACGTTTTGTATCCGTATAAGTACAAACGTGAATACTCGAATAGTATATTCGTGTACTATTCCACGGATAAGCCCGTGCATAAAGCGTATTGGAAAAACGTTTTCATTTCCGTATATCACGCGGACATTTTTCAGTTAAATAAATGTAGAAGTGTGAGCAGTTGAAAACGTATACATGTTTCGACATTTCGATGTTTATTCAACGCGAAACATAATGCGTATTTTTTGCACGTTTTTTATCCGTATGAGTACAAACGTGAATACTCGAATAGTATATTCGTATACTATTCCCCGGATAAGCCCGTGCATAAAGCGTATTGGGAAAACGTTTTCGTTTCCGTATATCACGCGGACATTTTTCGATTTATTGAACGGATATGTCTGAAGAACTATTAACGTAGGGTAGCGATTATTTTACTACGTGTATTCAACCTACCCGTTCTTATTGGGGATGGCGACCCGTGTTTTTTTTTTAAATAAACAAATAATTTATCGCGCGTCCCTACACTCTGTGATTGTTATTAAAATAGTAAAAATGGATTATTCTTCACGAGAATATTGTCAAATGTTAGTTTTATATGGTGAATGCTTGGGTAATGCTACTAAAACTGCGCGTGTTTACGCAGAAAGGTATCCCGGTCATCGTCATCCAGACGCAAAAGTGATAGTGCGACTGTTGAATCGTGCAACAGAAACGGGTAGTTTCGCACCTAAAAGAAATGAAAATAGAGCCGGGGCGAATAATGTTGCCGTCGAAGAAAATATCCTGAACAGGATTGCGGATGACCCCAAAAGGAGCATTCGTACAGTTTCACGGATGTGCGGCACCGCATATTCAACGGCGCAGCGAATTTTGGCCAATAATAGGTTGCACGCATTTCACCTGACGCCAACTCAAAATTTGCATGGTGGTGACCATATCCTGCGATTACAATTTTGTGAGTGGCTGCTGCAAAGAAATTTAGAAGATGAAAATTTTATCATGAAGATTTTGTTCACGAATGAATCTAAATTTGGAAGGGATGGGCCGTTCAATATCCACAACTGCCACGTATGGGCTGAGCGAAACCCCCACGCGAAACGAGTACGTGGATACCAAGTTCGCTTTAATGTCAACTTATAGGCTGGCATGGCGTACGGCGTATTGGTGTGTTTAATTATTATCAATCAGTATTATTGTTTCGTATAAATGATGGTTGATTTTGTTAGATCATGGTGAATAATATTTTTTTGAATTCACTGATTCTTTTATAGAGTAAAACATTTTAACTAAATTTGCACGATTGCACTCCTACGCAACAAAAACGTTTTTAAATCTATTTTACATGCTGATTTGTGATTCTAAGAATTGACTATGAGTAATGAGAACTTTATGTTGATTTTCAAGTTATTACGGACCTGGACACGGTGTACCGACGATTCGGCTGAATTTCAGTGGGAACGCGGAAACAACAGAGTACGAGCACCATTGTTCGAATTTATCAAAACGGTCCTGGCTGCGTAGCGTGCGAGCTCCCTCATAGGCTAACTTAGACCTGCTCTAATTCGAAAACTATAGTAGCCTCGAAGATCTCGCTAAGGAACTTTCGTTTTCATTTTTTGCAAGGAATCTTCGTGTGAAATTACGGGCGGTTGATCTGACTCTCCCTTTATACTTGGGCATGTTCCTATTTTCGCAGCATATCTTTTGCGTACTGTAGAATCTATTTTACAAAATCGATCCGATAAAGCATTGAGAGTTCGTGGCACCCATAAGCTCGTCAAAACAAAATTCTTTTCCGCATCAGAAAAATTTGTTCCGATGAAAATTATGAATTGATTTTGAACAGAGGTGTCCTACTAAGTGTCATCCAGCAAATCATCACTTAAGACATCGGCCCTTTTCAGAGCCACCAAAATATTGCAAAAGATCCATCAGTCATAACTCCACTACGCAACACAACGAGCTTACGGGAGTAGCGCGGACGTGGATCGGCGCGCGCGGCGACGCGCGACGAGACGTTTTATTTTTTGTCTTCGGCCCAGGTATTTTCTCCATAAATTTTTTTTTTTTTGGATTGAAGGGGAAGGATCCAGGTATCCAAAAAAAATTATTTCCATGAATTTCTGTGAGTCCCGCGGAAATGGCAGTAAAATTAAAAAAAAAAACGACGAAAAAAAAGTGAAGGAATTTTTTTTTTGGAATTGAAATTTTTTTCATAAAAGCGCATTCTTTTACGAACAAAATGATCCCAAGCTCAGTCTGCTTCGTTGAATACTTTCGGAGATATACATTTTTGAACATAGCGGTGCAACAGCGGTTTACGAAAATTCACATAGCTCTAACTCCGCCATTTTTGAAAATTTTTCAAAATCCTTGAAATTGTATTTTTTTTTTTCATAGTACTAAAGATATTTTGAATGGCGCAAAAATCTGTGACTTGACGGTTTATTTTCGAGTGAAGTGACGTGGAACCGCTCATATGGGTAGGTGTTCTCGCCTACAATAATTCCTATAATTCGTGGGGATTCACGACACTCCCCACTTTCAGGAAATGAAAGTAAGGATAAATCATGTGACTGAATTTGTATGTGTAATGTCTGATTTTATTTTAATATTTATTTTGTTAAGATTGTATTGTAATATACTGGGTTTCTAAAACACGTTTATTATCAGCTGCGCCGTTCATTCTTTGATTTTTTCTTTTGCCTTCTGGGCTGATGCTCTGATTTTTCTGGAAGATCCTTCCGGTTCAATAATTGTGGTTCGATCCTCAGGCGAACTGCTCTCTCTAGATCTGTTGGATTGATCATTTTCAACCGCTGGTTCTGCAGGCTCCGGATTTTCTATGGTGCACTCGTTTATCTCAAGTGGATATAAATGTCCCATTGACCTAGTCAGTGTTTCTTCCAGAAGGGGTTAATACCTTGGCCACTCTGATTAGCCCGTCCGTACCTTTTAAGATACTAGTGATCTTTCCCGTCTTCCAATGACTTCTGCTAAAATCTCCCTTTATTTGCACGATGTCTCCGATCTTCGGCACTGAAGATACAATCACTCGTGGTTGTCTATGTATGTCCTTTCTGTTCAATAGACTGAATCAATATTGGTTTGTAAACATTTTTACAAACTCTTCTAAAATCATCTGACCTCTTTTCCAACCCTCAATCAGATTGGTTTTTGTTACTGTCGCGGATTTCAAGAATTCAGTGTCTGATGTTTCCGTTAACAGAGGTCCTCCTATACTTAAAAAATCCGCTGGCCTCAGCACATGTTCTATATCTTCGCCTACTGTACTTAATGGTCTAGTGTTGATCACTGCCTCCACTTCTTTTATGATGGTGCATAATTGATTGTTATCAAGTAGATGTTTCTCCAAGGTTCTTAGAAGACAATGTTTCACCAGGCCAACTAATCTCTCATAAAAACCTCCGAACCAGGGGGCACGTTCAGGAATAAATTTCCATTTAATCTGATTTTCGATACAATAGCTGCTTGTCGGAACGTCTGATGTTAATTTAAACTGTAGTGCGTTGTCTGAGATGATGAATTTCGGTAACCCTCTTGTAGCCACGAATCTTCTTAGTGCCAATCGACACTCTTCTGCTGATAAATCTTGAACTACTTCCAGATGCACCGCTCTAACTGCTAAACAGGTGAATAAACAAATCCAGCGTTTCTCTGTTGAATCACCTTTTATCTTCAGAGGACCTAAGTAATCAAGTCCTGTATATGCAAATGGTGTACAATAGTTGACCCTTTCTGTTGGGAGAGGGGGCACCTGTGGGAGTTTGTATGGTCCTCCTCCGTATTTACGACATTGGCCACATTTTTTAATCACAATTTGTACTTGTGATCTTCCTTGTGGAATCCAGTACTTCTCTCGAACTAATGCTAGTGTGTGTGACACTCCAACATGATAATTTTTAACATGTATTGACTCTATGACTTTGAATGTGAACTCTGTGTTTTTTGGAAGAAGTATTGGGTGTTTCTCCTTGTCAATCCATTTGGCATTCTGCAACCTTCCTTCACATCTTAGTATTCCATCCCTGTCTTTGTACAGCCTAAGTAATCTTGTTTTCTCCGTTTCCATACCCTTCGTTTCCTTTTCGAAATATTCTTCTTGTAGCTTTTTTATGATTTGTGATTGATCGTCCTTTTCCTCAGGTGCTGTGTTTGATTCTTGATGAGTGTGCGAGTCTGACTTTGGATTCTTTCTTCTTGTCTTGCTTCTTGCAATTCTACGTTCGACAGATCCTCCCTCATCGCGAAAGTCTGAACTCCTGTATGAAATGTTTCTGTTGTATTTGTGATATTCCTTGGCCATTGACTTTCATCGTATATTAGGAATTCGGGGCCTGCTAACCATTGTTGATAATCGGTATGTGAATGATTAGGTCTCGTGGCCACATCTGCAGAATTAAGTTTCGTTGAAACATAGCGTATCTGTACATTCGTATTCTGTTTTATTTCATTTACTCTTCTTGCTACAAACGGAGGTAATAGTTTTTTTGATTTACACCCACTTAGTACTATCTGGCTATCTGTCCACAAGAATTGATTTTTTATTCTCAGTCTGAGTATTTTCCTTACATAGATTATCAATCTGCTTCCTACTAATACTCCTAGGAGTTCTAATCGGGGTATTTGTAGGTCTTCCTGGTCTTTTGTTGGTACTAGTCGTAATTTTCCTATGACGAAACTCACAAAACTTTGGTTATGGACAGTGCCTCTCAGGTATACAACCGCCGAGTATGCTTGCTTAGAAGCGTCAATAAAACAATGCAGCTCAAAGGTTATCTCTGCAGTTCCACTTTTATCTATTGCTTCTTCTAATTCCGTAGCATAAAATCTTGGAATTCGTATCCCTTTTATCCTTATCAGTTGATTGGCTATTTGTTGCCATTTTTGACGGTTTTCCATAGACAGTGGTGTATCCCATTGAAGTTTTTGTTTCCATAAGTCTTGGAGGAATAGTTTAGCTGGCAAAATGAATGGTGCTGCCAACCCACATGGATCAAAAATTGACGCAATGATTTTTAATACCTCTCTTCTTGTTCGAACTTCTTTAAAGGCTTGCTCTGTTTGCCTCAGTTTCAGATAAAGTTGGTCGTTTCTTATGTCCCATTCAATTCCGAGTACGTTTGACACATCTATTTCTTTACTTTGATGTTTTTCAGGAATATGGTTGATGAGTTCTCGTGTGTTAGAATTCCATTCCCTCAAGTTCATTGATAATTCATCAAATGAGCTTCTACACGTCTGATATAGTAATTTTGCCTGTGCAATCGTTTCAGTTCCAGTTACAAGATTGTCCACATAAATGCCTTCGGAAACTTGTTTATTTGAGTTATTGTCTGATTTTGTAAAATGGTATCTAATTGTAGCATTGAGTAGGAAGGGACTTGATATGACTCCGAAAGGTACCCGGCAGAATCTTAAGTGTACTAGATTTTCCGTAGATATTTCCCCTTTTATATTCTTTAACCACAGAAATCGTGTAACATCCTTGTCGTTCTCTTGAAGTCCCACTTGCAAAAATGCCTTTTCAACATCTGCAACTATGCCAATACGGTGTTCTCTGAATCTCAGTATTAGCCCAGTGAGATCTTCCAGGAGACGTGTTCCACAATAAAGGCATTCATCGAGGCTATTGTGATTTTTGATCTTTGCAGATGCGTCATAAACTATTCTTAATTTGGTTGACTTGTTCTCTTGTAAAACGCAATGATGTGGAAGGTAATGTATTGGATGGTCTGATCTCATTGAGGTATCCTTGACTATTTCAATCACCCCACTTTCTAGTTGTTCTTTGATTACCCTATCGTAAGCCACTGTTGTATTGACATCTAATTTCCTTGTCAAATTAATCAATCTTCCATATGCTAACCCAAAATTTACTGGTAATGCTGGAGGGTATTTTATCCATGGCCATGTCACCTGATATCGATTGTTTATAATCTTCACTGGTCGAAGAATTACAACTGCGAAGTATACTATTTATTCGAATGCAATATTTTTTTGATTCATGATACTACACAGTTTATTATAATTCATATATAATATTGATGATCAATAAGCGTTGGTTCAAATAGCCAATATTACGCTATATACTATGTAATGAGGCAAAATATTTGCCTCGTAATGGAACAATCGACCCCTCCTCAGACGAAAGCGACCCCGAGAAAATTAGAAATAAACCGAAACAAGGGGTCCCAGCTCAGGTTCCGAAGGTCCCCTAATTTAATTTATATCATTTATAATCCTTTGTCTTTCCCGTCCCTCTCTATTATCGTACGTGCCGTCTTGACCGGATCAACGAGGGAGATCATCCCTCAATCCCACTACACCTGGCAGGTCACCTAGAAGCCTCAGAGTCAGTAGCCGGGGCGGCCAAGATCATCATATCCTGAGATACGCCTGGAAGCGCGCTGCATAACGATCTGCCTATCTCCATGAATATCCCGCTCCCCTCCCCATCTGTCTCGTACCGGCCTGGTCCACCGGTCCACATGCAGATATTTCCGCCTTCCTGGGTATCGCGAATCCTGAGATGCCATCTATCAACCCCCTGGCAAAAGCTCTGAGTGCCAAAGACCCTGTCAGGCCCGTCACCTCGTTATCGAAGAAAGAAAAACAAAAGCGTCCACCAATTAAATGCATCGCATGCATTTGTCTCTTCCCCGTCCCACTAATTTTTTGATTTGGGTAGTAACCGGCCAAAACACGTCACTTCTTGTTTGGATACCATTGCATTGAGAACACTATCGTACCTTTTTTTTTTGTGATTTTATCCTAATCGTTATCTTTGCTGATTATTTTCTTTGGTTTTGTTATTGTCGTTTGTGTATTTGAATTCTTAAATTAATTGTTTTTATTCTTTTGCATTTTATCTTGTGAATTTAGGACGATATATCTTTGTTGTGTCTTGTGCTGTCGAATCCTCCTACCTAAGGTAAGCTTCCCATTCTCAACGATCTTCCGATAATATTCGAATTAACTTGTCCGGCTTTAGCTTCCCTTAAAACCTAATCGAATTGTTGTGTTTCGGTTTCCCTTATTCTTTATAATTCCCTGAAAATTATTATATTTATAATTGTGTATCGTTAGATCGATTTTTCTAGAAAGCCTTTGGCCCCAAAATATCGCGTCTTTTCTATCCCTGCATTGAAAGCTTGGGTTTAGTCCTTCGTTATTGTTCGAGCCGTTACCTAGCCACGTGTCTCTAGAAAGATCGATCAACGTCTTCCCGAAAAGATTCTTTGCCAAACTTGTATACACCCCTCCCATCCTCATTAGAAATCCCCTAAAACTCCTTCGGGACTCTGAGCTGGTTTATCTAAGATTTTTGGGTAGCATTATTTTGTAACGAGTTATGGTTACAACTATTAGAAATAAAATACTACAGATGTAGATGCTCGCATATTAACAATTTATATTTCAAAGTCAAAAAGATAAACTAATCTCTATTGAACAATCTTCGTCTGGATACGTCAGTCGTCATCCGGAGTCGTCGTCAAGCTTGGAGTTTCGAAGAATTCATACGGATCGTTGATATTAAAATTCCTCAACGTCTGTCGGTACAGAATCTCTGATTCGTTTCAATATACTGCCCTATTCTTCACAAGGTAGGTGTTAAATGGAGATAATTACCGCATAAGCGGAGAGCTATACTTTTCAAATTCTGGAGGCACAAGGCCTAACAGGGACCGCACTGTGCGATGGTCCGTTGTTCTCTCTAATCCGGATCAATCTAGTTAATTTAAGCGCACCTATCGCCGGCTATTCTACTTATCGCCCCGGCGGGTTGTTTGAATATGGGTGATCCATACAATCTGTAGTCCCTTTTTGTAATTTCTTTATTCATTAATGATTATAGTGTGTTGCCCCATGGCATAGCGTGCTTTGGGTGGTTGTATTCGTGCATGTCCCCGTGAGAGTTCGTACGGGTTCGCCCCGACGCACTACACTTTTTCAGTTAATTGTTCTACTTTATCGACACTTTTAATTGATTTTTAATAGTTCCAAAAAGTATCGACCCTAGCTCCCCCAGATCCCCCTATGTTATCGACCTAGTCTTATTCTTTGTTTTGTACCCTATGATTAATTCCTACTGTACCCTAAGGTAGTTCTTTTCTTTGTTTGGTGAATTGTTCTATATTACCCTACTGTTACCTCCTTGCTAGTGACCCACATACCGCGCAGTCTATCAGTTGTTTGTCAATTTCGGTCATTGGGTCACGGCCTCCCTGTTTGATTATATTTAACGATAAAATAAATTGGGCTTCTTTGTGATTTTCCCATAAACCTTAATTGTACCGATTCGTCTATATTATTCGCCCCCACGTTCCCCTCACCCTGAACTCGCCGAGTAGTCCCGTCTCATGTTATCGAATTGATTGAGTTATTTAAATTTTGAAAACCACATTTCATTTCATTTTTTTTTATTATTTTATTCTTTTCGTTACCGTGGTACCTTAGGTACCTGGCGCCCAACCTTATATTGTACGCAGATTTTGTTTGCTGAATAATTAGTTATTAACCGTAAAATCTCAATTTAACAAACGGTGGGACCGCCTGGTTTTGTGCACGTAGCTGACCTCGATAACAACCCCCCCCCCCCAATCATCGGTCTTGCCCGTCACAACTATTACTAATTATCGAACAATAAATTTTTTGCTGTGCACTTACGTATGCTCCTTTTTTCAAGCTCAGCTGTTTTCAGACACTGTATTTATCTATTTTCTCTCAGTATTTCAATATTAGGAAAAATGTTCGTAACCTTTTCTTTTCTTTTCATTAATTCAAATGAAATTTAAAACAATAATACAACTTTCACCTGTCGAATAATTGCAAATCTTATCAGTACGATATGCGCTTTACAAATTCTCCACGTGGAATGAAATTGCTGCGCATTAACAACAATTCAGGTCGTAGCTCATTTTTGAATTATTCCGTTATCTGTTCGAATCTCGTTCCCGCGTTCAGATAGAAAGATACATATCAAGATTCGCCGCAGCGAATATAGGGTGCTTTTTCTTGGGGGACTATTTTTTTTTTTCTCGCTCCCGGCCCGAAATTTTGTTGGAAATGCTAAAAAAGAAGTTTCCTCAAAATATAAGCCCTTAATATTAATATTAAGTACTCTCCCAGAATGTGAAAAGATTTCTCATTTAAATTACGTGGGAATTAGGATTTTTTTTTTTTCAAAATTCTATAACTCGGTGGCATTCCATGCTATGCTATCGCGGAAAGTTGCAAATTACTCAGCATTAAGCGCTCTACAAAAGTGCCCATTGCGACTTAACTGTAACTCACACTAAAGTCAAATTTTGTAGGCATTTCTTGTATTTTTAGTGATTTGTACTGCCTCACCGGTGTAAGTTACAGTTAAGTCGCAGTGGGCACTTCTGTAGAGCGCTTAATGCTGAGTAATTTGCAACTTTCCGCGATGTAATAGCATGAAATGGCACTGAGTTATGGAATTTTGAAAAAAAATCATTTTAATTTCCATGTAATTTAAATGAGAAATCATTTCACGTTCTGGGAGAGTACTTAATGTTAATATTAAGGGCTTATATTTTGAGGGAACTTCTTTTTTAGCATTGCCAACAAAATTTCAGGCCGGGAGCGAAAAAAAAATAGTCGCAAAAAAAAGCACCCTAATATACTGTAACGTGCCAGGCCTACCCAGGCCTGTGCCGTTACAATTCAAACCAAAGCGAGCGTGCACACGGCACCACACTGTCAACAACTACGCTGGCCTGAGTGACGTCACGACGAATATATAAGTCGCGACGCCACTCAGGACCAGCAGCAATACACGGCATAGCGCCTGATTGGCTCATTCTCTCTTCAGTAACGAGTCTCCGAGGCAAAGCGCCCGGAGAGCTATTAGAATCACGTCATTTTTGGAATAATAATTAAAATTATATTATTTCGGTCGAATCACTTTATTAATCTTTAGAATTCATTTTCCTATTTGCTCAAATTATACACACGATTCAAACTTAGTCAACTCAAAATCAAACCCAAACAAAATCACTGTTTATATTAGTTATATTTAGCTTAAGTTTTTTCGGTTGCAACCTTAGAGTACAATTCTTGTTATTATTTCTTATTATTTTTTATACTTATTTTATATTTTTGTTTATGTTCACGCAAATGGTATTACATTAATATATAAGTTAAAGCATTTGACGCAGGCTTCTTTGCCCCGAGTTTTTCTTATTTATCGCGGCTTATTACCACCTTAGCTAGAGGACAGCTTTGGCGAGTTTACTTGCCCAAGTCTGTGACAGCCTTGGTGTGTGTCAAGCACACCCAGGTCTGAGGGAGGCGGCTTCGGAGTTTTCTACTCCCAAGTCCGCGATTAGAAAAGCAAGGCATCCTTGGTGTGCAGTTGCACACCCAGGTATGTAAAGGCGGCTTTGGAGTCTTCCACTCCCAAGTCCGCGAGCAGGGAAACTTGGCATCCTTGGCGTGCATCTGCACACCCAGGTATGCATTGGCGGCTTCGGGGTCTTCTACTCCCAAGTCCGCATTAGAAACCAGTCACACTAGATTCGATAGAGCGGCTCTAAACATTCTTAGATAAAAAACTCACAATAACTTCCCGTGTAGAAATCAATCTAGCCGCAACTAGTGACTAGCTAGTGATTGGATAGCCTTGGCTAGATAGAATGTTTATCCAGTGGCTGTCCAGCCACTGGATAATCGTTACCAAAGCAAAACCCTATCCAGCCACTAGACAGTGGCTGGATAGTAATTATGGGATACAGGTGGCGCTGTTCAGATGGGAAATGTTATCCAGTGGCTGTCTAGCCTCTGGATAATCGTTACCAAGGCAAAACCCTATCCAGCCACTAGGCAGTGGCTGGATAGTAATTATGGGATACAGGTGGCGTTGTTTAGATGAGAAATGTTATCCAGTGGCTGTCTAGCCTTTGGATAATCGTTGCCAAGGCAAAACCCTGTAATTATGGGATACAGGTGGCGCTGTTTAGATGGGAATCGTTACCAAATAGAGATAACTGAGTAAGGTTATGTCAATTTGGCAAATTCTATCACCGTTGACCAGCTGTACTCGAATGCAGATAATAAGTTGAGGTTATGTTATTAATTATTTTCGAATCATTTTTAACTTGAAACTTTTTTTATTAGCACGCGTAAGTAAAAAAATATGGGAAAAAAAGAAAAAACGCGCGAACGTGTTAGAAAACATCGGTATATCAAATCTTTGTTATTAGCAGACAATTCACCACTTAGAAATATTGTTTGTACGTATACTATTTTTATTTTAAATCATTTCTTTCATATTCAATTCCGAAATGTACATTTTATTTATAATAATGTTATCTGCCACTTCCTATATATTTATCTGAACTATTTGAAGAATACATTTTTATAATGCTAGTGTTCTTATAATTTCTGTGTATCTCTTTTAAAATTACACAATGAAAAATAAAAATTAATTCATGAAAACGATGTTAAACTCTTACATTAGTTTTTTGATCTACCAAAAATGTTCTAAATTCATATGAAATAGGCGATGCTGATGATCCTGAACCTAGTACGTCTTTAGGCATACAAGGTGACGCAAGAAAGTTTAGCCATCCCACATTCAATAGTGATGCCCTGCAACAAGATGTCAGTGAAGATGGCCAAGATAATGAAGAATGCTATTTAAGTGATGATCAGTCCGAAAATGAAGATAGCAGTAGCAATAGCTATGGTTCCGATCATAATGGAGATTTTGCTACTTGCGAAAATGATAAGACCAATCCTGAAATCGAAGAGTTAAAAAATTGGGTTGTCACATATAATGTACCATTAGTACATGTGGATGCTCTTCTACAAATTTTACGTAAAAGACTTCTACCTAACTTGCCGAAAACGGGGAAAACGTTCTTAAATACCTCACAAGCTGATTATACTCTGCAATCAATGAAGGGAGCTGATGATAAGGATGGCGAATATGTTTATCTCGGAATAGAAAAAAATCTACAACGATGCATCGACCCTAACACACATGCAGATAACATCATATCGCTGCAAGCTAACGTTGATGGAGTGTCTCCATATAAATCCAGTACAAAACAGTTGTGGCCTATATTGTGTAAGGTGATTTTCAATCCAGATATATATTCACCTTTCCCAGTTGCGCTATTTTATGGAACTTCGAAACCTGGTGATGTAAATAAGTACATGGAAGACTTTATCACAGAAATTAATTCGTTGCAGGAAAATGGTATGTGCATTAATGGGAAAAAATACGCTGTAAAGTTAGAACACATTATATGTGATATTCCGGCTAGAGCATTTCTTAAACAAATAAAAGGACATGGCGGTTACGAAGCGTGCGAACGTTGTACTGTTCATGGAAAACGTGTAGGCTCTCCAAATAAACGTGTTATTTATCCTAATGTCGACAGTGAAAAACGATCTAATCAATCATTCAGAGATAAAAAAAATCCTGAACACCATACGGGTGAATCGCCACTATTAACCATTAGTCCGCCCATTGATATGATATACGCATTTCCTTTAGATCACATGCACCTTGGCTATCTAGGAGTCTTTAAAAAGTTTTATGTAATGGATTTAATATTTAACAAAACTCCTGTGAAACTGAACTCACAACTTCGCCAACAATTATTCGATCGAATCATTTACTTGAGATCTTTTATTCCTTGTGAATTTCAACGCAAACCTCGACCTCCTGTAGTAAATTTGAAAGCATCAGAACATCGTTTCATGTTATTATACGCAGGACCTATTGTATATAAGGATATTTTGGAAACCGAACTATATCATCATTTTTTGCTCCTCCATACTGCATTCAGAATTTTGTGTATGAAAGATTGCGCACAAAATTATAATAATCATGCCCAATCATATTTGGAAACATATTTCGAATATCTACCCAAATTTTACGGTGAAACATCTCATGTACTGAACGCACACTATCTTTTGCATCTTGCTGATGATGTTCGAAAAAATAATTGCACACTGAATGATATATCTGCATTTCCATTCGAAAGTCACTTAGGATCCATTCGGAAATCTCTGCGTACGGCTAATAAGCCGTTGGCTCAAATTTGCAGACGTATACATGAACAAGATATAATTGCGACACCGAGCATCATTCCATCAACGTTTATAATATTGAAACGAAAGAAAGTTGATGATAATCGTGAACTGCTATTGAAATTGAAATACGAAAACTATACTATTTCTTCAAAAAAACCAGATAATGTAGTCATGTTAACTGACGCCAAGATAATCGAAATAACAAATTTAGGTTACTGTTCTGAATTGCAAACTGATATAGAAATAACCGGAATACAATGGATGCAGAAACAACCGATTTTTGGATACCCAACGAATTCTGCACTTTTGTATATGTGGGAGTTGCAGGCGAAACCATCTAAAAATATTGTAAAATTTAGGTTGCAGGAGATTAAATTTAAAATGGTACGAATGCATGTACCATTCAGAAAAAATCAAAACGAACTCGAAAAAATGTATGTAATGCCACTACTTCATTAAATGAATAGAATGTTATTATAACATACTTGAGTCAACTTGGAATCACTATAATGTGCTACTTGAAACTTATGTTATTTTATTGTTATTGTTGAGGCTTTTGATTAAACAAAATAATTAATCACTCTATATTTATTAGTCTCCATAACGGGACTTTTTTTCTTATTGCCTTACTTAGTTCAAATATTATATAGCTAAGGCTGTAAGACAGTGCTGACTATAGTTCAACGAGTTTCAAGATGCAAATAGATATAAACTGTTAGAAATTTTACAGTTAAAGATGAAAATTTCTAAAAGCTATACATAAACACTCGAACTTCACCTAAAAATATAATTGCTTATAGATAGTAAAAAATTAAATATTTGAAATAAACTGTATTCATAACAAAACAAAATAAACCTAGTGATGTAACAAATATATATTTAAAAATTGTGATCTCTGACTCTTCTCTAAATTATTCACTTGAAATTAACTATCATTTTCTTTGGTTTCATCGATACCGATTTCGTCAGAATCTTCACTCGCGTCCTTTACTTGTTCGTTTTCTCGATCATATTCTTTTTCCACACCTTTCAATCTCTTATTAACGTGAGCTCGTCCTCTATCCCAATCTCTTGAATTGGTAAGTACGGTTCCTATTATTTTTTCTAATTGCTTATCCGAAAATTTTTCTTTTATCTGTTGACTTCTGCTTTTCAATAAAAATACCTCTGAAATTATTGATGAATGATTAGGTATAAGATGAGTATAAAATCTATAATATAAAATTTCGAACTTACCTTCGATGCAATCATAAAAAGCTGAAGGCTTAAGAGTGAATTTATTGACTGTCGGTTTCACACACGTTAATTTGTTTGCTAGATCTTTATGCAGAAATTTTTTCATTACAGCAAGTACATTTTTCGCTATTACCGTCTCTGAATCTATCATGAAATCAATTGAACCCATCTGGAACGATTTCAAAAATTACCCGAGTCAAAAAACCTAATATAACTCATATAGGTACTTAATTTTAATGAAAAAATGATTGTACAAAATCTTTGCGGATTTCTTTGTCCGCGAGTAAATTATTCAGACGGTCCAATTCAGTTTTAGTCCGAAGAGGCCATATGACTTTGTTTTCCTCAGTCCAGTGAGGACATACTCCTGTATTTTTCCCTCCTGCAACGGCTTGCCCAGCGATATGTTGCTCGAATATTTTTATTAAAAATTCGACTCTTTTACTCAACGCTTTTAAATCCGTCTTAATAGCTGATGTATCAGAGATAATTCCTTTAATCCCTGAAAATGATAAATAATAAGTATAACAATGACATAGGTAAATATTTCCAATGAATAATTGTACAACTTTGACTCAGTAAATTAAATTTTTTACAATTTGGAATGCCATCCTGTAAAGTTGATTTTAAAGGAATCGGATTCGTCAAAATCTTGTCCTCAATAATTACAGGCTTTTTCAGAACGGAAGAACTTGGCTCATGATCTGAAAAAAAAAACACAATTAACTATCTATGATAAAAAACAATAAAATTAACAATAATAGCAGAATATCAGGATAATAGCAGTACTATTGATAATAATAGTAATAATAGATATAGTTCATCATTTAAACGATAGTCAATTATAATTGATACCAATTTTCTGTGGTCTCAGAGACTTGTTTTTTGATTTCGGACCTTTTCGGTCGCGTTTTTCATTTTCAGATGAATCTTCGTGTGCTGAATCCTCAGCTGAGTCTATTAAAGCCAAAACACACGAAAAGTTTTTCTTTAGTACAATAAATTTTATTATTAGCGTCTGAAATCGAAAATAATAATCTAAAAGATGATGAAAATAATATATTTTCACTACCAAATGAATCAATTTCAAAGTGAGACGATTTTCCATCAAGTCCAAGTACTTCGGGAAGATTTCCCCGTAGTGATGTCTTCTGTTTACTAATATTGTATGCGTCATCTTCTTCTACATCACTTTTATTACAGTCGGTCGTATACATATAATCTTGGTCTTTGCAATTTTTGATTTTTTGTTCAGCTTCTGAATAACTTTCTAAAGAATTTGGGTAAAAATTTCAAGAATCGAATCATCAATTATTTCTTAATATCATGTGACGAAAATTCTATTACATTACCTGCGTTCTCTAATACTTCTATGGGATAACTCGGCCAATGATCAACGGGATTTTCTTTTTCTTTGACCAACTTGTGTAGCCATCGCGATTTTTTAATAGTATACGGAGGTGGCATGAATTTCGTAACTGGTTTCAATGTCTCTGGATCTAGTGAAATCCAGTGGGATGGCACACAATCTATGGCTTTTCTTTCATTTTTATTATGGTCAATAAAAAGAATAATCCGATAGTCGTGCCTTTTTTTAGTCGACATCTAGATAAAGAATATTTTAATTATGTTAAAGGCATGGTAACGAATCTCATAATATGGAATATGATAAGAATAAATTCACCGTAGTATTATCAATTAGAAAATATTCAATGCTACGGCCTTCAAGCTTGTTCAATTAATATAAGGTTGTTGATGAAAAACGTACCTTCAGGTGATAGAATTTTTCAGAACAGTCAGAATGGCACACAGGAAACAAACGCTGCACTTATCGCGATGTTATCGACTAGCTGGCTGATCTATCGCAACTAACAGAGACTTTAGGTAGACATAGTTGCAGATATACAGGCACGAACCTGCCCGCGCGATCATGCATCACTCGACTCAGATGGCGCTATAATATTGTGGAAAACGAATCTAGCCACTAGACAGTAGCTATCTAGCCGTTTCGAGTTGCGTTGTGAAGTAGTTTTAAATAATTCATTTTTCACGGTTCATACAAAATGAATTAACTAAGTTATACTATAATCTTGCGTTATAAATATAAAATTGCAATTGCAAAATTATCTGTGATAAAATTGATAAATGGAAACAAAGTGTTCTGTGTTAATCAAGTGGCAGTAGCGCAGTGAATAACGTTACGGGCTCATCATCCGAAGTTCCAGGGATCAAATCTCCACAAAGGTAAGCAAATTTTCATGTACATAAATTTACCCCATTTATAAACATTCCAATAATCTTAACGTGTTCCAGGTGATGATTCAGCAGCATGGAAATCCAGAGAATCCAGAAAAAAAAATAAAATAATTCCAATCACCATTTATTTTTTGCATCTAGCTATGGTGTAGCCTCGGCTGGGTAGCCACTGTCTAGCCTCAGCTAAGTGGTGGCTGTCTAACCCTGGCTAGGCAGCTACCACATGGCCAAAGCGTTACATTACTAGATGGTCACTAGGCCAAAACGGCTAAAAAGACCTAGCCTCGGCGTGGTAGTCACTGTCTAGTTTCGGCTTGGTAGCCTCTGTCTAGTTTCGGCTTGGTGGCCACTGTCTAGCCTCAGCTACACAGCTACCATATGGCCCAAGCGTTACATTACTAGATGGCGACTAGTCGAAAACGGCTAGATAGATCTAGCCGAGGCTGGATAGTGGCTAGGTAGCGGCGAGTTCAAATTTCTACACGGGTTATCGTTTGCGCCACTCCCGTGACGCAAACAACACAAAAAAAGTTACATTTGGCGCCCAACGTGGGGCCACTCTGTTAAAGAAATCTAGTATAAATTTGCTTTAACCAATTTCAGAACCTTTGCTTTAACCTTTGCTTTAACTAAAATTTAAAATCTTTGCTAAAATAACGTAGAATCTTTGCCAAACTTAAATTCAATCGAGTCAATGTCCAGACCAGACGACCTTAGTGTCAACAAAATAAGGAAAATGACGGATAAGGAAGCCTGCGTCGATAGAGTCTTAGAACAGCATGTAGAAATCAGGAATGTATCTAAACGAGACAAAGACAAAACTCAAATAAATTTAGATAGAGGTTTTATTAGTAAAGATTCATCCAAACAATCAGATAGCGGTACATCGAATCGTAGACAGGTAGAGGTCGACCAATCCTCGATGATGGCGGCACTAGAAAGATTAAACAAAAAATTAGACGATAAATTTGCTGCAATGGAACGGACGATGTTACAATTTAGGTCAGAAAATTTAGTAGATCAGAAAGAATATGAAAATCGAATAGATGCAAAATTTGAAGCACATGCTTCTGTGACTAAGTCGCAATTTGACCAAATCGAAAACAAAATCCAGAGCACAAGTGATAAACACGATAATAAGATAGAGGCCTGTCAAAAGGAAATAGTAAAAAGTCAGTTCGAGATCAGAGAAGAATTTGGCGATAGTTTGAACTGCTTGGATGCGAAAATTATGAAAAACCATCAACTCAGTCTAAGCAAAATTAGTGAATTAGAAAATCAACAAGAAAAATTTAAAGGTAATATCGAAGCTGATATTAGAAGAATAAAAAATCGAACGTCAATGTCAAATACCGATTATAATCAAATTGTATCCAGGCACATCAAACTACCGACTTATTCCGGTAAAGGTTGGGAAAGACCCGCCAATTATATTAAAGAACTTGAAGAATATTTTACCTTCGTTAACGCTGAATGCGATGATGTTTGTTTAAAATTAATAGGGCAGAGTCTTAGTCATGATGCCAAGGATTGGTGGATCGCGCGTCGCGACGGGATAACTTCCTGGGAAAATTTCAAAACCAGATTTTTAAGTAGGTACTGGGGTGAGGAAACTCAACGGGAACTACGAAAAGATATAGAATTTGGCTACTATCACCCGGACTCGAAGGTAACGTGGTCGGAATACGCGAACAGGAAATTTGCGTCGGCAGCGGGGTTATGTCCGCGGATGGCAGAATCAGAGATCGTAAAAAACCTTACGCGTCACTTTGACGAACCGGTCGTCGAAGCTTCCAAATGCCGCGATATCCGAGACATCGATTCACTGCTGAGCTTTCTTGATGAGATGCAATTCGGAGGTAGGTCGAATGCGCCCAGGTACAAAAACTCGTATGCGAATAGACAGGGTCCATCCGTCAGTCGCATCACTGATAAGCCCACGTCATGGCGAACTGAAGTCGACAATCCGCTAGGTAGATCCTCAACAGACAAGCCGGACTCAAAACAAAAATACGGCCAAGCAGAAACTATGAATAATAGGCCGAGCGCTTGGAATACGCAACGGATAAGCGCGATTTCCGAAAACAATGTCAACACGGCTGTCGATAACACAGAATATGAGTTGCCGGGAAACTAACGGACGCTGTACTGGACACGCCGTTACAACACCCAGTACAGCGAAATGTAAATGTTTTCGCGGCGAATTTCAAAAATATCATAGAATCAAATAATTCGTTCGAAAACCCGTATGACTATCTTATAGACGAGGAGTCGAAACCTGAAAAACCCACTAAACAATGTCCGGAAGTATGTATTTATATCGAGCAGATAGAAGTCAAGGCGTTAATTGATACCGGGAGTCAAATAACGTGCATATCCGAAGAATGGTATTCTAGGTACAATGACCAGATCTACGGATGTGTGAGATTCCCAGTAGTAAACTTCCAGATATTAGGTGTTTTAGGGGGCAAGCCAACCCGCGTAAAAGAGCAAATTTTAACTTCGGTAAAAATCGGTCCGTTGCAAGATGAGGTGTGTTTTCTCATCGTGCATGGATTACGGCATGATGTCATCCTCGGGGTAGATACGTTGCATAGGTGGAAGGCGGATTTAGATCTGAGAGTAAACACATTAAAAATCCAAATAAGAGCAAGAACCGGTAGCGTCGAGATCTATAAACCGAGTATGCCATATGATAACGTCAAGGAAAGAGCGATAATCTCAAGGGTTAGTTCAAATTATGATCAGGCTAGACATAATGCTGAGTTAACCGATGATGAGATAAATGACAAGCTATCGGAGTGTCAGGTACTTAAGGCTGAAGAGTTAAAATCATTCTCAAACCTATTAAAAGAGTATCGTGACGTATTTTCAAAAATACCAGGTAGAGTCAACATTTATGAGCACAAAATAAAGATCTATGAAGACAGACCATTTGTCCGTCGATCCTATCCTATACCAATAGTGCATAGAGACAAAGTGCGACTAGAAATAGAAAAAAAGCTAGATCTCGGTATCATCGAACGATCGTACAGCGAATACATAAACCCGTTAGTAGTGGTAGCTAAAAAATCGGGAGACGTCAGATTAGTATTAGACGCTAGATTTATCAACCAGCTGATAGTACCTGATCACGATTGTGCGCAATCCACTGAGGTTTTGTTCCAAAAATGCGGCAACGTCTCGGTTATGTCTAGCCTCGATTTAACAGCCAGCTTTTGGCAAGTTCCATTACATCCGGAATCAAGAAAATACACGGCGTTCATGCACGAGGGGAAAACATACCAATTCGCAGTAACACCGTACGGGTTGAATACCAGTCTAGCGAGTCTCATCCGGACACTAGATTTAGTGTTGAGAGAAACTGAAAATTTCACCATCAACTTCGTTGATGATATCTTGTGTTTATCTGATTCTTTCCAGTCCCACTTGGAACACCTAGGGCGACTTTTCGAGGTTTTTAGGAAGCACCATATGACTATTAATTTCAACAAATCGAAATTCTTAAGGGAAGAAATTGATTTCTTAGGCCACAGAATTACAAAAAATGGAATTAGGCCACAGCCAGAGAAAATAGAGGCGATAAAACAGTTCCCTGTGCCTAAAAATGTAAAGCAATTAAAGGGATTTCTAGGGTTGACCAACTACTATAGCAAATTCACTAAGTCATATTCTGATGCAACCTCGCCTTTATTGGCACTAGTTCGAAAGGATTCCAAGTGGGAGTGGAACGAAAAAATGATGACACTAGCGATGGGCAAAAATAATCGATTTTCGATTACATCGATTATTTTTTTTCGATTAATCGAGTATAATCGATTATTTTTGGAAGGCGATTGATCGACTGACTCGATTATTTTTCCTCACAATCGTTTTTTTTCTAAGTCTTGTCAACAACGTACAATAATGAACATTATCGTAGTGAATCGTACTACAAGCGCACAAACCCAAAATTTGATTGTGCGCGGGTGCAATTACCAAAGGCCCTGCCACGATCAAAACGCGAACGCGAACGCAGACGCAGGAGCAGCGCTCCTCATTGGTGGTTGATCTGATTTGTCCAACTTTAGACCAACGAAATTTTATTGTCCAATAAAGTTGCACATGATCTTGGAAAAAGACCTAGGCATGGAGGCGTACGCCATTTTAGAAACAGTTCTAAATTTGCGTTAGCGTAGTATCCCTAGGTATTTGTCCAAGGTCATGTACAACTTTATTGGACAATGAAATTTCATTGGTCTAAAGTTGGACAAATCGGGTCAACCACCAATAAGGAGCGCCGCTGCGCTGCTAAACGGTATACTCGATAACATAACCTCACCTACATTTTACTTGTAGCCGGCATTTCTATTTTGTAGATAAAATATTAAGATCAAAATGCCAAGTGACGTGTGGAAATTCTTCACGAAAATAACGAACGACCTAGGAAATCAAGTGACTTGTAACTTGTGTGGTCGGAAATACAAAAATTGTGGTAACACGACGAATCTCCGCAATCATCTGAAAAGTAAACACCTACATGCGTTCGCTAACAGTAGTAACAGTCGGCCACAAGAAAAGGACAAAAGTTCCAGAAACACTAACTGCATCAACGACGACAACAACAACACGAATAAGGAGGCTTCCTTGTGCTTGAATACACACAGTACTTCACGTTCTCGTTCTCCATCAACGCTATTGTCCGCCAGGCAACTGAGGCAACGTTCCGAAGCTGAAATCATTGAGGTAAGAAGGTGTATAATATTTTCTATTAAAATTAAGTTTCATCTGAGGAAATTTCTAAATGAATTAAATACTCCATGATTATGAATTCTACATAATATCAATCACAAAAAATCATTGTATAGGATAGCGATGAAGATGATGATCTGTCAGTCCTATCAGAACTGAGCAGAGATACAAAGGTAGAAACAGCAAGTACATCAACAGGGGTGACCTCAAATCCTCGATCTGGCACATCTGCTCAATCACAGATGACTGTTCACAACATCTTTAAAGAGCAACGCAGTTTTGCAGGTACGCATAGAATTTTTTGCATAGTATACCATTAGCCAGTATTTCATGTGCTGTTGTTTAGTATTATCACGCCTGGTTCTTATTCAACAGATGGTGGACCTAGAGAGGCGGCTATCACGCAGTCGCTCCTATACATGATTTGTAAGGATAACCTACCTCTCAGTTGTACGGAAAAAGATGGATTAAAGCACTTTTTGAAAACTACTGTGCCATTATATAAAATCAAAAGCAGGCGAACGGTAATTGAATTGGACGAAATTATCATATGACAAGAAAAATTTAATCGACTTGCGTAATCATGTTTATAGATGACACGACTGATTGAAGATAAGTACGAAACTCTAAGAACTGTTGTGGGCAGACGAATTGCTGCCATCAGCTATTTATCATTGACAACGGACATCGCAACAGTGATGAATTCAACAAGAAGTTTTATAGTTTTGACGGGACACTTTATAGGTGGATAAGATTATTATTGACCTACCAATTGATTTATTATTGTTGAAGAAAAAAGTATGTGGACCTCGAGCAAAACGGGCTTCGCTCTCGGTGCACAATATACTATTACGCATTTTTTCACAATTTTATTTTGTCTTTTTTTTTTCAGACGAACCTTATGCAACTATGCAATCCTTTTGCTTTGGCGCTAAGCAGCTTCAGCCGGGCCACACAGCTGCGCATATTGTCGAAGACATCGAAGAAATGACCGAAAAGTTTCGAATCGATAAATCTAAGATTATATCGGTTACAACAGATGGGGCGGCAAACATAGTCGCAGCAGTACGGTCTATGCTGGGGTCCTCAAGATTCCATATTCCATGTTTGGCGCATATAATTAACCTGGTAGTCCAAAATGCGATTGATTCTGTGCCTGAATTCATTGAAATTCGCGATAAAGTCAAGGGGTTGGTGACGTATTTCCGAAAAAGTAATGTTGCAATGGATGATCTGAGAGCTGAACAAAAAAACGAAGGGAAATCTGAGGGTACATTTTTGTATCCGATACAAGATATTGTGACTAGGTGGAATTCGACGTTCTATGCTCTAGAACGTTTTGTTGCGATATCGGGCTACATAGGCAAGATAGTAATTTCATCTAAGCATAGAAGTGCTCCTCCTATGCTGACACGATCAGAGGTTGACGTCATTCGGGAATGCATCGCGGTATTGAAACCTTTTGAGCGAGCGACGAAAGAACTCTCTGGTGAGAAATACGTTACAGCAAGCATGGTAATTCCAATCATCAATTGTGTCCGTGGTCAGCTGAGCAGAACCTCAGGGATCACCGCAATCGCGAAGCAGCTGAAAATTAGCCTTCAAGAGAAAATGAAGAACCGCATGACAGATCTGGAAAAAGTCGAACTGCTTGCATTAGCCACAATTTTGGATCCCCGGTTTAAAAAACTCCATTTTCAATCGGCGGTCAATGCTGCTAATGCAATTACTGCAATATCTCTAGAAGTTCGTCGTGAACTAATTAATTTGGACGAGCACATTTCGAGCTCTTCAAATGATGATTCACTTACGACTGACTCCAACGATTTGTGGAGTATTCACGACACCGAGGCAGCTAAGAATACACCCGAGGTGCCTTCTTTAACTGGAAATTCAATTCCTCATGAATTGAAGTTGTATTTACAGCAGCCCTTTCTTCCACGCTCTTCCAATCCAATTTCATTTTGGACAGATAGTAAAAACGCGTTTCCTGGAACGTATAGAGTCGCGATGAAATATCTTACGGTACTGGGGACTTCAGTTGCTTCCGAGAGGACGGTATCTCGCTTAAACTACGTGTCATCAGACGACCGAACACGTCTCACTTCAGCTCACACGGATATGCTAGTATTTTTGGGCTCACTGGACAACCAGTTTTGGATTAATTCATAAATGAACAATAAAAATTTATGTAATTGCCATATTATCATGGGCTTCTTATTTTCCAACTCGTATCCGTAAGTAAAAAATAAATCATCATTTTCAACTGAACTGTAGATTGTTGGAAACCTTTTCAACTACAGAGTCTTTAATCTCAAATTTTTGGATATTGGTCGCGAATACATCAATTTGAGAAAATACAAAATAATCGATTAATCGATTATTTTTTGCCGATAAAATCGAGTCATGTTCGATTATTTTTCTAGAATCGATTAATTGATTAATCGATTATTTTCAGCCGAGTGCCCATCGTTAGATGACACATTTCACAAAAGTAAAGAATTTGTTTTGCGCAGAGATGATAATCCATCATCCCGATCCTAAAAAACGGTACTACCTTCGATGCGATGCTAGTAATTTTGCAGTAGGCGCGGTACTTTACCAATTATCGGATTCGAACGAAGAACTGATAGTAGGTTTCACGAGTAGGACGCTAAAGGGAGCCGAATTAAACTATTTTACATCAGAGAAGGAACTACTAGCAATAGTATACGCACTTGAAAAATTCAGGACCTTTATTGTCGGAGCAAAATTAACTATACGAACAGATCACCGAGCATTAACATTTATAACTTCATGTAAGTTGGTAAGTTCGCGACTGGCTAGGTGGATTTTGTTTATTCAAACATACGAGTTCGACATCGAGTTCATTAAAGGCAAGGACAATATAGTCGCCGACACGCTCAGTAGGTACCCACCTGAAAAAGAAGAGAAAACAGAATTCATTAGTCACGTGCAAATTTTGGCACCACTAGCTAAAGACATTACGGAAGAACTGTCAAGCGATCTTAGATCGTTTGCCGATCACCAAAAACATGATCAAAGGATAAATGAATTGATAATCGCTGATGCGCGTAAACATAAAAAGAAATTAAAAGAAATTGACGGAATTCAATATCACGTAGAGCCAGGGGGCGGAAAACGCGCTTTTATCCCGGAAAATTTAGTATTGAATCTAATAAGAGAAACACACGAAGCGTACGGTCACGTAGGACCTAGTAAATGCTACCAAATCCTTAAAGAAGGATTCTATTATCCGAAATTCGCACGAGTCATCAGGAAAGTTTTAGCAGCTTGTGATCGATGTCAGAGATGTAAAATACCGAATATGTACAGTTACGCAAATATGCAGACAATCACACCAAAAAAGGTCGGTGAATTAATATCTATAGATTTTCTAGGCCCGTTGCCTTCGAGTAAAGGTAACTATAAATGGTTATTGGTGGTTATTGATACCTTTAGTAAATTCGTACGGCTATATCCTTTGAAAACCGCGAACGCGCTATCCACCATTCGTTGCATTTTCGAGAGATACATTCCTGAATTAGGTAAACCGGGTAAAATCCAGTTTGACCACGGGACCCAATTCACATCAGCCCTATGGCTAAGTAAGCTCGACGAAGAAGGAATAACCCCGGTATTTTCGTCAATCAGGCACCCTCAGGGTAACATGGTAGGAAGAGTGAATAGAGAATTAGGACGGTTTTTCCGCACTTTCCTTACGGAGGCGCATACTTCATGGATAAACTGGCTTCGGGTAATAGAAAGTTGCATAAATGAGGTCTATCACGACACTACTGGATTTTGCCCGTGTGAAATACAATTAGGACAACGCCCTACGCGTTTCTGGGCCGATTGGTTTATCAAAAATACAGATAACATTACGCAAGAGGCTAATTTAGAATTAGTTAGAAACAATATAATCCGTCGCGGAAAAAGTCGAGCAAATAGATTCAATTCAAAACATAAAATGACCGAATTTAAAATCAATGATTTAGTGCTGCTCAGGGCACTGAATGTATCCGATACTAAAAATAAAAAGTTAGCTAAATTTTTCACCCTCTATGAAGGACCATACCGTATAAAAGAAAAAGTTGGTGAAGCTACATTTGTATTAGAAACTGAAGATAACGGCCGTGAGAGAGGCAAATTTCATACAAATATGCTGAAGCTATACAAGAAACCGTTGCGCTAATTAGAAAAAAAAATTTCATATAATATTTGTAAACGTAACGAACCGCTGCCAGCAACGACCATCAACGCGCAAGAAGATGATCGCAAACTCGCGAATGTCAAATGAGTCAAGGGTGAAGAAATATAAACCCGTGCTCCAGCCGCACCTGTCATTAGTCCATCACGATGTTCGGTTACGGGTATACCAGTGTACAGGACAAGGCAACTCAAACGGAGGACGGTGACGACCTGAAAAAAAACGAAAAAGTTATAAAACCTTCAGGAAGATTTCGATCAGGAAGAGGTTGGTACGCGAGAGGAAGAGGTTTCCAGACAGCGGCTTACCTCATGAAGGCGCCGGAAACCAGCGTGAAGACGGGTGCACCGACAGACGTTGCAGTTGCTGGGTCTGAGGAGAAAAAACAGGAATTAATACCATTGCCAAAACCTATCCTGGTATCGATCGACAAACATCTGTTATGGGAGAAGAAACCAGAAGAGACCGTGAAGAAAAACCACACCGACCAAAATAACAACCAGGTCGTGGAGCCGGTGAAAGAACTGATAACGGAGGCACCAGTGAAGACGCTTGAAAAAAAGACAGAATCAGTAAAGAAGAGAATGCCTGAAGTACCAGCTTCGTGGACAGGTCTATGGAAGCTCACCAAGATCGACTTACCGGAAAGAACGGAGGCGGAGAGACGAATGCATCTCCGAAAGTTAAATGAACTGAGGCTTTTTGGATCCATTGACTTCTCGGATGAAGAAGATACTCCAGTTAGCCGCACAAAAACAGACCGGCCAGCTGAGCAAAATCGACGACCGCGTCAGCTGACAGGTAGACGACCACCACCACCATCGGCATCGAAACCGAGGATCGAGGTAGAAATCCCACTCCTCGATCCAACGGATCCACTCGGACTAAAACGCGGATGAGTCACGGACGCCGGAACCACAACTCCACGGGTCAATCATCCGATGCACCGATCACCGAAGGGCTACCGATGCACGGACAATTGAAGGGGGCAAATGTAACGTGCCAGGCCTACCCAGGCCTGTGCCGTTACAATTCAAACCAAAGCGAGCGTGCACACGGCACCACTCTGTCAACAACTACGCTGGCCTGAGTGACGTCACGACGAATATATAAGTCGCGACGCCACTCAGGACCAGCAGCAATACACGGCATAGCGCCTGATTGGCTCATTCTCTCTTCAGTAACCGGAGAGCTATTAGAATCACGTCATTTTTGGAATAATAATTAAAATTATATTATTTCGGTCGAATCACTTTATTAATCTTTAGAATTCATTTTCCTATTTGCTCAAATTATACACACGATTCAAACTTAGTCAACTCAAAATCAAACCCAAACAAAATCACTGTTTATATTAGTTATATTTAGCTTAAGTTTTTTCGGTTGCAACCTTAGAGTACAATTCTTGTTATTATTTCTTATTATTTTTTATACTTATTTTATATTTTTGTTTATGTTCACGCAAATGGTATTACATTAATATATAAGTTAAAGCATTTGACGCAGGCTTCTTTGCCCCGAGTTTTTCTTATTTATCGCGGCTTATTACCACCTTAGCTAGAGGACAGCTTTGGCGAGTTTACTTGCCCAAGTCTGTGACAGCCTTGGTGTGTGTCAAGCACACCCAGGTCTGAGGGAGGCGGCTTCGGAGTTTTCTACTCCCAAGTCCGCGATTAGAAAAGCAAGGCATCCTTGGTGTGCAGTTGCACACCCAGGTATGTAAAGGCGGCTTTGGAGTCTTCCACTCCCAAGTCCGCGAGCAGGGAAACTTGGCATCCTTGGCGTGCATCTGCACACCCAGGTATGCATTGGCGGCTTCGGGGTCTTCTACTCCCAAGTCCGCATTAGAAACCAGTCACACTAGATTCGATAGAGCGGCTCTAAACATTCTTAGATAAAAAACTCACAATAACTTATCGTTTGCGCCACTCCCGTGACGCAAACAACACAAAAAAAGTTACAATACATCCTTCGTAAAAAATATATTAAATTAAACATTATATCAATGGTATCAGTCATAGATACTATAGCGCCATCGACGGGACAAATCTGAACTACGCTTTCGAATTGTGAACTATTTCTTGTTGCCGCTCATTCGCACCGTTGCAGTTGTGTGTGTGCGTGTAATTGTTAGCTCTGATTTAAGATCAATATGTGTAAGTACAAATTTATGAAATCTTTAATAATATACTATCATAGTATTTCAATTACCTCTAATAATATTTATATATATTAATTTGTTTCCATACTCCAAACTCCAAAATACAGTTAAACGAAACATGATTTTATTGAGATCTTCCATTAATTTGTCCGTTATAATCTGAATATGTCATGTGTGAAGACGTGGTAAATATCACGGCACGTTTGTTCTTCTTGTTTCAACTGAATGAGAAAATTTGAAATAGAAAAAAGTTCCGAATAATAAATTAAAACTTATTATCAATTATTGATTATTATGATTATTATACTCATCCATTTTAAATTTGATCCAATGTTCTGATACCTTCTACACTTTTTTCTCATCGTAATAACTTTTTGAAGTCGACGACACCACGCAATAGAGTTAATTCGAATCTATACAGGGTGATTCAGATCAACCGCCCGTAATTTCACACGGAGATTCCTTGCAAGAAATGAAAACGAAAGTTCCTTAGCGAGAACTTCGAGGCTATTATAGTTCTCGAATTAGAGCAGGTCTAAGTTAGCCTATGGGGGAGCTCGCACACCACACGGCCAGGACCGTTTTCAATAAATTCTGAGCCAGGTACTTGTACTCTGTTGTTTCCGCGTTCCCACTGAAACAGGCGCTATAGTTTTCTCTGCCCAGGTCGTCCGGGTTGTAGTTCTTATAGTCTAGGTTGACCGGGCCATAGTTCTTGCAATCTAAGTCGACCGGGCTGTACCGACTTAAAGACAAGAAATTTAATGATAGTTCAAATGTGACACGGAGTTTTCAATTGAACCTACTTGAAATTGATGAACCTTTCTTTCAGTAGATTATTTATTCAAATCGGCCCGATCGACTTAGATTGCAAAAACTATGGCCCGGTCAACCTAGACTATAAGAACTACGGCCCTTCGACCTGGACAGCAAAAACTATAGCGCCTGTCGACCTGGACACGGTCTACCGACGATTCGGCCGAAAAATTTCAGTAGGAATGCGAAAACAACAAAGTACGAGCACCTTTGTTGAAATTTATTGATGCGGTCCTGGCTGCGTGGCGTTCGAGCTCCCTCATAGGCTAACTTAGACCTGCTCCAATTCGAAAACTATAATAGCCTCGAAGTTCTCGCTGAGGAACTTTCGTTTCCATTTTTTGCAAGGAATCTCCGTATGAAATTACGGGTGGTTGATCTGAATCACCCTGTATATATTTGTTGAGAATTGACTCTCCCAAATTTGATTATAAAAATTAGACGGTCAAAATTGTAAGCTTGAATTATTGTGAAATCATACTTCAGCAAGTTATAGATTAATAAAACTGCTCCAGTTGAAGGGATGACTGGATTCGGGGTTATACATATAGTTATGAGTCTGTTGATAGTTATGATACCAAAATTGCATGATATTATATTCAACAATTAATTGAATAATATTCTAAACTTATTTAATGGAAAAAAAAATATCTCTCAACATTCTATTATTAGCTGTAATTAATTCGTTGAAACGTGGTTTATTTTGGTTATAGCAAATGAAGAAAATCCAAATATTGAGGAGCAAATGAAGAGCGGTGAGGAAAACCACCCACCTGATCCTCCCATAGATCCGATGGGGCTAGGCGACGATGTAGTATGTATAAAATTTTGAACATGTAATGTGAAATTATTGCAGTATCTATTATCCACAGCCAATATGTTGTAACTTCTTATAACTACCTACTTTAGACAAAGTTTACACGATAAGCCTTCTTATTACAGATAAACATGATTGCTAGAGCTGTAGCTCAATATTTTGAGCATGGTCGGTGTCGTCGCCGAGGTGGCCAGAGTGGCCGAGGCCAAGATAGCTATGGCCAGGGTGGCGGAAGCCAGGATGGCGAAGACCACGGTAGCCAGGGTCAAAGTGGCCAAGGCCAGAGTGGCCAAGGTCAAAGTGGCCAAAGTCAAGGTCAGAGTGGCAGAGGCCGAGGTGGCGGCGGCCGAGGTGGCGGATATCGAGGTGGCAGAGGCTGGGGTGGCGGAGGACGGGGTGGTGGAGGTCGGGGTACCCGAGGTAGAGGTGGCAGACGAGGCCCCAGAGGCCATACAATACAATATATTTTAAAATTCTAAATAACATGTAACTTTTATTATTGTTGTTGTTGTTGTTGTTGTTGTTGTTGTTGTTGTTGTTGTTGTTGTTGTTGTTGTTGTTGTTGTTGTTGTTGTTGTTGTTGTTGTTGTTGTTGTTGTTGTTGTTGTTGTTGTTGTTGTTGTTGTTGTTGTTGTTGTTGTTGTTGTTGTTGTTGTTGTTGTTGTTGTTGTTGTTGTTGTTGTTGTTGTTGTTGTTGTTGTTGTTGTTGTTGTTGTTGTTGTTGTTGTTGTTGTTGTTGTTGTTGTTGTTGTTGTTGTTGTTGTTGTTGTTGTTGTTGTTGTTGTTGTTGTTGTTGTTGTTGTTGTTGTTGTTGTTGTTGTTGTTGTTGTTGTTGTTGTTGTTGTTGTTGTTGTTGTTGTTGTTGTTGTTGTTGTTGTTGTTGTTGTTGTTGTTGTTGTTGTTGTTGTTGTTGTTGTTGTTGTTGTTGTTGTTGTTGTTGTTGTTGTTGTTGTTGTTGTTGTTGTTGTTGTTGTTGTTGTTGTTGTTGTTGTTGTTGTTGTTGTTGTTGTTGTTGTTGTTGTTGTTGTTGTTGTTGTTGTTGTTGTTGTTGTTGTTGTTGTTGTTGTTGTTGTTGTTGTTGTTGTTGTTGTTGTTGTTGTTGTTGTTGTTGTTGTTGTTGTTGTTGTTGTTGTTGTTGTTGTTGTTGTTGTTGTTGTTGTTGTTGTTGTTGTTGTTGTTGTTGTTGTTGTTGTTGTTGTTGTTGTTGTTGTTGTTGTTGTTGTTGTTGTTGTTGTTGTTGTTGTTGTTGTTGTTGTTGTTGTTGTTGTTGTTGTTGTTGTTGTTGTTGTTGTTGTTGTTGTTGTTGTTGTTGTTGTTGTTGTTGTTGTTGTTGTTGTTGTTGTTGTTGTTGTTGTTGTTGTTGTTGTTGTTGTTGTTGTTGTTGTTGTTGTTGTTGTTGTTGTTGTTGTTGTTGTTGTTGTTGTTGTTGTTGTTGTTGTTCTTATTATTATGATTATTATTATTATTATTATGATTATGATTATTATGAGTTATTATTATTATTACATGTATATCATTAAACTAACTCTTATATAATCAACTTGTTCCTTTAATTTTAGTGCCTTTTCTAGATCTTTTTGTGAGTTGTCTGGATCGATAGGAATGATCCCAACAGCTTTTTGAATATTAAAATTCATGTAACGTCGTTAAATCAATATGAAGTATTTTTATGAGTTGATGAATACAAAAATTTCAGTGTAGTCATTGATAGGATGAAAGTACATTAGTAAACACAAGTAAAACTGACAATTATTCGGTAATAAATTTGGAATTGCTAGTTAATCATTAGATAACAAGTCTATGGAATTTGACGAATTGACGAATAATGACTGTTCGGTATTAGGTAGGTGAAAAATACCAATATTCATTGAAAATAGTTTCCGTTTCATTAATGTAGAAAGATCTTCAGAATCGCTGAACTTTTCTGATATTAGGTAACAAATGCATTGAGGAAGTGACATTTGAAGATAAATCTGTGATTTTTCTCTAAATATTGAGAATCAAACAGATTAAATATTATTATATGCTAAAAAGAGAAGAAAAAAAAACCAGTTTAGAAATTCCGAGCCATTCTTCAAATTTCTTTTCCTCTTACTACTTCTGTTACCTAATTTTATACAAGCTTAGCCAGTTTGAAGATTATGTGGTCGATATTAGAGATCTATTCGAGGCCAACAACATAGATGCTGAAGGCTACTTTACTGTGGCGGGAGACTATTTCCAGGCTTACTGAAGGCAATTAAACACCTCTAGCAGTTTATTCCAGATCTATGATCCAGAGGTCTGATAGTCTCCTTATGAAGGGGCAAAGACTTGTTTTCAAATTGGGTATTTCGAATTCAATTCACTGCTGTATAAGAGTTTCAATCTTGAAATAATGAATCAATCATATTGAACAATCATGATCACCTATCAAATTATTTCTCCAAATTCAAACTTCAAATGACAACCATTTCCTCTACTTGACTAAGAATAAGAATCAAGTTTAAAGTTACAGCCCTCTGTGTGCTACGCAGGCTGCCATTACCGTATTATCATTCCTATACAGCTTTCCATTTTAGTTATATTGTCTTACACATTTGTTTTACATCTTACGTCTTACTACTTCTGGCTTACGTCTTACGCCCTACATCTTGCTTTATACGTTATGGGCCGTAAGTCTCACGCCTTTCGGCTTATGTCATACGTCTTAGGTCTTATGTTGTGACAGAAAAATGAGATTTCCTCGACATCAACGCTCGACCGACTCCTCGAGCGTACCAAAAGTTGTGTCGTCATGACTGTGCCGTCCCATATTGTATCGTCCTTAATCTTACAATTAAATTTTACGTTAACTTATTAAAAATTATCAACCGATTAGTAGAAAGAGTCTTGTCGAGTCGATCGATTCCGATCCTACATTACCATCTTCGGCCGATCGACAAACAAAGCCTCATAGTTAGCAATCAATAGACTCCAGAGGGAGACAGAGCCACTTCGAGGGTTGACACGCATGCGTCAGTATATTGATTTTCGGTAACGGGAGATCTAGAAATGAAGAGTGGGGAGAGGTGTGCGTAACTTGTCTAATAATCGACAAGGATCTGAAGGATCACTTCTTGGTCAAAGACCCTAGAAGACACATATTGTCAATAAAATTAAGTGTAGTAACCCTCGAGGAGTCTCGTCACAATTTATAGCGTGTTAAAGTTTTGTCAAGTATAATTAGCCGTGTGGTTATAGTGTATTGTCGAATTTACAAGAAATTACGGGTAATTGTCGCCGTCCAAGGACAACCGCACTATATTGAAACCTTTGTCAACCAATGTAAGTGTAAATAAATTTATATATCTTTCTCTTGAGCTGTCGTCTGTCTTGCTTTTTCCTACGCATGGTCTGTCAGCTTTGCAAGAAATAACCTGGTCCACCAACTGTACCTACCCTGAAACAGTTGTCTCTAATAATTTATAAGGATATAATATCGTTAGTCGATTAGGCTAGCTGGCGCCCAACCAATATTTGAAATTTAAGATTATCTAGAGCCCTGGCAGTCGTTCGGACCGCGGCCGCGCCAGGTGAGGAAATTATTCCGTCTCATTTGGCGCCCAACGTGGGGCAATGTTGGAAGTTGTTATAAAAAATTCTTTTTCAAATTAAATGTCAAATTAATTCCGAAATATTCATGGAAATTGTAACTTCAATGTTAATGTCAAACCTTGTGGGAAAGGTCCTAATTTATTCTTAGTGTTGTTACGTCCTAGGTTGAAAGCTCAACATATAATCTTTAGGTATAACAGATACCGTAGTTAGTACCGTAGGTATAGAAATTACCGACGTGCAATTACCATCAGAGTTTCAATAACACCTCTATCGATGTAATTCCATTTATAATTTTTCTTTTCTAAATCCTTTATATCAAATTACCTATAGTTATAAGTCAATACTTTTAAGAAGTCTCAATCTCATACACCATAATTAATTTTTCCATAGTCTCGCACAAAACTAAGTAAGCCCGAAAACACTCGAAAACTCATAAATTTGAAATCCTAAACTTCAAGTAAACTTTGGAAACGTTAGAAACTATCTTTATTGAGGAAACATAAATCTTCAAGATCTTTAGAACTTTACTGCCAAACGCGGAGAACCCAAAAGACAAAGACAGTTTTGTTTGAAAGAAGACAGATTATAGACGCTTAAAACATCCCTTCTCAGCATCTCGACGCTTGGGCCTCTGACCCAATCGTCTCGCACAAATTCTATTTTAGCCAACCATATTTTTTCCCTCCTAAATTTAATGTGTCTTTTACCAATAAGAAAAGACTCGCTTTCCCGCGAGTACTAAAAACTTCCTCCCTCGCGTAACCGCGAGGAGAGAGCCTTTTTCCTCCAGGATTAGACAGTTAGTCACGAAATCTCAAACAGTAAAGATCAAACTACATAAGACTTGAATTGTAGATTTAGCTAAGCAACGAATCTACGATCGTTATATAAATCAAATTTTAGTTATATTAGAGATTGGATACAAATCAATTATGAGGTAAGTTATAATGAACAAAAGAAAGTAAAGAAAGTATTTGACTCTAAAACGTAAAACGCCGCTATGGTCGTTTCCGTATGCAAAGAATGATTCTAAAGAGTACCAGGGCGCTTTGCCTGTCTGGCCTCGAAAAAATAGGGATGAGTCAGTGTGGCGCTTTGCCTAACACTGCTCGAATTAATAAGTGATCTGGTTATTTCCTAGTATCAAAGAGTATCTATTGAGTCAGTGTGGCGCTTTGCCTAGCACTGCTCGGATTAATATAGTGATCTGGTTATTTCCTAGTATCGAAGAGAAAGATGTGAGTCAGTGTGGCGATTTGCCTAGCACTGCTGAATTAGCCGTGTTAGCGCTGCGCTTATATAGTCACCGATTGACGTCACTTGTTGTGCGCGGTTGATGGTGCGCGTTGTGACGTATTGTCTCGGGCTTTAGATCACCCGATCCGTTACAATATATATTGTAACGCGTTTTCCAGTAAGGAAGGGGGAAAGAGGGGAAACCCCTCGCGCTACCCTACGGCGTTCGTCTCGTAATCGCGAGTAAAGAAAAAAAGGAATTAATGTAACCAGAAAGAAAGGTGAAACTATGTATTTTACTTAAATTTCCGTTGGGCGCCAGACGCTTCTCGCGTCAGTTATCAATTGAATAGAAAATAAAGGAGAGACTTACGACGGGTGTGCACGGCTAGACCAGATAATAAATCAGAGGGTAGAGGGGGTAGGTTACCAGGTGGTCAGATAGTACTCAGAAAAGAACACAGATTTGAATTGGTGACTAAATGAGGATTTTAATCAAAATTATATCCTGGACACACATTAACGAGTCGCTCGGGACGGTATTTTCTAGTTTCACAACATTCAAAATGATAGGCTCGATATAATTCGATAGTAACTCTACTCAACCCTAAGAAAGGTCGTACACGAGATCACAATAATTTAGATCATTAAGATCTACTAACTAACTTGCTTAACTTAACGTGGGTAGTCCCTAAGAAAATTTACATAATACAAGAAAATAATAAAGCGGGACGATATTAAATCTCTCCACGGCTACAACTACGTTCGCAATACCCAGAATAAGCGAGACAGAGTGAATATTACTACTATAGAAAGAAGCAAGAAAAATGATAGTAGCTCAACTACAAAGTATAGGACGTTGAAGTCCGCAATAATATTACTAGATAGCTAATGCTACTCAACACGAGGCTTAACCTCAAAACATGCTTAAGCAACCAAACAGCCAGCCACGAGATAATTCATTAATTAACTGAGACAATACGATAAAGAATCGGTACGAGACGATATTATTAAATTACATAGAAGCAACTAAAAGCCTACAGCACGACGAGACCACGTGGCCCAACGCCTGCGTAGCACAATATACTCTATACGATAGTCGTACTCGATACCATACTATTTTGTGAATTATGTCGTGGCTTTACAATAAACTAAACAGGCTTACCTTGTGCTGAATTACTGGCCTCAAGGCACTAGAAAACTAAACTTTGAATCTAAATTTTGAGTGCGGTTCCGAAAATGAGAAAAGATTAGAAGTTAACGAAAACTCGGGACGATACGTATGCGCTGGTCGGCAGTCGAACGCAGAAGAGGTGGATCCTTGGTCGATTCCTCGGCTCGCTAGGTGATGCGGTGCGAGCGTTTTTATGTGCCCCCGTGATTGGCCTATTTGTTTCTCATGAGTAGCGCAGATCTAGCGGACAGTTGTTGCGCGTCACACTAGAATCCTGCGGACGGAATTATGTTTTCTTCTGGATCGTAATTTTGGCAAATCCCGGTCTTGCCGGGTTCTGGCTTAGGCTAGACCTGGGGCGCGCTGAATTTAAATCTTCTGACCGCTCGAGCCTGACGGCTCCGTTATCGTGTCTTGTTACTCCCTGATTATTGTTGATAACGAGGGGTTCTCCAGTCGTCAACCCAGTAGGAGTTTGCCTAACTGGAGGACTTGGCTGCAGGTGGGCGACCCTGCACCGGATCTTCGCCTCCACTGCACCATTGGCGTCGCGGAAGGTCACCAGGACCTCCTCACGCGGCGCGGCCACTCTCCGTCGGAACGATATTTGCGGCTTTCTTGGCCAACACAGTGACGGTACGATAATCAGGAGGGTAGATGTTGTTCCTCGGGTTCAGCTCCAGGCTGATTAGTCGTCGATGAAGGAGGCTATGTTGAGTTACTTAATTCGCTCAGCCCTGTACGCTATCATCGCGGCATCCAGCTTTCCGATGATTCTAGGAGTCGTTAGCTCGAGTCTGCCGACCTTGGAGGGTTGCTCCCCCGGTGGTAGATCAGCTCGTTGCACGCCGTAGCGTGGGATACAATTTTCATAGAAGGAAAAATACAAGAAAACAAAAAGAAATTAGAAATTATCCTAGCCTGCCTATCTCTGTCTTTGCCAATCCTGGGTATCCTGCCGACCCCGCACACCCGGCGTCGTACTTGATAGTACTTGGGACGCTTGCACGAAGTGCGACGTCACAATATATATGGGGAATTCCAGCTCAACTCGACCACCCTCCAGACCTCACCATTCCGAATTTGATCGAAACTTGTTTCATACTACACTCCTGGTCCAAATGGGAACCTGTAATTTTTTCAGAATTTTTCGACCCCCTGATTTGGAGATCTGAACAATCGAAATTTGGCTATTTGTAAAATCCAAGAAATTTCGATGTTGATTATTTTGAGTTTGGAAAGTCGTATCAACAAAAAAAAAGGTAGTCAATCGATTCGTCTTGATTCCGACTTTCCGAAAAAAATTATTCCACAATTTTGCGACATCATTTTGGCTGCCAAAAATGGACTTGAAGTAGAAAAACTGATATTTCGATAATTTGGGCCGCTTTAATATTTTTGATTTTTTTTTTTCTAAAATTCTGTAAAGGAAGCCGAGAATTTTAAGATCATAACCAAGATGGGGACTCTAATGGTTTAGAAGATATGATTTTTTTCAATATGCGACAACGTTATAATATCATTCAAAATTTTGGTTTATTATATTAATTTATGTATCGTTATTCTTGCGATTCGTGGGGTACAGCCGTTTGAATGAGGAGTCAATTCCATTTACATTCATGAAAAATAAGGGTATTCGACGAGAAAAATAAAGCTTCAGGTAATTATGTAGTGATATGCAGGGGTTTATTACTGTTCACTTGAAGAGACGGTGGATTTCGGATATTTCAGCATAGCTGTAAATTTTAATTTTCGCATTGCCGTCCTTATCGGGAATCAGACAATAGAGTGCTTGAGTACGTTTTATTGATTTCGCTGTTTGAAAACGTGCAGTGAGGAATTCCTTTTCTGCATCGTAGAACTTTGCATCTGCATATTTGACTGCAATGGCAGATAAGCTTGCACTTCCACTAGCCCAGCGATAGAGGTCATGTGGTGTCGTAATCTGTTCTTGTGATGGTCGTTGGAGGCTGGCTCTGGCTGCCAATCTTTTGATTGTACCTCCAAGACCGTCACATGGACCTTTGCCGTGCGCCGTAGCGATAAAGTGCCATTCCGCCGGGATACCGAAGTCCCTCTCATGCCAGTAGACGTTTGAAAATTTTTTAAAGTTTTTGTACTGTTGCGGTGCTCCGTCAGAAAAATATGTGATTTTTTTAGGTTCTTTCACTGTTGCTTTTACAAATTCGTTAATTATTTTGGAGTACATGAAAACAGCGACTGCGTCGTGATGCATACAGTCGGAAATGATCACGAGACTTTGGTGCTGTACGCCATTTCCGTTATTGAAGTACACAACTACAGTGTAGATGGTGGCCTGATTATTATTCCAGTGGAATCCTGGAGCCGCATCTTGAACGATGAATGCGTAGTTTTCTGCAAAGTCAACTTGCACAATGCAATCACCCTGAGCTAGATTGGTCTTTGATGTTTTGAAAAACTTCGCCTGTTGTTTGGCGATAAATGCATGTTTCAGGAGAATTGCCGCCAGATTTCGAAACTCTGCCATGAATTGTACAACAGGCTAGTTTTTAATGGACTCTAAAGTTGTGCGTGGTTTTGATACCCATTGCTTGTAGGTAACTGTAACTTTTCGGGGTGCTTTACGCGACACAGAAGGTGTCGCGTACGGCTAGTTACTTGTGAGTGTCTTTACTCTAGATTAATTTCTAGGGCTCCTTGGTAGAGGTAATCAATTTGTTAGTCCCTAATACAGACTAGGGTGGAGCGAATCACACCGTAGCTGCCTCCCTCAGACCTGGATGCTGCAAGCAGCACCGAGGCTGTATCAGACTTGGGATTCAACGCACTTGCCGAGACAGTATCTCGACTTGGATGCGCAAAGCGCACCGAAGCGAGTATCTGAACTGGGCAGTGCAGTCGTCACCGAAGCTGTATATTAGCTAATTGAATATAAGGTGTTAGTCAGGTCAGTTCAGCCTACGGAGAAAAAGGTTTTGAAGAAAAGGAAACCGTCCCGATTGACATAAAGTTTAATTAATCAAATAATTTCATAATAAATTGAAATGGTTGCAACCGGAAGATTAGTCTATAAATTAAATTACATAAGTTTAATCAATAATTGTAGATTTAGCTGGGCAACGAATCTACGATCGTTATATAAATCAAATTATAGTTATATTGGAGATAAATGAAGTATGAAGTAAGGTATAATGAACAAAAGAAAATAAAGATAGTAGTTGACTCGAAACGTAAAACGCCGCTATGGTCGTTTCCGTGTACAAATTAATGACTCTAAAGAGTACCAGGGCGCTTTGCCTGTCTGGCCTCGGAAAATTAGTGATGAGACAGTGTGGCGCTTTGCCTAACACTGCTCGGATTAATATAGTGATCTGGTTCTTTCCTAGTATCGAAGAGAAAGATGTGAGTCAATGTGGCGCTTTGCCTAGCACTGCTGAATTAGCCGTGTTAGCGCTGCGCTTATATAGTCACCGATTGACGTCACTTGTTGTGCGCGGTTGATGGTGCGCGTTGTGACGTATTGTCTCGGGCTTTAGATCACCCGATCCGTTACATTATTATGCCTTTCTCGCCTAATGTCTGCAGCAATGTTTCATGCGAAGCTCCTTTGTCAGGACACTTATCACAATGCCCTAAGTAGCAGTTCGCTTGTGGGTCATCACATACTAGCGCCATAAGAACATCATCATATGTACTTATAGGATCATCTGACTCCTTCGTCAAATTGGCCGGATCTCAGCCTGTAGGATATTATAATGTGTACCAGATTATTATCAACGTCAATGATGTATTGCAGTCAGAAAGACCTGCTTATTTCACCGATTAATCAAATCGTAAAAATGATTACCCGAAATCATAAGCTTCATATTTTGATGAAGTGAACATACGCAAACTGTGTGTGCCCCACTATTGTCAGCGAATACACAATGTTTAGGCCTGAGTGACGCGAATGACGAGAACCCGATGTGTAAATCTGGTTGTTTTTCTTTGAAATAGCAGTAGATTTCCTTGAGATTGAATAAGAGAAGTCGTTTTGGTTTATGGATGCGTGATCCGTCCGATGTTTTGATCGAACAAAAGTCTTTCATCCCGGGCATCATCGAACTTATGTCATCCTCTTCGTAGAACTCACGGACTTTTTCTTTTTTCTCGTCACTCAAGGGTTTACCTTCATGAAGAAAATAATTCTCTCAAAATCAGACATATGGTATTGAAAGAAAACATACCTGGTAATAGGCATTAGATGTAAAATGAAGTTTCAGCGAAAACGAAGGACAATTGACAAAAATGTTTTTCGTAACTTTGAATGATGATATTATTTTCTGATAAGAGATACAGCAACGAACTTAATAAGATTCTTACCGCGTTTTGAACACCGAGTCGACAGTACTCCTTTTGCAATAACAAATTGTTTCGCTGCTTTGGCCATGTATCGAGTTGTACCCATACGCTCAACAACTTCACTAACGCTCCAACTCTGGGGCAATATTGTGAAGATCTGATATTTTTCGTCACTTGTTGTATCAGCGGCATGATATTTCTTTTTTAGTTGATCAATCATTTCATTGGAATCTCGGACAGCTTTATTCGTAGCATTGTATGAATTACTGGCACCCAACGATCTCTGCAATGACTTAGATGTGCTCTGAATTTTATTCTGCATTCACCGGTGTTCGTAAAGTCGTTTCCGGGGTACAGGTGACTGATTTAATAATGATAATGCATCATTAACTACTGGCAGAGTTGTTTCAACGCTTAATTGCGATACTTGTCTAGTAATTTCTGGCGTAAGAACGTTTTCATCCTCCACTTCTGACTCGAGGGCTGGAAAAATATTTTCGTAGGCGTAAATTGTGATATCATAAAGTTTCAAAAACATCGCATCCATCTCATGTGTTTCATGAGTTGATCTTGGAATACATACTTGGCTCAAGGTCATCGTCGGGCATTTTACTTATTCGAATCCGACACGAAGCACAAATCAACTGCTTTTGGGATAAATACGGCATTTTCTTGATCAATGTTTGTGAAGGGTGTCGTAAGCCATTTGAATTGCGATGTCCAGTAACTTTGAAAGGATTGCAACAACGGCTCTGAAAGCCTCTCGATGCCATTTATTAAATAACAAAACGAACTTGCACAAGGGAAGTAGCAAGCCTCAGCGTCACTAATTCGGTTAATGTATTTCGTAGAACAACAATATATCTTTAGAAGCGATCAACGAACATCGAAAAATTGTGCGCCTTATCTGATGAGAAATCGCGCTCTGAAGCTCTATCTACTCCGTTGGTAGCACCGTGGGCGCGCGGGAGGGCTGAGCACCCGCCGACAACGAGCATGTTTTGTTTGTGCTCTCATCACATGACATTGAGCGCGCGGCCGGGTGTTATTTAAATCGAAAAAGAGTAAGAAAAGCGCCAACTGGACATGAATTTTCAGAATTCGGAACTAAAACTGAAGACTGTACCCCACGAATCGCAAGAATAACGATACATAAATTGATATAATAAACCAAAATTTTGAATGATATTATAACGTTGTCGCATATTGAAAAAAATCATATCTTCTAAACCATTAGAGTTTCTATCTTGGTTATGATCTTAAAATTCTCGGCTTTCTTCACAGAATTTTAGAAAAAAAAATCAAAAATATTAAAGCGGCCCAAATTATCGAAATATCAGTTTTTCTACTTCAAGACTATTTTTGGCAGCCAAAATGATGTCGCAAAATTCTGGAATAATTTTTTTCGAAAAGTCGGAATCAATACGAATCGATTGACTTCCTTTTTTTTGTTGATACGACTTTCCAAACTCAAAATAATCAACATCGAAATTTCTTGGATTTTACAAATAGCCAAATTTCGATTGTTCAGATCTCCAAATCAGGGGGTCGAAAAATTCTGAAAAAATTACAGGTTCCCATTTGGACCAGGAGTGTAGTACGAAAAAAGTTTCGATCAAATTCGGAATGGTGAGGTCTGGAGGGTGGTCGAGTTGAGGTGGAATTCCCCATATATGGATGTTTCTCTGCTATTTGGAAATTCGTCCATACAAGACTGTCCTGAAGTAATTTTATTAAATGTTGGGAATGTTTGTTAATAAAATGAAGGGCAATAGTAAATTAAATATATATCTTAAAAAAGCCCACACATTTTCCTCTTGATTTTTGAGTTATGGACGATTTTTTGCAAAGCCGTGACAGGGGACTGTTGTAACCATCCAGGGGAATGTTTTATGGACAAAAACAATTAGTATTTTTGTTTAAGTAATCAAAATCTTTATTTTTCTTTGCCATTCTTAAAATATGTATTTTTTTAAAATAAATTAACAGTATTAAAAGAAAACTTACTTATTATAGTGACTTTTCTTAAGCCTAATAACAGTTGCGTTAAACTTAACAAAATCAACTTCTTAGTTTAATAGTATTTTCAAGACTAAATTGTATGACACCAAAGTCAGTCTTTATAATAATGAAAAATATGGTATTCTGCCTTTTCGCAGAAATTTTATTCCCAAATGTTTCATTTGCCAAACTGTTTCATTTCCCAACCCTCAATTGTCTTCGAAAGCAAAAAAATTTCTTATTTTTCTTATGGTTTTGTAGAACACAGTAAGTTAGGTCAGGTTTATTTTATGAGTTCCGAAAAAAATATGGTTTCAAAAAAAATCGTGAGTTGGGAAATGAAACAGTTTGGCAAGTAAAACATTTGGGAATAATATTTCGGCGAAAAGACAGAACTAAAAAATATAAAAAGTAATAAACAAAGAAACATTACTATTGCTAATTAATTATCACAACCGATATTTTAAGTTGACATAATACTTTTGAAGTAACTAAAGTAATAAACATTAATTGTACAACGCCTTACAAACAAATTAGTCTTCACATTGTACTTTAGGAAAAAATATTTAAATCAACTAATTTTTCTCAAAGACTGGTACAGATACAGGAAAATAATAAAATAATGTTCTCCCTTTTAGACTTAGATCTGGATCTGGTAACTTCTGCAATATTTGGTCCAAACTGACATCGGAAATATCATTTTCGTCCATTTTAAACTTGCGGCCCTTATTATCACAAATTTTCATAAAAGTTACTGTTAGTTCGCCTTCCTCATTATCAACTTGAGTGATAACAGCAGCATAACGATATTCTGTATTTCTAACGTTAAACTTGACAAGAACGTAATCACCACTGTTGTACTGCTGTTGGTTGATTGTACTGGGCCCTGCACTATTCTCAAAATCAGCATTGACATTATCGTACGGTCGTGAGATTTCAGTTTCTGTAATAATGTTACTATCCGGCGAGTTATGGGCTAGCCTGGTTTCGCTTTCGGATTCTGAGTCTGTGTAAACGTCCTCAACATGAAGTTTCGTTACTTGGTAGTTCATAACCCCTAGATTAAAATGCTGACACTCTTCTTCACAAGAGCAGCTTAAACTTTTCATTATAAGCTTCTCAGCACCTTTCGGTAATCCCAAAGGGCATCGTGATATTTTACCCTTAATCTGATGTATTTTTAGGGTACCATTGAAACTTTTCAAATTCTTAGCGTCTTTCTGAATACTGTTAGTCATATTATTAATTGCATCATCGTCAATCGCAAACATTGTAATTGCAGGACATCTTTGTTGCACAGATTCAATAAAAGATTCCAAACTGTCAATGTTACCTCCTGCAGCAACGATGGCATCTGCGGTCCTTTTGCACGTAGCTCCAACACCATCTGCAGCACCCTTGCCATGGCCACTCTCCGAAAAGTTCCAGGAAAACTTTTGTATATTTGGAACCTCTACATAAAGCCTTGTAGCCAATATATGGAACATAGTTTTATTTCGATACTGTGTAACGGGTCCGTCGCTTATAAAATGAATGCAGGTAATATGCGTCGATAAAGTTTTGAAAATTGGCTTCAAGTGTTCCCATATAGCAGCTGGTGAATGTGCGGTGTTTTGCGAAACAGTACAATAGGATTTCGTAGAGTCTTTTGTGTAAACTACTACAGTGTGAAGACTGAGCTGAAGCCTAGACCCTCCAAAATGATATGCCTGTATTTCTTCATTATACTTGGTACAATAATTCTCTGAAAAGTCCATAAATATTGCAACTTTGTTATCATTAAGATTTTCTTTTAACTCCCTAAAGGCTTTGTACTGATGCAATATGTTTCTTTCGTGCTTATCATACGCATCCAATTCCTCGTGCAGTTCTTGTATCAGTTCACCCGGACGAACCGTTAGACTTCTTTTTACATATTTTGTTATAGATCGTACTTTATTCAACTTAGGATCCTTGTAATCTTGTTTTTCAGCTATCCATTTTTTAAATGATATAGGCTTTGTATCATCAAATTCTTCGTAATCGGGATTCTTGTTGACACAACGCAGGCATTCCCGAGATAAACATTGCTCATCATAACGATCGCAGCAAGTGTTTTCAAGCAGTTTATTGTGATTATCGTAACGCAGAATCTTTCGACAATGCAATGCAGTCAATTTCAAATCAATATTAGCATGTTTGATGCAGAGGCATGTATCCCGTTCGTTTATCTTAGGTGTTACCACCCAGAAAGGACGTAAACGACAAAAAGTCTGGTAACTGATTAGACCAGAGTTATCATTCTGAAATTTCTTGAATAAATTGGATATTGTATCTAATAAATATCTTTTTTGTTTTTTAACTCCGTTTCTGGTCACACATTCCCGTTTTCCTGCACCAATTCGACTATTATCATCATTTTGATAGAAGTTTTGTACTGTCTTCAAATGTTCTTTCGAAATGAACGCTAAACGAGTGCGTTTAATTGGTAATAGAGAGTGATTTTTGGAGTCCTGAAGTCTCTTGTACGATATAGCACTATTTTGAACCCTCCATAACTTATATTCTTTTACTATTGCACCAGACACAACTTTCCCAAAAATATCTTTTTCTTTTTGCGTTTTTAAACGTGCATCGTTCTCTTTTAATTGTTTATTCAATACTTCCCCGAAAAGTGCCTTTTTAACAACATCTTTTCGAGTTTCTGGAGTATCACACATTCTTGTTAGTTTTGTGTTAGGTGTCTCTTCATCTTTACTGTTATTATTAGCCTTCATTTCCAACCGCTGTAACCTCTTTTTATACTTTTCCATTTTCCGTTTGTATTCCTGAATCATAAGGTCTTTTTCTTTCAGTACCCTTTCGCGTTCCTTTTTAGCATTTTTCTTTCTTGCTTTAACCAATGCACTTTTTGCTGATCTTAAAGATGCCTGACGTTCTTCTGCGGGATCCTCTGAATCATGTGTATTTTCCCTTATAAAAGTATTTGTTATGTCTTTCATGACTTTTTTTTTTGCACGATACTTGGAACAATGCTCTTTCCAAACCTTTTTTACAGCCTTATGCTCACGACGACTCATATCTTTAACTAATTTTCTTTTGCCTGTTTCTTTTTTCTTTTGATATTTCCGCCTTTCTTTTTCTTTCAATTCTTCTTTTTTTTGAGGGTCATTTTTAAGTCGTTGATATCTCAAACGCTCAGCTATACGTTTTTGTTCTAGTATTTCTTCTTTTGTTTTGGGTGGCTTTCTTTTCGGTGGCATTTTGCGATAATACCTACGAAAGAGACGATACTTTTGATGGTCAAAACCTAAGAAAACAGTTCCCTGTGGTATGAACAGTCCCCTGTGCTATGAAATGACAGGGGACTGTTGGCCAGGGGACTGTCATTTTTACATTAATACTCAATAAAACAATATCATTTAAAAACATTGAGATAAACGAAACAGATGTGGTTACATACTAGATGATCAATGATTTTAAACAAATTGTCGTTATTAAAACTTAATATAGTAAAAAAAAAAGGCTTACCAGTGGACTGTTTCCACTAACGGCCGCGACTCGTGGTTCACCAGCTGACGCAGTAGTAGCACTAAACAAAAGGACGGTTGCCCACTTAGCTACACAACTGAACGAACTTCACACCGGTTGCGTTCCGTTTCACGATCTAAATGCTTCGCACCAAAATTAAATTGACTTCAGCGCGGTTTTAAAATTTTAACAGGGGACTGTTTGAATAATTTGAGGACAGCATTCGCACATAGATATCTTGATTAAAATTCTATTGTAACAATATAATTGTGATGTATAAAGATGCTTACTGTTTTTGTTAATGTATTTGGATATTTTTTATTTGATTATCAACGGCAAAAAAATAAATATTTGTAGCAAGATTTGTAATTCTGCAAAAGGGACGTACCAGGGGACTGTGTTTTGAGACGTTTGAGGTTCACTTATTCGAATATTCCATTATTAAATTACTAAATAAGCTGTGGCGGGTCAAGAATACCTAATACTATGTCGGTATAGATACAAAAAACTGAGAAATTTCAAGATTTATTACATAAAATTATCTTGGGACAGCGATTTTCCATTTAGTGGAGAAACACCCATATACTTGAAACAACCATGCGGTGCCACTAAGTTTTTTCAATTGATTTTTACGACTGAATTCGTGTACGGATTTGCACCAAAATCAATAGGGAGCGAGATCACAGTTGCATATATCTGCTGTACAAATTTTAAGTCAATCCGTACAATCGTTCGACAGATATCGTGTCCCCAAGCAACGGTCTGCGAAAAATTGTCCCGAGAAGAAGAAGAAGAAGATTCATTCACGAAATTATCATCGTTTTTTCTCAGCAACTACAAATTCAATTACTTCAAAATTTATATGGTGAGATCATCGGCGCCGCAGCATATTGCCGTACAAATTTCATCCAAAACAATAGATTCGTTTAGGAAATATCGCAATTGTTTTATATACAGTAGGGATAGCGGTGAGCTCGCTCGGGTAAAGGATTCTCGGCAGCGCTTGTCAAGTCATGACGTCATATATATACATTATATAAAAGTACTTGGCGGCGATTCGCTGCCGCGAATCTTGATTACTGCTTATTATCATTGTAAATGGTCATGGATACAATCAAGAGTCATTTTTGAAATATTTCGAATAACTCAAAAGTTTAGATAGTAAGTAGGGATTATTGAATTGAGTCTTGGCAAGAAATAGTTTAAAATAATAATTAACAATAAACAGAGATAATTTCCAGATTGACATATTATCAACTCGAATAATATGTTATTATTGTAAAACAGCATACTCGAAAATATGTTCTTTTCTCCACCGAAACGAATCACAAGAGCCGGTGAAAAAGTAATTGTCGAGAAACCTAAGAAAATGTCGAAAAATCGAGAACCTGGCACGTCACTCAGTGAGACGTTCCCTATCCCGTCTGAAGGGGGGAACTCGTCGAGTGGGGGGTTATCCGCCGAAAATATACAGCAGATAGCTGATAACGGTACGAGACCGGAAGGAAACACCCCTCCCCAGAACCCTGATTTAGCTGAAACACTTTCCGAAAACCATGGTATACTCACCGCGTCTGTTCGGGGGGTCATACCACAGGGAGTAGAAAGAGTAAGGGGTTCAAGATCAGGAACTCCCTCTCTCAATTATCCATTACAAAATCCCCTTTTAGAAAATTTAATGGAACAAAATGAAAGTATTTCAAGAACATTAGGTGAGTTTGGTACAAGATTATTGCGTGTCGAGGCACTCGAGGGTAAAATGAGTGAATTATTAGATAATTTAAAATTATTCAATTTAGGAATAAATAATAGAAATGATGTTGGAAAAAGGCCATCCCTACCTGAACCCACGTCTGAGGGGGAAGAAAGGGTTAGCGACGCAATCCTAGAGGGAGAAGCGTCAAATATAGTCGATAACTTTCCGTATGATTCTGATGACGAGATAGCGCGATGCATCCCAAATCGAAATAATGAGAATAATAGAGATGAATCGTCGAATGTCCCATCTGTAGGTATTCACGAAATGTTAGATGTTAATCCGTTGAATGATCCGTCTGTTGACATTCGCGAGCGAAATAATACAGCTGGGAATTTACTCCCACAAAACTATAAAACATATAATGCACCGCGAGAAAGATTCTTGAATCCCGCGGGGGCTTTCTTTCCGTATAATGGACAAAACCGTAGAACGAACATGAGAGACGTTCCACCCCAAAATAATTCAAATGATTTCGAATTACCCAGAATGCCGGAAAGCAGGCAAAAATGTAGGAATAATAGCGGGTTGTCTAGGACGTCTGGAACCGGACAACACCGACTTGAAAATTTCAGTAGTAATGAATTTGATCAATCAATAGTCGAAAACAACTCGACTAGTTATCCGTTACAAGCATCTAGATTTGAACGACACCAAAACTCTTTCGAAGTAGAACCCCGTAGAGTACGTTTTCACGAGGAAAACGATCCTAATGACCCGATTTTGCGAAACCCAGCGGTAGAACGATTTAACCACCAAACAGTAGGACTGAATGATCGTGTTGTCAAAGTGACGGTCTCACGTCTGACCCCAGGAGGCGAACTAATAACCGAAGAAAATTTCGTCACCCGGGAAGAATACAATCGGATGATGCGAAACGACCGTGAGCCAAATCACTTCGACAATCCAATGCCAAACTACCAAAATTATCGCGAAAAGCGCTCCACAAAGACGAAGAGGGGGGCTTTATCATGGCAAAGTAGCGAAGCGAGTGATAGCGACGATTCTATATCCCAGCTTGACGGACGTAGCAATTCGCGACCGAATCGCAATTCACCCTCGTCAAACCGCTATAGCAGGGGAACGGATAACCAACCCGCGTCGATTAGTAACCGAGAACTTGATTTTGCCATGAAAATTGGACGCATTGTCAGCAGTTGGAAAATTACCTTTTCAAAGACCGAAAGGGACCCGGAACAATTCTTGCTAATTTCAAAGGACCAATTAGGCGCAAGTGGAATAGATAAAGATTTGTTTATCCCGTGTCTATCAACTATTTTCGAAGGACCCTATAGATCGTGGTATTTATTAAATAAATCGCGTTGGCGATCTTGGAAAGATTTCGTGCGAGCCTTTCGTTTCCAATGGGCTGTAAAAAAGGAGGATGCCGTTCTCATCCTAGAAGTTCACGAATTAAAATTTGAAAAGGGTGAGACACTAGCCGAATTTGCTTGTCGAGCGCGCGTAATCTTCGAACTTATGCAATTCCCACCACCTTTCCGCGAGCAACTGAAACAGATCCTCGTAAAATTCAACCCGCGATTGACGTCAGAAATTTTAAATCTCCGCTTGAGAGACTATGACGAGTTCTTGCACTACGTAAACGAACGAAGCTACCTTCACCGCAGGTCGATGGACCTACAGAAAGATTCGCGGAGTAGAAAAACTGAACTGCGCTACTTACAGGAGAGTTCAGGAGACGATAATAACGACGAAGCGTCCGAAAGCGAAGACATTGACGGTGACGAACAAATCTGTAAATTGTCGGTAATTGAACAGAAATCCACGCGCACAACTCGGGATGAAAAGAGTCCGCACGTTCATGGCAAGAGCTTGACCAAACAAAGGCTTGAACGCAACCTGACGAACTTCCAAGAAGATAATAAAATCCCACGAAAAACATCCAAAGATGTAAAAAAAGCCGCCAAGTACTCAGACAAAAATCACAATTGCTTTATAAGTGAAACGGTTCGCCAGTCTCTGTCGTGAAATCAAGAAAAATGCCAAGCACCGAACGTACCCTTGCGATTTCTCAGCAATTTGTTAAAAAAAAATAATATAAAAAGAAAAATGAAAAAACTCAAACTCAAACTCAAGTCTACGTTGTGAAGTCGGAGTTTCGTGTGAGGATATCGAAGCATCATTCCAAGAGCTACGTACTTGGCGGGCACATTCGTTTTCTTTCTTTGTGTTTGTTGATCTCACGTTGAATTAATATGACTCTATCGTATTTTGCGAACCATATTTTTCCGACTGTTTTTCATAATGTTCATTCATCAAATCTGGCGTTTAAAATACATCGATTGATAGAACACGACTCCTTGCAGTTTTATTTTGTGTTTGGCTGTTTGTCTCACAGTTCTTCCAAACTGCAAACAGTTGCTTGCATCGGCACTTGGTGGCTGACGAATGTCTTAAAGTACTATGTTTCCGGTCGCTGGTTATTTACATGTCATGAACTTTGCATCGACTGACGAATGTCAGATTCGCAGATAACATTAGTTCCATACACACTTATTGAAAATCCATCATCTTTCGATCTTGCCGGACGACTATGCCGTGGCAGTTGAAAGATTAGCGCTTGCTAGTTTACGGGAGTGCGTAGTGCGTGCGCCTTGGGCGCCCGCACTACTTACTCCCATAAACTCGCAAGCGCTAATCTTTCAACTGCCACGATTGTGTAGTTGCAAATAAGCAACAATGCTACATTATGCTACTAGGGAGGAAAGTGCGTGATTTTTGCTGAGTGCGAGGTTCAGCACGAGCACAAGGTGAAAATTCGCTCCTTCCGTGTGGAATAATAATATATTACTTTTTACCCGACTAGATAAAATGTCCATATTGCATCCACCAGTCAAACACAGCCATTTAATCAATCAAACCTAGAATCGGTCAAACTTAGTTTTTTTTCTGCCTTTCAAATTTACTTTTTTGACCGAAAAATAACTTTTTCTTCCCTTTGGTCAGAAATTCTTTCCGCCCGCGTTGCAGGGATGGAAAATAGTAATTTCATATTCATCATTAGAACAAAATGTCATACTCTATATGCTACTTATAACATACACGTATATCCGTAGCTGCAAGTTTTAGGTTTCATGCCGAAGTTTATTCTTTCATAATTATTACTACATACTCGAGCTCTACGGTATATCACCTATTATGGGAAAACTCACTGTAGTACATCGCTCATTAGCTCCACAATGAGATATGTGATTCCAGAGTTCCGAGTCTGATCTGATATTTCAATGACAACGGAACGACCACGATTTTTATTGATTATAGTATTCATGTCTGTAAAGTCATACACATAGTTAAGGACACGTAGAATTATCTTCTGATACGCTGATTGGTTTGAATAACTAGTTTTTCAGTGTATTCAATTGCTGTTGCATTGAAAACTTAATTTTCGCGTAAAATGAAGCGGGATGTCCGTATAGCTCTAAGGAACCCAATGTGCCCGCCAAGTACGTAGCTCTTGGAATGATGCTTCGATATCCTCACACGAAACTCCGACTTCACAACGTAGACTTGAGTTTGAGTTTGAGTTTTTTCATTTTTCTTTTTATATTATTTTTTTTTTAACAAATTGCTGAGAAATCGCAAGGGTACGTTCGGTGCTTGGCATTTTTCTTGATTTCACGACAGAGACTGGCGAACCGTTTCACTTATAAAGCAATTGTGATTTTTGTCTGAGTACTTGGCGGCTTTTTTTACATCTTTGGATGTTTTTCGTGGGATTTCACTTCTTTTTGCAAGTAGGAGAATTGAGAAGGATTGCTCATTTAATTTCAGCTGGGTTAAACATTATTATCCTTTGGTCATTACAAGAAGTATATTCGGAATTTGGGCAAGGGAAGAAATATTCAGTGAAAGACAAGCACATCCATTTCAATTGTCAACTGCCATTTGCTCCGGTTAGTAGTGAAATAATATTTCGCCAGGTTCGTTGGTTTATTCTCTATCTATATTTGAACCCAGCTCAGACGATCCGTTCCGTGCAATTACAACAGGCCATCATGCAGATTTATTAAATAATAACAGTCATCGGCGTGAAACCACGGTCGTTGCACGGTTTCATTCTGACTATTGTTCACTGATTTACTGACTCACTGATATAATAGTACATTGTACAACAAGGGGGGGGGGGAGGGAGGGGGAATGGGTAATTTATATCGAGGGTCATTTCCACAAATTTTGGAAATTTCGGAAGGCTTGGAAATTTATAGAAATTTATGGAAATTTTTGGAAATTTATGGGAATTTTTGGAAATTTATGGGAACTTTTGGAAATTTATGGGAACTTTTGGGAATTTATGGGAACTTTTGGAAAGTTTAGAAATTCCCCAGGGAGGTAATAAAGTCCACGCTAGAAATGGTCGATTTTCCATTCGTTTTACATGCAAGAAAAAGGGCCTATTACACGCACCTGTTGAAAAAAACCATTGGCATGGCCGGTAACACCTTATACCGAGAGGAAATCTTGAAACTGTACACCCGACTGCGCATGCGCGAGTTTGGTCGTCTGCTAACGCAGGCTGGCCATCTCGAGTTTTAGCTGTCAAACTTTGTTTTTGGCGCCGATGTAATTGATACGGACTTTTGAGGTCAAAATCTCGATCAATTGCGGTAGTGATTTGGAAAGGCTTGAGAAGCTTTTATTGTTAAAATCCAAACTTGATATTCTAAAAGAACCATCAAAATTTATTCCGAATAGCTGATTGCTTGCTTCGATTCGATGTATCGGTTCATTTTTAGAGGATCTGTTCATCCGATTGAAATTAGAAACTAGTGGTCTAAATGACGGGTGCTTGGAAAAAACGACGCAGGTAGGTGGAAACAGTTCATTTAATCGTGATAGTTTAATACAGTAGAATTAATCCAAATTTTTTCGATTAACAGGAGATGTTGGTAAATAAACGCTGTTGAATTTAAAATTTCAAGACAGAGTTTGCAATAGTCAAATGATTGCACTTGTGCCATTCATTGTTACCTCCCATTTCTAATAAATCTCTTTCTTCCGATCAGCAAATTATTGTAGAATAAATAGAGGGAGCCCCATACTGAAATTCGGAACGTATTAACTTTTGATTGATTGAAATAATTTCTGAACGAGCGATTATTTGTAATGCAACGTGTCCTAGCAAATTGATGTATTTTTAGTTTTTGACAAGATTTGCCGATGTAATTTCAACGAGACACAAATACAGAGACAGCGACAGAGCTAACTGAGACAGCCTAGAACTAGCTAACAAGGTGAAATTGTGAACTACAACCAACTTCAGACATTTGCAACTAAAAGTATTCAACGGTTCCTAGATTTTGATTGTATCAGTTTGGCTCGCAAAACCTATTCCGCGAATTTAATGAAAGACCTAAAACACTATTTTTCTGGACCGAATGACAAAAGTAACGAAACCCAACTTCAAGAAAAAAATATTTGTGTGTCGAATGATTCCTTCACACACTGAAGTAGCAGCAACGGTCAAATAACAAACTCATCATTATCGGCTTGATCAAAGTAAAATGATCAAATATTTAAACACCGTGATCCGTACTGTGACGAGCTCTTCAATTTTGCCTCAACTGATGTAAAGACGGAGGTGATGGTCCAACAAAATCACTTGAACACCTGTTGCCCGATGGAACGACCAGATCAAATGTTTGGAATGATGGCACTCATCTCGAGAAACCATGGTGCTTACTGGCAGAACGTTTTGATCATCAGGTAAAACACAATTTTCCTACTGCTGACCAATGTTGAAACCTCGGGCCTACCTAAAAGAACGAATGTCATCATTGAATACATGCCAAAATGTCTCATCACTCAAAGATGACAGAATTAGAAATGTACTTACGAGCCTCCATGACTTGTCCGAGGAGTAAACTTGAACGTTGACGATTTTAGTCCCACCTCGTTGTTTGATTGTTACCTAGCTGAAAATGGAAAGTGTTATTATCAGACGGTTGCTTCTGATGATTTTGGATGAATTAATTTCTAATCACATGCACTACCATGGAACGTGAAGCTAAAAAAATTTTTATTTTCAATGATTCATCAAACCCACACTCAAGTTCCGCGATCTGCGAATTTTCCGACACCCACGTAAGGTTAACGAGGACAATGACTTTGACCCTCATAAAATGATACGAGTTAATTTAACGTCGCTGTTTGTATCTCGAACTGTTTCGATGTTTTCCTACGTAATCACATCGAATTTCCGAAATTCGGCCAAAAATCACCACGAGACCGGAAAAATTAGTATCATGGTGCGTGCAATTTGTAAACACCACGAGGCGCGCGGGCGCAGAAGCCGCAAAATTCAAAATAATGTGAAGTCTGTAACAAGAACGCGATTGGACGATAGCAACTAACGAGACTGGTACCACCAATCGTCTGTCTGTAAAGTCGCGTGATGAGTTTTTCACCCGAGTATTTAAACAAAGCCGCTGGTAAGAACTAACGACTTTGCAAAAACATCGCGCGTGTTCAACCTCGTGTTCGATAAGTATCTCGATCCTTTTGTAAAGTTTTTTATCGGCTGAAAAATGCCTAATTACAAGTTTTCTGTGCAGGAAAAAGTGGAGCTGGTGACCCATCATCTTCAGGGCCTCAGTTATCGCGAGAATAGGGACCATTTCACGGCCGCATACCCGGATAGACCAATACCATCCCTCACGACAATTCGCAACATGGTCTTGCGATTCCAAGCAACGGGAAGTGTCGATGGAAGGTCCCTAAAAGTGTCTCAGCCAAACCGGCAGCTAAGTTGGGACACCAGGCTGAACACCTGCTTGAGCGTCGAAGAGGATCCATTTAAGCCGTCCAGCCGCATCGCCCAGGAGTTGGACATTAGCAAGCCGTCCGTCCGAAAAGTCTTACGTGAAGCTAAGTACAAGTCCTACAAGTTCCAATTACATCAGGAACTCTTGGCTGGTGATGACGATAGTCGTCTTCATTTCAGCCAGGAGATGATGGACCGTCTAAATGCAGACGAGGGGCTCCAGAGTCGCATTTGCTTCTCCGACGAAAGCACTGTGCTGCTTATCGGGAAGCCGAACAGGCAGAACACCAGGGCCTGGAGTCGTACTAACCCACGTCTGTTCTTTCAGGTCGGTACGCAGTATCCGCTGAAACTCAACGTCTGGCTTGGCGTCGTTGGGAATCGGCTGATCGGACCGTTTTTCATTGATGGAAACCTCAACGGTGAGAAGTATCTCCGATTGCTGAGGGAGTACATCGTACCAGCTCTTAGATTCATCGAAGCAGAAATTGTGAGTGAATAGTACTATTCAGAGCTGATCTGTTCATTATTAGACTGCCTGTGGTTCAAGAACAAATATTTCCTGTGTTTTCCAGAAGTAATATGATTTTTTATGTGAATTCAAGGGCGAACAAGTCTGGTTCCAGCAGGATGGAGCCCCACCGCACTTCACGCGAGTGGTTCGAGACTATCTCGACCAGGAGTTTCCTGGTCGTTGGATCGGTAGGGGAAGCCCTACAGTCCAATGGCCTGCTCGTTCGCCTGATCTATCGCCTCTAGATTATGGTTTGTGGGGCCATTTAAAGAACGTCCTCTATGCGCAGGGTAGGATTGAAGACATTGCCGCACTGCAAGCTAGGATCTTGGACATCCTTCAGAACCTGTCGCCGGATGTTATTTCTAACACGACGAACGCCTTCTACGATCGGCTAGGTTACTGTGCTGCAGCTGCAGGAGGACACTTCGAACACCTCTTGAATGGTAACCATTGGCCAGAGGATGAGTGATCGGGAAAGTTGAGATCGGTCTCCCAGAGTTGTGGGGCGGTTGTCCCGTAAGTTATCATTTTGTTTCATAATTTGAATTTGATTTCGTAAATTACACTGTATTTAACTGTTATTCTTTTCCTCTTTTTATTCTTGGATTTTTGGGAAATCCTTCATCGTTAATGGAACATTAATTGCTGTACTATGGAGTTGCGTGATCTTCACCAACTATTCAACAGAGCCGACGAAGGGTTTGTGAGAGGTCGAGTCAGGTACGTCTGCTATAAATCTACACTCTTTGTACTAGTAAATTTTAGAAACCGGATAATTTTTTTGATTTCTTGCTACTAATTTTATTTTTTCATTTCATGTTCATCGAAACTGATTACTGGCCTCCGGAGCACTGCATTGTGACAAATCCACGCCGGAGCTACCTTCTACCCGGTTTCAACAATCCATTTATTTTTTACTTCATGTGAATAAAGAATATTTTTCCAATTAACGTTATTTTCACTTACCTGCCCTTTTAGATTCCATTTTGAATTTCATCTTTCAACAAATCACTTCAAGATAATTTTTGTAGCAATTGATTTTTGTTTTGCCACTGAATCCTTTATTGCACCCATTGAATTATTTTCCGATATGGACTACGTTATTGAAAAGTGCTAGTTCATGTTATTTTTTTTTTTTTTTATAATTAACGCTGGATTAAAATAAATAACAACATAACCTCGATTGACTACTTTATGCCCGAGAGTTTGACAGCTGTCGCTTCATTTCTTGCAAGTTGGCACCCATGCCTCGTAGGCTAGAATATCAGCGCGGGACAATCTCACCGACCAATAAAATTCAATTATTTGGCGCATGCGCAGTCGGGTGTACAGTTTCAAGATTTCCTCTCGGTATAATTATATAATATAAATATATAACTATATAATATGATTATATATAAATTATGAATATTTTAACTGTCAATAGCGCGATCCGACAGCCCTCCGACGGCCATTTTGATTTCGTCGACCCTCTGTAGCTCACTTCGTAACTTCATTATTACATATCGACCAAGTGCGGACTCAGATTCATGCCAAAATCAATAGGGGGCGAGATTTGGATGGCTTGTACCCACGTTTCAAAGATCAAGTCGATCCGTTTCACCGTTCGTTCAGAAACGTGAGGACAAGCAAGCGTCTAGCGAAAATTTGATGACCAGGAAGAAGAAGAAGAAGAAGAAGAAGAAGAAGATGCTTTTTCATCAACTTTCGGGACCAATATATCAGAAACCAGTGTACCGATTCCGATCAAATTTATACAGCGAAGTCGTGTGGTGGGGGAATATCTGTTCTGTAAATTTGATCGAAAAATATTCACGCGTTCCGAAGTTATGACCTCGTGCTTACAGGTATAAAGAGTTCCCCCGAGAAAATAGAGTCCCGGCTAGCGCTCGCCTGCCTACGGGTACTTGGCGGCGATTCGCTGCCGCGAATCTTGATCTCTCCAACAACGCCAGAGGGAAAACCCCCGTTCGACCCGAGCAAAATATACTGTTATAATTGCGGCAAAATGGGGCATGCTGCACGCTTTTGCAGTGTCGATAGACAGGTGATTTGTTACGCGTGTAGAACTACTGGTCATGTGAATAAAGACTGCCCTACTCTTTCGGGAAACGACAAAGCCCGACAGTAATCGAGCCTCAGGTCACTGTTGTTGAGGGCAAGGATGAGGTAACTGAAAAAATAGATACTGTAAAATTTAACATAGAACAGACAAAAACATTCGATAAACCGATTTGTAGACCACCTAATAACTCAGTCGCGCCGCAAGATCAGACCGTTTACAATAACGACACGTCGGCCAAATTAGAATTAATACACGATTGGTCAAGTAGTTCGGAAATCTCCGACGACGACATTGACTTGACAGACTTGACGGATGCAGACGAGCTCGTGGAAAGTATGCCGCGTTTATCCACACTGTCAAGCGAGGAAAATAACGCGACTCCTAATTCTGGAAATGACACAATGTTAGAGATAGAAAATCAAAAGGACTGGAGACCTACTGATTTACCAGTGGATGCCACTCATTGTCTGTCAAAAAGGCGAATTTTTCGATTGAAAAACGGTCTGTCGGAACCGAATAAAGTAGCGAGAATTCCGATAGTAATTTCAATCTTTGGCGTAAATGTTCACGGTATCTTAGACAGTGGAAGTGAGCGTTCGTATTTGAGTCAAACCGAGTATGAACGTGTAAAGAAATTTCAATTCAAAGAGCTTTCCGTGGATTCCACATCGCGAAATGGAGTGCGTCTAGGGGATAAATCTACAGTCAAAACTCAAGGAGGTACAGTTGGGCAATAAAGTTCTTGTAGGGTCGAAATTTAGGCTCATGCGTTTCTGTGTCTACGCTGTTGAGCAGGCCCTTCACACCGCATACCCCGTTCGCAAAACCCATCGATGCATTACGGCCGATCGGTCAGCTAGCCTGGCCCGACCGGCCTGTGGATATTTCGGTAGTATTTCTTACTCTACTTTGAGTAGGCAATCTCCCCGGTTTGGCCTTCTCGCCTACCAATTCGTCAAACGTTGGCGACAAATACGTATAAAATATATCGTCACCTGATTTGAAACTTCTTTATTTTAGTGAAAAAGAGTTAAATTCGAACTCGATTTTGATGTTATACAGAAATAACTTATGTAATTAGTTGAAAAAAATGTTATCTAAAAATATGATGCCCAACTGATCGAAATTTGCAATTCAAATTTATAAATTTTCGATTACAGCAAATTCTTAATTTCTTGCAGGTATTATTCTATGTAAGTTTTCTATAAAATGTTTATCTGCGTTAAGTGAAAGAATGAAAAATTGAGTCACAGGGAAAAGAATTGGAGTAACATACTCAATTCGCCGTTTATAAATTTGGATAACATTGTATATTTTTATTAAATAAAAAAAAAACAAAAATTCAAAATTAAAACTCAACAGTAGATAATAACAACACAATATCAATGAAATATGAATAAATTATAATAGAGATGATTTGTGACATACATAAATATAATAATATGAAAACTTACAAATTTATAGTAGTATAATTATCCACTAAATATAATTCGAAAGCAATAAATACTGAAAGCGGGTAGATCACATAACATCATATTCAAATTTCAAGAAACAATTAATTACTTTTTGATAAAATCTTAACGTTGATGGTTAAAATTCTATGTAAGAAAATACAACGAAATATTTATTAATAAAGTCTTTTATAAATCTCTAAGTTTTCATATTATTATATTTATGTATTTTACAAATCATCTCTATTATAATTCATTTATATTTCATTGATATTGTGTTGTTATTATCTACTGTTGAGTTCTAATTTTGGATTTTTGTTTTTTTCTATTTAATAAAAATATACAATGTCATCCAAATTTATAAAAGGCCAACTGAGTATGTTACCTCAATTCTTTTCCCTGTGACTTAATTTTCCATTTTTTCACTCAACGTAGATATACATTCAATAGAAAACTTACATAGAATAATGCCTGCAAGAAATTAAAAATTTGTTGTAATCGAAAACTTGTAAATCTGAATTGCGAATTTCGATCAGTTGGGCATCATATTTTTAGATAACATTTTTTTAAACTCATTACATAAGTTACTTCTGTGTAACATCAAAATCGAGTTCGAATTTAACTCTTTTTCACCAAAATAAAAAAGTTTGAAATCAGGTGACGATATATTCTATACGTATTTGTCGACGACGTTTGACGAGTCGGTAGGCGAGTAGGCAAATCGGGCAAATTAGCTACTCAAAGTAAAGTAACAAATACTTGCGAAATATCCACGGGACGGTCGGGCCAGGCTAGCTGACCGATCGGCCGTAACGCATAGATGGGCTTGGGGAGCGGGGTATGCGGTGTGAAGGGAATGTTCAACAGCGTAGACACAGAAACGCATGAGCCTAAATTTCGACCCTACAAGAACTTTATTGCCCAACTGTACATGTTTTGTAATCGACGTGGGCGATGTGTATGGACCACAATGGTTTAGTGTTCTTCCGAATTTGTCTAACGCGGTGATATTAGGGATGGATTTTTGGTTGTCATTCAAAGTCAAGACAGACCCAACGACAGAGACTTGGACGTTAGACGGAAGCCGGTATTCATACCCAATCACACGGCGACAACTTACCCAAACCGAACTAAAAGCATTGACTCTTAAACAAACAGATGCGCTCAAAAATTTTCTTGATAGCGAATTCGCGAAATTAGATAAAGAGTCCACTGGCATGACGGATTTAGCCAAACACGTTATCGAATTAACTGATCATACCCCCCATAGACAAAAACCGTATCCTCGCAGTGAAGCCGTTCGCGAATTTATAGATAAAGAGGTCGATCGGTTACTGGAGAAAGGCTATGTTGTATGGAGCAACAGCGACTGGGCATGTTCGCCGGTAGTGGCTCCTAAAGCAAACGGCGGTTTGAGATTCTGTATTGACTATCGTCCCGTGAATCGCCAAACCGTCAAGCCAGCCTACCCGCTCCAACACATGAAATCTATTTTGTCGCAATTACGTCAGGCAAAAGTTATTTCGACACTTGATATGAGCGAGGCTTTCCACCAGATCCCCATGGATCTTGAGAGTCGGAAATACACTGCATTCGTAGTCGAAGGTAAAGGATTGTTAGAATGGACCCGAATGCCTTACGGCCTAACAGGTGCACCGTCCACCTTTCAAAGCCTAATGGATAAACTGAAACGTCGAATTCAAGAATCAATCGTAGAGAGGAAATTGCCGAATAAATGGTGCGAACAAGTATTTGCGTATTTGGACGACTGGATCATTGTCAGTCAAGATTTTGATGAGCATCTCTCACTTTTGTCCTTATTATTCGAAGTCCTCCGCGAAGCAAAATTAAAAATCAACCGTGAGAAAAGTAGTTTCGCATGTAAGGAAGTGCAATTCCTCGGTTATATCGTCGATGAGCTCGGTATCAGACCAAACCCCGAAAAAATTCAACCAATCATCGACTTTCCGGTACCGAAAGATAGAACCCAACTAAGACAATTTAACGGTCTCGTTAACTGGTATCACCGGCATTTGAAGAACGTTGCGCGAATACAAGGCCCGCTTAATAAGTTGACAAGCCCGAAAGTACCGTGGAAATGGACGGCTGTCGAACAAAAATCTTTCGAAGAGGTGAAAACCGCGTTAGTTAATGCACCCCGACTTTATACGCCAATACCTGGGCGACCGTTCATTCTTTATACAGACGCTAGCGATTTCGGACTAGGCGCGATTTTGGTACAACCAGATCCAGAGAATGGGAAAGAGAATTTCTTAGAGGTTTTAAGTCGACCATTGAGAGGCGCGGAAATGCATTATACAACTACTGAAAAAGAATGCCTAGCAGTAGTTTGGGCAGTAGGTAAACTACGGTGTTATTTAGAGGGCATGTCTTTCAAGGTCGTCACTGATCATCAGGCGTTGCAGTGGTTGTATGGATTAAAAAATCCAGTCGGCCGTCTCGCTAGATGGGCGATTTATCTCCTGCAACATTCAATGACAGTCGAGTATAGACGAGGAACGACTAACGAAGCGCCGGATGCACTTTCGCGAATGTTTGACCTTGACGTCGATCCGTTAGGTTGGGAAAAAATCATTAACGAAACAACACAAGACCGAATTCATTTATCAGCGATTGTCGGCTCTGACTGGTACGAAACCAAGCGCGAACTCGTCAGGAAAGAGCCAGACCGATTTTCCGAATGGAAAATTGAAAACGACGAATTATATTATCATAGACCGGATTACGCGAAAATGTTAATCGATGACGAAAATCCGTGGAAACGAGTAGTTAGACCGCGCGAAGTCCCGAAGATTCGACAAGAAAATCACGAAACCCCACAGGCAGGACACCTTGGCAGGGACAATACGTACGAACGGATTAGGCAAAATTACTATTGGCCTGGTATGTCCCAAGACGTCAAAGCCTATTTAGAAGACTGTGACGTATGCATAAAAGTCAAATATAACCAGAAACCCATAAAAGGCCTATTGACAACGAGACCTTTATTAAAACCTTGGGCGCAACTGTCGGTTGACACCGTCGGACCCCTCACTCGTTCGAAAAGGGGCAATACGTATATTATCGTAGTACAGGACACGTATACAAAATACGTCGAATTGTTTCCCGTGCGTAATCAAACCGGCAAGATTGTGGTAAAAACCTTAGCAACCGTTTTTGACAAATGGGGTACAATTCCAGAGTCAATTATAACTGACAACGGTACGGAGTACATCAATAAAGACGTAGAAGCATTACTAATTGCGAAAAAAATCAAACATATAACTACCCCACTAGCACATCCACAGGCTAATCCTGTAGAACGCGTGAATAGAACCATAAAGCCAATGATTGCCGCATTTTTGAAAAACAACCATAATGAATGGGACGAAAACTTGTCAAAATTACAACTCGCGTATAATACCGTATCACACTCCGGCAGTAGGGTCACGCCATTTTATTTAAACCACGCACGCGAAGCCCAAGTAAAACCAAGGGAACGTTTCTCTGACGAAAACCCGGTAATCACAAATGAGTTAGTTGATAATTGGGTGGAGAGAATGAACAAATTCGACGAGTTACGCCATAAAGTTGAAGAACAAATGAAAGCTTATTCTGCCAAGCGCCTTGCCAAGGCTAATTCCCATAAAATTGATCAAACCGAATTAAAGATAGGTATGGAAGTCTATTACCCGAATAAAAAATTAAGTAATAAAGCAGAAGGCTACACAGCCAAATTAGCTCATAAATATTTAGGGCCAGCGATTATAAAGAGACTGATTGGACCCATGATCGTGGAGTTAACAGATAAGGACGACAAATCTGTCGGAAAGTATTACGTAACAGACCTGAAAATACCACGTAGAAGCTTACGAAATATTTGAATTGTCTATGTAACTAGCACGAGATGTCGATGTCACCGAAATCGACCACCAGTCGAGGAAGCATCGATCACGGTAACCCCGGCCTGCAACACCTGATGAGCGAGGAGCAAAATTTGGAGGACCAGCTCCAGAAACTCCGACGCCGAATTAAGGAGGCAACCCTCAGTGATGAGAAATCAAGAATCGTCTCGACTAGCACTTCTAGTCGATTGGAAGGCCTAGATGCTTCTCCCCTTGTCCCTCAAGGAGCGGTAGCGAAACCTGAGTCATCCTCGGAGGACGAGGCGGAGTCAACGGAAACCGCGGCTCCCAGTTTAGAGGCACTCAAACTGATCAGGGAAATCCATAACCTCCCACCGCCACAACTTAAACTGACGAAACCAATAAAGGTTCCGGCTGCAGCGATCCACGCAGAAAACGTGAAGCGGAACCGCATCCCATCTCGACATCATCCGTTAGAACTCTCACCTTCAGGGCAACCATCGACTTCCCTAGAGAAACCTAGAGCTACTGTCGCCCCGTCAGTAACGGTTCAGCCGTTGCCATTCGGCAAAATGCCGTCCTTTGACGATGTTATAAGGGAACTTGGAGTCCCACAAATGGCCTGTGCATCTGGCCAACCACAACCTTTATATATGGTCGATTGTCGGATCGTCAGTCAACAACTCCTGAAAAAACTCATCATCAAACGAGCTGAGCACCTCGTCAAACGTTTGGGGTCCACCAAAGTCGACCAAGGTACAGAAACCTTCGTCAGCTGCGTTGGAAAACAACACGTCGTCGGATGTGTAAACTGTCGATCTCAAGAACATCACTTCAAGGATTGCCTACTACCGTATCGCCCGGGATTTTGTCAGATCTGCGGAGCAGACGGGTTCGATACAAATGATTGTATCTATCCACACGGCATCGAACACGAACAAGCACTAGGGCGCTGCCCAGGGTGTTCCCGTGACCTAAGTCTTTACTGTCCGGAATGTCCTGATTGTAATATTCGCTACGCAGGAATCGTCGATTGGCTTCGACTAAATTATGCAGGCCGACAGCCTGGGTCCCGGAGGACCACCGGTATCTCATCAACGAGGGCAAAGAGGTTCTGAAAAGGAAGGTGAAAGCGAAATTCGACGACCCGCAAGATTACCCGAATCGCGTTCGCGCTTTTCTCGTGAGAGAAAATGCGATCCTTGCCGCAAAAAACTCTGTTAGTCCAGCAGCAGCGAAGGCTGCAAGCCTACCCCAGGAGAAGCGTCAACGCGCTATCAAAGCGCTCGCAACCCCATTCGCCGACAAATCTCTGGACGAGATCATGAACGAGCGACCGAAGTTAAAAGACGGAGAAGAAGTCCGTGTAATTATTCCAACAAAATATAAACATCAGGCCACGAAGCCACGCAACAATTAGATCTACCGATCTTTTGTTACTTTTATTCTGTTTGTCTTTTATACCACATTATCCTATTTTGTACTACTTATTATTTTTTGTAACACATGCATAAAAAGTGCCTGTTTTTGTGCCTCTGAAGTGCGTCGAAAGTTGCGTATTTCAGTAAGGCATGAGGTAAATATACCGCGCATGCGTCAATCGGCTTCATCTGCTTTTATGATACACTAGTTACTTTTGCGCACGCTTTTTTGACACTCTAGTTACTTTCGCGCACACTTTTTTGACACTCTGGTTACCTTTTTCTGTACCAACGCGCCATCTGACGAGATAGAAGTAAGTCGACGCTAAGTGCCGCTGTTGAGGTTAAGTTTGATCTAGTGTAGAGTTTTTCTAGTGTTCCTATGTTTATTTATGTGAAAAAAAATAAAAGTAAAAAATGAGTTCGAATCCAGCTAATTTGGAAAGCGGTGACGTTGAAGCTACACCACCACAAGTACGGGATGCGGCGAGACATATCATAGAAAACTTATTGCCTGATAAATCGAACATTTTTTATTTTTGGATAAATGTTATAGGTTTCTTTTAACGATGAAGGTTTTTTTTTGTGGTAGGTGGGGGGGCTCCCCCCCCCCCCCCCCCACACTCCCCGGCGGGGCCTTCGGCCCCTGCACCCCGACCAGGGCCTGCGGCCCTGGACCCGCCGCGAATCACAGTCGTCCGTCATCTTCTCTTTTCTGCTAACTCTATATTTCCCAATATTGCATGAATCGTCATCCTCATCGTTGTCCTCATATACTCTTTTGATCGGGATTCATTTTATTTAGCGTCGTACTCATGCTTATTTCGGTTGCACTTTTTAAGCATTCTTTACAAAAAGTAGTATGTGACACTCGTGCAAGAAAGCGGACGCTTGACAAAGTGCGTGAAGTTGGCAGCACTCGCCTTCAGCTCGTACCACGAGGCGGCACTCACCTTCACAAAGTACTATTTCAGTTGTCTCAATTAAGATAATTATTTTATGTTTCTTTAAGCGATACCTTGTCAATATGAACCTTGGATTCCTATTATCAAGAAATTATTGGGACTTGAATTTTATAGTCTTACTGTAAGTTCGACCATACCTGTATTATTTTCTTTTGTCGAACTACATACCTCTTTATTGTAACGGATCGGGTGATCTAAAGCCCGAGACAATACGTCACAACGCGCACCATCAACCGCGCACAACAAGTGACGTCAATCGGTGACTATATAAGCGCAGCGCTAACACGGCTAATTCAGCAGTGCTAGGCAAAGCGCCACACTGACTCAATAGATTCTCTTCGATACTAGGAAATAACCAGATCACTATATTAATCCGAGCAGTGTTAGGCAAAGCGCCACACTGACTCATCACTATTTTTCCGAGGCCAGACAGGCAAAGCGCCCTGGTACTCTTTAGAATCATTTCTTTGCATACGGAAACGACTATAGCGGCGTTTTACGTTTTCGAGTTAACTACTTTCTTTATTTTCTCTTTCTTTATAACTTACTTTATAATTGATTTATATCCAATCTCCAATATAACTAAAATTTGATTTATACACGACCGTAGAATCGTTGCGTAGCTAAATCTACGAATTTTCGACTAAACTTATGTAATTTAATTTATAGACTAATTTACCGGTTGCAACCATTTCATTCCTTATGAATTATTTGATTGATTAAACTTTATGTTAATCGGGACGGTTTCCTTTTCTTTAAAACCTTTTTCTCCATAGGCTGAACTGACCTGACTAACACCTTATATTTAATTAGCTAATATACAGCTTCGGTGACGACTGCACTGTCCAGATCAGATACTCGCTTCGGTGCGCTTTGCGCATCCAAGTCGAGATACTGTCTCGGCAAGTGCGTTGAATCCCAAGTCTGATACAGCCTCGGTGCTGCTTGCAGCATCCAGGTCTGAGGGAGGCAGCTACGGTGTGATTCGCTCCACCCTAGTCTGTATTAGGGACTAACAAATTGATTACCTCTACCAAGGAGCCCTAGAAATTAATCTAGAGTAAAGACACTCACAAGTAACTAGCCGTACGCGACACCTTCTGTGTCGCGTAAAGCACCCGAAAAGTTACATTTACATTTACGTTACATTAACAAAAGTTACATCATATTAAAACAATGTGTTACCGTAGCGATTCTATGTTATTTGTTGCCATTCCCACCTACTCCTCACAGAACTTGCAAAGCTGATCGATCATATATGTGTGGGGAATTTGCAGGATGGGTCGGTGTCGCTCCGGATGAGGATTGTAAATTTTGCGAATTAAAATATGCGGATGCCTTTGATGACGACGTCTCCCTTATGATGTCAAGGTTCAAGGGGGGAGAATGTGACAGGAAAATGAGATTTCCTCGACATCAACGCTCGACCGACTACTCGAGCGTACCAAAAGTTGTGTCGTCATGACTGTGCCGTCCCAAATTGTATCGTCCTTAATCTTACAATTAAATTTTACGTTAACTTATTAAAAATTATCAACCGATTAGTAAAAAGAGATTTGTCGAGTCGATCGATTCCGATCCTACATTACCATCTTCGGCCGATCGACAAACAAAGCCTCATAGTTAGCAATCAATAGACTCCAGAGGGAGACAGAGCCACTTCGAGGGTTGACACGCATGCGTCAGTATATTGATTTTCGGTAACGGGTGATCTAGAAATGAAGAGTGGGGAGAGGTGTGCGTAACTTGTCTAATAATCGACAAGGATCACTTCTTGGTCAAAGACCCTAGAAGACACATATTGTCAATAAAATTAAGTGTAGTAACCCTCGAGGAGTCTCGTCACAATTTATAGCGTGTTAAAGTTTTGTCAAGTATAATTAGCCGTGTGGTTATAGTGTATTGTCGAATTTACAAGAAATTACGGGTAATTGTCGCCGTCCAAGGACAACCGCACTATATTGAAACCTTTGTCAACCAATGTAAGTGTAAATAAATTTATATATCTTTCTCTTGAGCTGTCGTCTGTCTTGCTTTTCCCTACGCATGGTCTGTCAGCTTTGCAAGAAATAACCTGGTCCACCAACTGTACCTACCCTGAAACAGTTGTCTCTAATAATTTATAAGGATATAATATCATTAGTCGATTAGGCTAGCTGGCGCCCAACTAATATTCAAAATTTAAGATTATCTAGAGCCCTGGCAGTCGTTCGGACCGCGGCCGCGCCAGGTGAGGAAATTATTCCGTCTCAATGTCTTACGTCCCACATCTCACGAATCAATCATCAGATATGGGTCTCCATCTGCCCAGACTCGCAAGTTCTGTCTGTTGTGTCCACCGACCAAGACAATGATGGACTAATGGATGAAACAGATCCGTCGAAGACCATCAACTTCTCTCGACCAGTTCCTCATCGTGCTGCAGAAGACGGGGGTTGCTGCTCGTTGTTTCAAACCAAAAGCTGCTAGCCTTTGGTAAATTTATGGGATCTACGCTTTTCTTCTCGATTGATCTGCCAAACCGAGGTCTTGGAAATTCCAAGATCTTAAGCGAGTGGCAAGGCTGGCTTCTCTCCCTCTTACAGCCTCGCACATAAGATGTTGGCCTTTATTTCCGCACTAAGTTGCCTCGACGGACAGAAGACTGTCTAATGTCGGGTCAATACCTCCGGTTTCTCGAATTTTTTTGAAGATCTCCACAGTCACCGTCGATTTAATCGGTCGTCCCGGATTCTTTTCTGGGAAATGAGCCACTATTAGCTTTTAACTGAGTCCTTGGTCACCTGTAAATATCATCATCAATAAACTTTTTTTTACCAACTCGCTGAAGCTTACTTCTCTCTCAATCCCAAATACCCAATCGATCACTTTTTCACAATGAATAAATACTTTGAATGAATTCACTAGCGGCTAACAGTTTTGCTATTGACGTTTCGCAAACTTGTACGATGAGAAATTTCTAATTCTCTTCGATCATCTGCGACTTGAGAAAAAATCGCGAGTGTTGTCTTCTGATCTGATTGAGCATCCTTGTCGAATGCAACAAATTTGCCACAGTCGAGTCAAGATTCGTCGTTCGAGTTTCAGTGACCGTGCCTCGGACCGTTGTTGAGGAAAATGCTGCAAAATAATCCACGATACAACAGTTGATGAATATACTTGCTTTATTGCAAATAATTTTATAATAAATCAATATTCGTTCACCTACCTGCTCAAATTTATTTGCTGGAGTAAGTTCACGGAATACACAAATGACCTGCTTATTAAGACCACGAAGTTGATATCCCGAAGCAACTTTTAATTACTTACGGATAATTATTCGACTCGCGTAAGCTCGATCAACTGTGTTCAAATCTCATTCGGCAATTTCACCTGCAATGTTATTTCTTTTATCGCTCCAATTTCGTAGCTCGAGATCAACTTTTTTATATTATTATTCTTTTATATCCGTTTTCTTTTTTATTATCTTGATTATTTTCATTTTCCGTATCATATCGGAAGCTTGTGACGTCATCATCATCTACTTCGTATTTTCATCGGGGTCAATCTCTTTGGTGCGTGATCGGATTCTTGCCAAAATCAATAGGGAGCGAGATTTTGATGGGCAGTATCTTGGTTCCGAATCCCTAGTTGATCGGTACATCGGTTCGACAGATATCGCGGTCGCGAGAAAAGGTCTGCGAAAAAGTGGACGGAGAAGAAGAAGAAGAAGAAGAAGAAGAATCTTACGTTTTTTTCATCAATTTTGACGGCCTATAATTCTGAAAATACTCGATCGATTTCATCCACACTTTTAAGCGACGTTCATTAGGACTTGAACTTGCAGCCCTGTGAATTTCATCTGTACAAATATCGCGTGGTAGTAAATATCACGCGATGTTTTACAGGTACGAAAGATGCCTCGGGTAAATGATTCTCAGCTAGCGCTCGCCGGCCTAGGGGTACTTGGCGGCGATTCGCTGCCGCGAATCTTGATCGGGGATGCGTTGGTCGATCTTTCTAGAGACACGTGGCTAGGTAACGATTCAAACAATAACAAAGGACAAAACCCAAGCCCGCAATGCAGGGATAGAAACGACTATTTCTAGAAAAATCGATCTAACGATCAAGAGACTTGGTAGAGTCTCGCGCCGGGTACATTAAAAACAAAGTTTTTTTCTGTGGCGACTTTACCGAGTCTCTATACAGCTGCGGCAATTTTCCGCGGAGTGGGGAGATAAGGTTTCCCCGATTCTACCGTATTTGATGACATTATGAGGGTCTACAACTCATTTGTGAGAATGGGGATCGAAAGAGCTTTCATTTAAGCCTAACATCGATAGAATCTGTGCATGTATAGCTGAGATATGATAATTTGTAATTTCGAGGTGGCTCGTTTCACGATCTCCGTTTTCTCCGTCTTCAGCCAATTTCATCGCTCCAAACCATTGCGCATGCGCGCGGATCTGTCAAACTGACAGTTCAAGTCAGCCGGCATGTGGAAGATTCAATTGCGCGAGACTTCACAAAATAATGTTTGATCAAAAACTTTCCACAGAGTAGAAGGTGAACATGTTCGGATATAGACCCAATATCTTGTGAACAACAATCAACATTAACCTATGTGATTGATCATTTACTTCACGAATCTTTGAGGTTATGTGAATACCTGTAATAATGTACACTTTCAATAAGTCCGGTTTGCGTTGTAGACACTTTTCGTAAACTTGCTTTTAATTTTAATTTTAATTATTCTATGCAACTCTTCGACAGGTGTCAATAATCGCATCGTGTACAGCACAAGACATCATGCTTCGTGGCGTGCGTTGATGTATTTTAGTTCACGAAAATTATACCAGAAGATTCATTATTACTGTGCACAGCGTCAGAACCAAGGAAATAGCACCAGTATAAATTAGAATTACCTAACCGAGTTTCATGACAAGGACATGAGGGATGACCACACTCCTATATTTATATATTTATATTTTTTTCCGCAGAATTGCTTTTAATTTATGGGGTCTATAGCTTTGTGATGTATATTTGTCATCTATAAAAATTGAGTTTCACACAAAATTTCATCGAGCTGTGGCAAGAATATTATATTCTTTAAGTTGAAACAACGTTATTTTCAGACCCTTTATACAGAGTGTCTGGAAATTCGCGCATCATCGGCATACTGCCGGATTCCTTGCGAAAAATTGAGAAGAAAATTATCTATGCAAAAAAGTCCGCAAGGACTTAGTTTTCGTGTAAAAGCACTGAATAACGGATCAATCAGCATCGGTTTTAAGAAAGACTGGCTAAAGCTCCGCATCGCCGTCCGTCCCACTACCGAGATCGAGACAATGATGTGTGGTGTTCCCCGCTTCGCCCAGGAGTGGGGCGGACGGCTATGCAATGTTGTAACTATTTTTTCCTGAAGCTGAACGCTGATTGGTTCGTTATTAAATGATTTTACAGGAAAACCAAGCCATTGCGGACTTTTTCTTATTGGTAACTTTCGTCTCAATTTTTCGCAAGGAATCCGCCAGTATGCCGATGGTGCGCGAATTTCCAGACACCCTGTATAGCGTTAGTATTGCGGATAGTACGTTTAGGCTCGGCCACGCTCGATCTGGGATGAATTCAGATTTCTTTGGATTTATTTTCGTCATTGTTTCGTTTTTACTGTGTTTTCTTTAATTTCTCATTAAGTGTAAATTCTATAGCCTTCGCAGTCTACTTTACTTTACAACCCATTAGATAGTCGATGAATACTGTACACTTGTGAAATTCTGATTTTACAAAGCATTGTGACCTCACTATCACAAGTAAATTAGGAAACAGAAGATGATATTACTTGATCATATTCCACTAGCATTACTTCATACTTCCATCAAAACATTACGGTTCTAGGCAGATCGTTCATGTCCAGTGACAAAAACAGTTGATGAGAATCCGAAAATTATTTAAATTTTAATGGAACAGTGAGACTAGGTATTGCGTTTTAGAGGCATCCTAAGGGCTACCTAATTCCACTTGAGCCAGCGATGAATTCATTTTATCTCTAACATTTGACGTAATAATAAATATTAAAACTATAGATAATTTCTATTGTTACTTGTAGACTAAGATTCATTAGTAAACTTACAGATATCTTCCTTCGTAGACTACAAACACTTTGCTATATTATAATTTTTGTTTTAATATTATTACTGCAGTTGTTTTTTTCATTTGGAAACTAACCTTTGGCTCAAATTTTGATTTAATTCAATGAGCTATGGTCAAAATTTTTAATTCCAACAACTCATGCAAGTTTATTCTGAAATACTTGCTGCGTAGGCCTAGATTTATCAGCTAGTCAGGAATCATAGAAGACTAACGAAATGTAATACAAATAATTAACTTTCATAATTATATGAAGGGTCGACAATTTAGTTTAGAAAATATGTGATGTCATTATAGGTACGCTCATTTCCCTACAACTGCAGGTAGTTTGTATCGTCTCGCTGACACTCGCTGAGTTTTAAAGCGTTCTTAGTCTACCTTGCATTATGAGTTGTAAGATAGTCGATATAAGTACGTTAATATTTCAAATGATTTTTACAAATACATTATTCCCTCTCGGCTAGCATAAGAAAATGATGAAGCAGGATATAAAATTGCTATATATGTTATGGCAGTCATATTCCTTACAAAATATATGAACTACCTTTATAAACTGTAGCAAATGTTATTCATTCAAATGTAAATGAATATCCAGCTGAACGGTGCAAAAAGTAGTGAAATCCCCCCAAGAACATCTCACGTGCAAAAACCTTGCGCCAAGTACATTAACGTGGGCACTCTATCTGAACACATTCGCTCATTCTCAAAAGTATCGTAAGCATTTAACAAAATAATTTGTTCCTCCTACAAAAAAGTATTAAAATCAGATATTACTGCCAAGTATATCATCAGAATTAATTTAACTTCAGTATGTACACCCAACGAGTTTGATTCTGATACCTCCGTTCTGGACAACTTTTGAATAATGTTGGCAATAGTGACGTCTCACAGGGCGCCGTGACAGAACGGCTTGCAACCATAGCGCGACCCGTAAACTGTCATTTTTACGCCAAATGATTCTACTAACCCTAAATTATAGGCTGGTTTTTATTATTGACGATACTTTACAATGATATGTAAAATGGAAATCGTATAACAAAAAGATGGTCAGTATGATTTCATTTTCATTACATCCAATCATTCATAAAAAATTCAGATGATTTATAAAAAATAACATCATTGTAAAGTATCGTCAATAATAAAAACCAGCCTATAATTTAGGGTTAGTAGAGTCACTTGGCGTAGAAATGACAATTTACGGACCACCGTATACTTGGCAGATCAAAAAATTATTATCAATTATTATTGATTGCAATCGTTAGGGAATCGTTTGGGGATATTTGGGAAAGCATTTTCATGATTTGGGAAAAATGTATTAATTTATAATCAATTAAATTAAAATATGCGTATAGTTAGCAGACGCATGATTGGAAAAAACAAACTCTACATGAATTTGCTCTAAATCGTTTGGGGATCTCATAAATATACCCCTTTTTATTTGGGAAAGGTTGCAAATTGTAATTTTATTGTTGATTCAACCTGAGTAATTATAGTGTAATAACCAGTATGATAACCCTCAATTCGAGGGACTTTCTCCTCGACCGGGTATTCCCCTAGATGGCTAGTGACGTCAAGTATTCACATTCACCGTCTGTAATTGCGATCAAATGCAATTTTTCGCACATGCAATCGTTTGTTGGTCAATTGTAGATGTTCAATGATGCTCTCCTGACGTTTCATAGCCAAGCGATTATCCGTAGGTTAAATGTAAATCTCGACGGTGGACGGGTTCTAGGAAATTTCCCGTAGACCGATTTCCACGACAAAATTTTTATTAGCTGTCGAAAGAATTCTACTTTCTCTTGCTCTACCCCTTGTTTTCAATTACTTAGACATATTTCCAGCGAAATAAGTAGATGATTGACATGAGTCAAATGATTGATATGCATATAACTGCGATTACCTGACACCTAACCTCGAATGCCACTGACGGATGTATGAAATGAATATTGATAAGGTCAAGAAAATAAAACAAACAACTGCTCGCAATTGCTTGACTTTACCCAATAAGAACGGGTAGGTTGAATACACGTAGTAAAATAATCGCTACCCTACGTTAATAGTTCTTCAGACATATCCGTTCAATAAATCGAAAAATGTCCGCGTGATATACGGAAACGAAAACGTTTTCCCAATACGCTTTATGCACGGGCTTATCCGGGGAATAGTATACGAATATACTATTCGAGTATTCACGTTTGTACTCATACGGATAAAAAACGTGCAAAAAATACGCATTATGTTTCGCGTTGAATAAACATCGAAATGTCGAAACATGTATACGTTTTCAACTGCTCACACTTCTACATTTATTTAACTGAAAAATGTCCGCGTGATATACGGAAATGAAAACGTTTTTCCAATACGCTTTATGCACGGGCTTATCCGTGGAATAGTACACGAATATACTATTCGAGTATTCACGTTTGTACTTATACGGATACAAAACGTGGAAGAAATACACATTATGTTTGCCGTTGGATAAACATTAAAATGTAGAAACATATATAGATTTACAAGTGCTCACACTTCTACATTTATCCAACCGAAAAATGTCCGCGTGATATACGGAAATTAAACCGTTATTTTGATACGTTTCATTTTCGGGTTCGTTGATTGAATGCTATACGAATATGTTATCCGTGTATTCACCTGCATATAATTCTATATACAGAACGTTGAGAAAGTACTAATTATATTTTTATTCCGTTACCGTCAGAATATAGATATATTTATACGTCTAGAATCTTTCTGATCTCTACGTTCATTTATTACGAAAATTATCGCGTGATACACGAAAATTGATGTGCTTTTCTGATACGTTTTATATGCTGATGTACAGTTTTCACAGATTGCGTTGCCAAATTATAGAAAGACTGGCAAAAAGTAATAATCCGGACAACTCAACAAATTCTCAGTTATGGGAAAGTTCTCAATTATGATTCGCAGATGAGATAAACAAACAAGCCTCTTATGAGAAAACGGAACGTACATTTATTTTAGTGTTACATGAATTACATGGTAGACACATCACAAATATTGTCTTGCGGCTCGTAATCCATCGATGGATTAAATTATGGCGATTAAATTTATATACTCTATGTATGGTAACGTGAATAATTAGCTATAGATTATCAGATAAATCTTTGCAGTTTCGAAACGAGATCGCTTAGCACTTTTCAATCATATCCCAGACACTTTCCGTTTCGGATTTCAAATTTCAATTTTTGATTATATTTACGATGGATATGCGAGGCTACAGTTTTATTGATTGACAATGCAGAACTTTTGGCAAAGTTCAGACGGACAGGCGACTCAGCCGGTAGAAATTATTATAGTCAATACGTTTAATAATAGATAATTGTTTTTTCGTAGTGTTATACTCTCGTGTTTGCAAATGAAAAGAAAAAAGAAAAAAAAAAAAACTGGGCAAAAGTCGAACATTGCTTGAGTACGTAGGATACATCACGATACATAACTGAAAACTAAAGGAATCATTCATTTTTAACGTCACGGTAAGAAATGTTCGATGTTAAACTTGTTGCGCCTTCTCCATTGCGCAGTTTAAGAATAGCTAATCTCTTAAAAATAATATTTTAAGAATAATTTTTATTAAAATTGAGAATATAAAAAATAAATTTGAAAAAAAAAGTTTAATACTTTTACTTAATACTTAGTTTAATACATTACATAATATTATTTTTGCGAAAGTTATAGAATTTTACCCAAGGGGGCTACATTCAGGAAAGAAAACCTGCCAGTAGCTAGGCAATAGTACCCTACTGTTATAGATGCATACTAATTTTAATTGGGTACTTATAACTGCAATCTATGGTTTTGAGGGTGTTTTTTTGTTACTTGTAGAATACGCATGACGGCTTGTGGCCAGTTTTAACCAGTCCTTTACTGCCGAGGCGATATTTACATCAGATGATTCTGCTTTATTTTTGAAGGCATATTTTGCAGCCCCTAAATAAGGTTGAGAAAGATCTGATTAGAATGTTTCAACGTGAATAACTATGGTAAAGGCATCGATGATCGACTGCCGTCACCAGTAATCCACCATTTTAGTATTTCCATCTACAGAATTTACAGGAATGAAAATTCGTGGTTCATATTGGACTGCAAGAATTGTATAAGAAGGATTTTGAAATTTTGTAAATGAGATGATTCTTAAACAAGAATATATGAATATACCCGACCACTAGAGCTGGCTAGTTTGCTACTAGGCCTTTTATAAGAAATTAGAAATAGTTTGATCAACCTGGAACTTTCACTCCATTTTTGTCATGCAAAAGACCGGCAATATAAATAATGTGGCATTGAAAAACATATTTCATCATCTCATAAAATTAAAAAAAAAATTACAATAGTTATGCAAACTAATTCAAAATGAATATATGAAACATAATTACTGAGTGTGAATAGAATTTAATTCAGATTTTTCTGACTCAGAAAAATTGAATTTTTCACTTATTTATATACGCCTATTTCTGTTTAAATGAAATATCCGATAGTTTTAACTTGCCGTTTATGATTTCCATTAGGGTGGTGTTTTTGAAACATCTTTTTTCCCGACCGGCCCAGTTATACTCCATAGCCAAGCTATTGGACATCAAAAATTTCATCATGTTCATAACTGCTTGGCGTTGCGACAACCCACCTACTGAGGCAAGTCTATGAATCTGTGGAGATAATATAATAAAATTTGGAGAAGTGTATATTCAAAATAATATTTCACTTTGCTCGGTGTACACTCGTGCAGTTCGGAACAATATTTTATCAAGGAATATTAGAATATTAAAATTGTATCGCAGAGTTGTAACTGATACATTTTTTTTCCTCCGAATCTACGAAAACGAAAAGAGATTCTGATTGGTATTTTCGTTCATTCCAAATACATTCATGAATCGAATAAAATACCTAAACGGTTAACCCTGAAGCTGTCGGTACATAATTGAGAAGGCAGTTCGTTCTTATACACAAGTACAAATTCAGTTTTGTATAATAAACGACGACATTGATACTAGTATATGCGATCGAAGTAATGCACTCATCAAAATCACGAGTTCTAATGGTAAAAGCCCATGAGAGAAAGAGTACTTTTTTCGATGTAATGCGATGTGAAAAAAGAATAATCCAATAAAAGATTAATATAATAACGTGATCCATGAATCATACGTAAATTTCATTACGAACTATTCAGACTACATTAAAACAACTTACGAGATATGTGCGGTGCTGATCTTTTTTTAAAAGTTTTTCGAACTCTTCAAAAACAACCACCGACGATATTGGCAAATCCGGAAAACCTTCTGGCCGTGTACCTGGTGCTTCGTATAGTGTTTCGTTGATCCTTAAAACTTGGCTGATCATTATTTGATTTTGCTCTACCGTCTGACTTATTGTTGTTAAGTATCGTTTGATTTCCTCCATCTTCGTTATCTCTGAACTACTTGGCGTATGGTTGAATTGACTCGTTCTTGGGGTTGCAATTATTCCATCCCTGGAGATTATATTTCTTCGTGGCGTTGAATTTGCAGGATCGGTGCGAGAAGTTGTAGGCTCGCTCGAACAGCATGGGGTTGCGTTGCGCTGAAAGTCAGCGTTAATAGATATGTTGCGTCCCTGAGCTTCGATGGACATATTTGCACCTAAGCCTGTTATACTTCTTGGGTATGCCTGACCATTATTTGGAATATTTTCGTCGGAGGATAGAGTTCTCGAACAACTGTCGGTATCATTGCTGCAGCTCAAACTGACACGCTGTCGATGTTTTCTTTTCTTGCCCTTGCTTTTTTTTTTTCTTTTTTTAGTAGATAATTCCATTTGCTGGCTTTCATCGTGGCTTGAAAGTGACTCATCGAAGGTAACATTTCTTTGCACGATGGGCTGTGTTTTAATCCCGTCTTCAGACGTACCGTTTTCTATGATATTAGCCATATACTCTTCCGCTGCGTTATAGTTATCTATACGGAAATTACTATCGTTAACTCATTTGATTTCACCAAGAATTTTCATCACGTTATTTTTCAAAGTTCCATATAACTGACTTTAATCGAATGAAGATGGAATCATATTATAAAATAATCATTAAACCAGTGTTTTCTTTTATTACGTATTCCCTTAGAAAATAGATAATGCAATGGAGTTATGAAAGTTCTGTGTAAAAATAATAGCATACGATGACCCAGAAGTCAGTTGTTCACCCCCATGTTTCAAATTTTTCGTTCTATTACATGATTAGGAAAGAATACTACTTCAAATATGTATAACATTGCAATTTATCATCGTACCATATGATATTCTCTTGCATAAATCAAATTTTTGAACCGGTAACTGAATTCGAATCATGCAGTGAAACGTAAATTACTCTATCTTAAGTTATTGCATGTCAATAACTGGAATTAAGATCTGAAAATGATCCAACTTATTGATAAATGCGGGGTATTATACAAAGACCGAATCAAATTGAAGAAATCAATAATTCAAAACACTCTAATTACCTCCAGTATGTAGCACTCGGTTCACAGTGTGGGTGGGCCAAGACTTCTCATAAGCTGCATTTGCTTGGACCATAGATTTAAACCTTTCCTCTGTTTTTGTCCGAGGCCAATAACATTTGGCGTTGTTTTTTGTGAGCCATAATACGGGGATAAGCGCGCATTCCTTAACATTTTCACCTCTGAGGAACTCAATTACCGCGTACATATTCCTTCTTAAACAAACATTTACCATACTTATGTCATTATTAAGGATTTTACAAGACCAGTACGAAATTTCAAATTTGGAGCGTTCAAGATATTGCAGAACTCTGACGAGAAGAGATATTGTAAATGAGCCTAAGCGCGAGCAGAAACTTTGGCATCAAATATACATCAAATAAACAAATTAACGAAATCGAAAAAATTGAACCAATCAGATAAAAATGCGATTCTTAACAGTTAGTGTTTATGTGAACCAAAATTGGCTATATGTAGTTTTGTTTACAAATTAGAATTAGTTTACATGTCTTTTTGATGAAGTATTGGAAAAATTCCGAAGCCATCTCTAAATGGGAATCTGAGACATTTGAATGCGATTTCACTTATAATAAACGTACTGGCTTCTGCGTAACCTTTAACAAAGTATATGCCTAGCTGGGAAGACTCGATTGGTTTATGGAAGAGATTCCTAAAATATCTAAATGTAGTTCCTACACATTTGTACTCGCCATCTATACAAGTAATAGACTTGATTATATAAATTTTATCATTTACTAAGACTACATTATCTGGGTTTCTCGTTGACAATTTGAATCTTTTTGTTACCAGCTGCTCACATGTGAAAGCGTTTTCGCTCTTTGACTTAATCCTTTTTGGAATATCTGGATTGAGCCCAGGACTCACATTATCGGGCTTTATATTTGCGAATTCCGAAACTCGTTTAACAATTTGTTGCAAAGGCAATTTTTTTGCCCGGACTCGTTTTTTTAATTTTCCCAAATGATTTTCAAATGGAAAGCAACTGAAATCTTGTAACTTGCCGTACCGCTCAACATCGTCACAAATGTGTAGCAAGGAGTGCACGTTGTACGAGACAAAATGTGGACTGTAGAGACTGACGGAATGCCGAACAAATTTCCTGATCGCCCATCTTGCAACTTCGAGGTGGCTTGTAATGAGAGTCTCATTCGACAAGATAAAAATAGCGATGTGAAGCATCAAAAAATGAAAGTATTTTTTTGAATCAAGTACATCGCGCAGTACAATTGGTGCGCAATAATCGAAAAAAATTCTAAATTCAGTGGCCTTCCAACGTTTTACTTCATCTAGGCTACGAGGTTTTCGAATAAATTCCGCTGTCACGTAAGGTTTTAACTTTTCTATCTCACAAGAAATAGTATTCAAATTGTCTCTAGAAAGTCTGTGACCTCTCGGTCCTTCAATCCAATAGTTCACAACAATTCTTTTACACACACCCATATATACTAAGTGCATTGGATCTAAAACAAATTGACTGACAAGTCCGATGTGCAATGCAAGCAATGGCGACCGACCTTTTATATGTGAGTCGTCAGGTTCTTCAACTAAATAGTCATCATCACACCTCTTAGGGTGCTCAGCTTGATGAACAGGATAGGACAGTCTTTTTTCTAAAAATACGGCCGGTATGACACATCTTTCACAGCCATACTTGCTAGTATGACCTTTAATCATTTTTAGCATCGCTCTGGCTGGAGCATCACATTGAAAGGAACCAATTTCTACACGTAAAATTCTGTTATCATATTTTAATCCATGTTCGAGTAATAAACTCATCTCTTCAACGAACTCCTGCAAGTAGCTTTCAAGTGGATCAGGCTTCCCTCTACCACAAAATACGGCGACCATGAATGGCGAGTTATCATTTAATGAAAAACTTCTGCATAGTATCGGCCATAAATTTAGGGAACTACTTTTGAAAAGAGGTATCCCATCGATATTGATGTCGATTGTTATAATATTCGTGAAACTGATAGAATCATTGATTCCGGAAGATAATTTTCTTTCTAGTTCGCTCAAGATACCGATGTAGGACATTTGGCCATTTTTTAAGTATGATATGTCTATTTTTCTTTTGGTATTCATAAGGGTCTTAGAACTTTTTGGTAAAAATGGATATCTAGGGCGGATGAGATTCAAAATTCCGTCGAGTGCGGCATGGGTAACGTTATGATTCCACGCCCACTTTTTCATGTTTGTTTTAAATTCATTTTCGAGAGTAATTTGTTGACCATGATTAATACTGAATTCATCTTCATAAGTACTTGGGTCTCGCTCGCACCGAGCGCATCGAGAACTTTGTTCAAATGTTGAACGTACTTTGAAATCATTACAACGAGCGTCAGTCTTTGCATCCTCCGAAAATTGATGAATATGACTGTTAATTTCATCTGATAGTAATGGTAAATGTGAAACCAAACTAGGTGTACTCTTTAATGGGAAAAATATTGAAGGTTGCTGTAAGCTATAGTTTATATCGATTGCAGTGCACGGCGGCGCATTGACACCACTGCACATTTCGAGGCTGTCGTGCTTATGATTGGTACTGACGTTAGACGTACTTTCGTCATTGTCGGAAATTGAAATCGGACTGAATTTGCTCAAAGTTTCTGCTCGTTTACGGCGTAAATGCCGCTTACTCAGCAATTTTCGTTCAAGAGGCATATCTATGTAGTCAGCTTGATTTCTAATACTATTTAATATTATTCATGTTAAACTGATATGACCGACGGTAATTTGTTCTGTAGAGATGGAAAAATGCTAAAGGTTTTGCTTTATAGTGAATACTCATGTACTTCACTATCTGAAATACAGTGTCATGACCGAATAACATGGAATTGGAGATAAATCAACGAACGGACTAGACTATGTTGAAAATGACGAAATATTTTGTATACGTTCTTTTTTCTTGGAATTCTTAACATTTTAGATAATATTATAACTATCAAATATCGAGAATCGGCTTACCTGAACGTAGACGGAGTTCGTTACTTATGTAATACGGTCCAGTAGAGATTTGGTACATCAAAATCTGCTTTTTCCTTATGAATCGTAGCGGTATTCTATTTTTTTACGAATCTTCCTTGCCGGACCTAGCCATGCAAAAATTTTAGTTTTATTCGTTTTTTACACAATCGCGAGCAATGCATCCAACTATGAGGATATATCCAATCAACAATGTAATGTACTGTGTGCGGAACGTAAATAATGAGTAGTTCGCGATTCACCGACGAAAGAAGGGTTACCGAAAATATTTCATGTAAGATATCGCTCGAACCAAAGAACATCTATAATACGTTTACAAGACGCATGTAGACGCATTTTCTCCGTGTTTTATTTGTTCTTTACACAATCGCGAGCAATGCATCCAACTATGAGGATATATCCAATCAACAATGTAATGTACTGTGTGCGGAACGTAAATAATGAGTAGTTCGCGATTCACCGACGAAAGAAGGCGTACCGAAAATATTTCATGTAAGATATCGCTCGAACCAAAGAACATCTATAATACGTTTACAAGACGCATGTAGACGCATTTTCTCCGTGTTTTATTCGTTCTTTACACAATCGCGAGCAATGCATCCAACTATGAGGATATATCCAATCAACAATGTAATGTACTGTGTGCGGAACGTAAATAATGAGTAGTTCGCGATTCACCGACGAAAGAAGGCGTACCGAAAATATTTCATGTAAGATATCGCTCGAACCAAAGAACATCTATAATACGTTCACAGGACGCATAGACCCATTTTTCCCGTATCTCATTCGTTTTCTACGATATAAATGGGAATTGATAGAACGTTTATTTGTTATATAATCATCATTATTTGAGTAGTTTATGTTATTGGCGAAATCTTTATATTGTGCGATCCAGCTATAGTAAACGTAAAAATATCGTAGAAAAAATGCATTATTGAAGCAGAGGCTGATTGGAAAGATTGAAACAAATGCATCATGTTTTTACTTTCAGGAAAGTAGTTCGGTTCAATTGAAAACAAAATACATATCTTCGATAGAATTATACATTATTACCGTATCACGTATGTGTATAGGTATTCACTTACCTCAAACCAGGATATGCCACAGTTTTGTTGCAACAGGTCGACTTCTGTACAGAAACGAGATTCGCACTGTCCGCCGGGCGCCGAATCAAGTACGAATGTGTTCGCACGCCGGGCGAAGCTTTGAGCAGCGCCAATCGGAAACCTTTTGTACTAAATTTACGCACGTAAATGCACTTGGCCAATCGGAGGCTACTTATAACCGTAATTTCATTTTTGTTAGAAATCCGGATATATGTAGATTGGGGTGTACCTTGAAAGAGGTGTTTTCGAATTTCATTCCTCCCTGTGGCTCAATTGGTTCCCAATAAATTTAAAAAAAGTTCTGACAAAGGATTTTTCTTCATTTTGATTCTAACATAAGTGGTACCGGTAAGTTCATTCTTTTTCTCATTTGAATAACATGGGTTTTTAGTGTAAGTTTAGTTATTATTTTTTTCTGAGTCTGCTGAGTGTTTGGAAACCTGATGAGCACGGTAGGAAGACTTTTGAGATCGCTGAATCCACATTTGATAACAGAATTTCAAAATACCTAATAGCAGATCCAATATGGCGGAAAAACTTTAAAATTAGTGATTTTCATTAAATGTGTAATACCCGACGTTAATAACCGAATAACATTCACGTGTATCGTTAGATCAGTGTGAGAGTTTTTTTATACCATTATATATCCGTTTATACTCGTTATACCGCGAGCATTATGTTTACTTGGTGGGAACATACCTATGAAGCTTTTCGTTAACCACCGAGCTGTAATTCAGTGTGCATTTCAATATTGGCTTAGCATATGTTCGAGCGTCATCCGTTTTGGTTGACTTATATGTAATAAGAAGTAACAAGCGATACTTGAAACGCCTTCGGCGAATATCGAACCGCGCCGGAAATATATCGAAACGAAAACACTGATGAAAAAGCAATAAGCATTTTTATTTAGCGTCGTTGGCGAGTTTCATGTTGAAAAATATCCATTTCTCAAAACGTTCTATCTCGTGTCAAGAGAAACGTATGTTACAGAGGTTTAAATTTGATTTCACGTTAAGTAGTTTCGACGTCTATTAAATAGTATTTGTGACGGAGATGAAATTAGGTCGAATATGAAAAACTCTAAACACCGAATCACTTCTCAATAGGTACATCGATTTGAAGGGAATAATTTTGTAACGAAAACCTGAAAACATTATATATACAAAGCCTTGCCTTAGTATGTATAATCATAATAAAAACGGCACTAAGTGAAACTGCGAACTGTTAGTCTTATGTCGTCGCCATGATGAATGCCACGGTGCATGCGAAAACGCGACACGTAATGATAATTTGTTTACGAAATAATTATATTTGATATTCATCTGCATCAATGCTGACTACGATCCAGCTCTACAGTATTTTCGAAACTTTATTACAAAAATGATCGCGTTCAAATAACTGTTTACGATTAGGAATACGATTCAACGCCCTACTTTTGGATATGTCTCAATGCAACCTGCATATCCTAAGTGTAGTGTACTATCGGTGTTTTTTTTTTCACGTCTAAAGATTAGCCGGAACAGTTAAAATCATTTTTCGTACCTCTAAACGTGTTTCTTACGTTGTTTCCATTTCGCAGAAAAACGTATGTTGTGTACGTTTAATTATTATTCTCGAATGAGTATTTTCGACGTCTCATAATCCGTCTTTAATGCAATTTGAATAAACGTATTTAATCAGTATATCGTCGACCATGTTCAAGCGTCTTCGATGGGCCAGACGGTTGGAATCATATTCGGTACCTCTAAACGTATTTCTAACGTTGTCTCCATATCGCGGAAAAACGTAAATAAGTACGTTTAATTATTGTTCTTGAATAAGTATTTTCGACGTCTCATAATCTGTCTTTAATGCAATTCGAATAAATGTATTAATTCAGTATATCGTCGGCCATGTTCAAACGTCTATGGAACGGCCAAACGGTTGGAATTATATTCGGTACCTCAAAACGTATTTCTAACGTTGTCTCCATATCGCGGAAAAACGTATATCATGTACGTTTAATTATTGTTCTTGAATAAGTATTTTCGACGTCTCATAATTTGTCTTTAATGCAATTCGAATAAATGTATTAATTCAGTATATCGTCGGCCATGTTCAAACGTCTATGGAACGGCCAAACGGTTGGAATCATATTCCGTACCTCTGAACGTATTTCTAACGTTGTCTCCATATCGCGGAAAAACGTATATCATGTACGTTTAATTATTGTTCTTGAATAAGTATTTTCGACGTCTCATAATTTGTCTTTAATGCAATTCGAATAAATGTATTAATTCAGTATATCGTCGGCCATGTTCAAACGTCTATGGAACGGCCAAACGGTTGGAATCATATTCCGTACCTCAAAACGTATTTCTAACGTTGTCTACATATCGCGGAAAAACGTATATTATGTACGTTTAATTATTATTCTCAAATAAGTATTTTTGACGTCTCATAATCTGTCTTTAATGCAATTCGAATAAATGTATTAATTCAGTATATCGTCGGCCATGTTCAAACGTCTATCGATCGGCCAAACGGTTGGAATTATATTCCGTACCTCAAAACGTATTTTTGACGTTGTTTCCACATCGCGAAAAAACGTATGTTAGGGATGTTTGATTAATATTCTCAAAAACGTATTTTTGACGTGTTATCAATTTTTTTCTAATACAATTAGTATAAACGTTTATGAATTGTTGAATGATTTCGTATAAAAGAAGTATACGAATTGATTAGCCGAAATTAATCTAATTTAAACGTATCCATAAAACGTCGTTCAAACGGACATTTAGAAAACGTTAATGAAAAACGTTCATGAATTATACCTATACCAGTTTTATACGGAGAAATCGTATATTATACGTTTTATCATCGATCGTGTTCTTATTGGGTCGCAACGCCTTTTGTCTGGTTACAAATTAGATTGGCTTATTAGATTATTATAACTTTTGAGACATTCTTGAAGCCGTTTCCTAACTTGTGTTGAAAATAAAGAAATTTCGTTTTACACTTTCGAATTTATGATTTTTTCAAAAATATACCCATTTTCCGAACCGCCAGGGTGGCCAGATTCCTTGAACGAGAAAATGCAGGTCAGATAAAATTTAATTGAGAAGTAATCTCATTAAAAAAACAAACTATTTTGTCGTTCAATTACTTATCATAGAATCTAATTTTGTGTTCAGGGATTTTTGTATGACATGCACATTCAGCGCATGTAGTCATAGTTAGTCATTTTCTACAAACATCTGTTGTTTTCATGAAAAACAACCTCCACGACGGAAACCACCGTCTTGTCCGACCGTCTGCATTCAAGAGCACGGAAGACATTTTGAGCATCTGATACAGAACGATTAGTGATGCAAGATACAAGGCATGCAACATGATTATTAATTGATTGACGATTTCAATTGAACCAACGAGGTATCGAATCCGAATTCAAATAAATTAAACGAGAAAATGCAAGTCAGAATAATTTCATATTAGAATTTTCCAGGATAAGAAGGTGAATCCGATTTGAATAAATTATCTACTGATAGAAAGGTTCATCAATCTCGAATAGGTTCAATTGAAGACTTCTTTTCACATTTGAACTGTAATTAAATTTCTTGCCTTCAAGTCGGTATAGTCCGGTCGACTTGGATTGCAAAAACTATGGCCCGGTCAACCTAGACTATAATAACTACGACCCGGTCGACCTGGACAACAAAAACTATAGCGCCTGTCGACCTGGACACGGTGTACCGACGATTCGGCTGAATTTCAGTGGGAACGCGGAAACAACAGAGTACGAGCACTATTGTTCGAATTTATCAAAACGGTCCTGGCTGCGTAGCGTGCGAGCTCCCTCATAGGCTAACTTAGACCTGCTCTAATTCGAAAACTATAGTAGCCTCGAAGATCTCGCTAAGGAACTTTCGTTTTCATTTTTTGCAAGAAATCTTCGTGTGAAATTACGGGTGGTTGATCTGAATCACCCTGTATAGATCCAGCGGTGTTTGAATAGGATCGGAGTTGCCAATCAGTTGTAAACTCGCACGTGAAACTAATCTTTTAACAGTTCCGCCTACCCCATCACACCACCCTTTCCCATGTGATGTAACAAAGAAATGCCACTCGGCTTGGCATCGAAAGTCTTCAAAGTGATGTGTTATGTTTATGAAATTCTTTTTGTTCTTATATTGGGAAGCTGCTGCTCCAGCGGAGAAATAAATTATTTTTTCTATAGGAATTGAAATCCTCGGACTTCTTGGTGATGTCTCCAAAGCCGTTCGATCCACTGATATCCACTGTTTATAAGTAACATCATTGATGAAATTATTTGAGAAGGCTTCTTGCAACGATGATCGGGTGTGTTCTTATTTTCGCAGCATATCTTTCGCGTACTGTACGTCTGCAGAACATCAAGCGGAAGAATCTATTTGACAAAATTGATTCGATAAAGCATTGACAGTTCGTGGTACTCTGAAATTACATGCGGTCATTCCAATATCCCATAAACTCGTCAAAACAAAATTATTTTCCGCATCAGAAAAATTTGATTCGATGAAAATTATGAATTGATTTTAATCAGAGGTATCCCACTAAGTGTCATCCAGCGAATCATCGCCAAAAACATCGGCCCTTTTCAGAGCCACCGAAATATTGCGAGCTTGCGGGAGTAGCGCGGACGTGGATCGGCGCGCGCGGCGACGCGCGACGAGACGTTTTATTTTTTTTCTTCGGCCCAGGTATTTTGTCCATAAATTTTTTTTTTTTAGGATTGAAGGGGAAGGATCCAGGTATCCAAAAAAAATTATCTCCATGAATTTCTGTAAGTCCCGCGAAAATGGCAGTAAAATTAAAAAAAAAAACGACGAAAAAAAAGTGAAGGAATTTTTTTTTTGGAATTGAAATTTTTTGCATGAAAGCGCATTTTTTTACGAACAAAATGATTCCAAGCTCAGTCCGCTCCGTTGAATAATTTCGGAGATATACATTTTTAAACATAGCGGTGCAACAGCGGTTTACGAAAATTCACATAGCTCTAACTCCGCCATTTTTGAAAATTCTTCAAAATCCTTGAAATTGTATTTTTTTTTTCATAGTACTAAAGATATTTTGAATGGCGCAAAAATTCGTGACTTGACGGTTTATTTTCGAGTGAAGTGACGTGGAACCGCTCATATGTAAGGGAGTAGGGTTCCTAGTAGTTACACGACTTCAGTAGTAGAAGATAGAGATTGGTGGGGACAGAGAAAAAAAAGGGGAAGGGAGAGATCGACATGAGAGGAGAGAGCTGATGGCTGAGCAGATTTGGGTAAGAAAACGGAACCTAGGAACAACAAAGAGTATCAGGTAAGAATAGATGATGTAAGGTATATTCAGAGGAATCAGAGGAATCAGAGGAATCAGAGGAATCTGAGAAATCAGAGGAATCAGAGAAATCAGAGGAATCAGGGGAATCGCGCGAACAGGGATGGCTGTAAGGGGCGGGTGGAGGCCATTCACGGGGTGTTTACCCCATTCCCATTCAAATCAAACCAAAGAGATATAATCAGTCAATAAGATCATTCATGTTATTTAGACCGGATAAGAATATCCAGATCAGAATAATCGTCAAATAAGCACGGGGTAAGGGTGACGACAGCTTTTGTTATAGAGGTCACATGACCTATCGTACCGTTCACCAGACCTCCGACGATATCAATATTTCTTCTGACCATGACCTTCGCTCCAATTTTGATTATAATTGTCTTTGCAAGACCGGCAGTGCGAGAGCTGTCCTCATTTTCTTTATTCAACAGTTTCGATATTTTTTTCTTTAAATATGGCACACAATCAACTGTATCTTCTGCATTAAGTTCTATTGCGTTGCCCGGAATTTTGGCATGCATCGCTGCATTTAAAATATCGCACTGATTCCGGGTAGAGAATAAGCAGACTGTATCGACTGGCAGCTTGTTAATATAGTCGCAGAGTTCTTCAAGCCTACCGCTTAGAGTTTCAGTCATAAATTCCAATTTTCTTGATTGGAGAACATCTATGTCACCAGTAGATAAAGTACCGAAGCGGACTCGTGTTAATATTTCTCGATACAATGAGTCGTTTTGCTGTCGCATATTTGTAGTTAACTCATCGTACGTAAATAGATAAGACCACAAATTAATAATTCCTACAGAGCCTATACATTTTTGTAACTTATCCTCGGATAATTTCACAAAGGCTGACTGATCGTTTACAGGTGGCAGCTGCAACAAATCACCTAGGAGTACGATATGCTTACCACCGAACCAGCTGTCTTCTTTATTATGAGTGTCAAATATTTCAGATAATCTCAAATGAATATATGTCAAGGTGACATTTGAAATCATTGACACTTCATCTATAATAAATAGAACAACATCTTGTAATTCTTGTCTTAAAATTTTTAAGACCTGATCAGACAGTTCTTTATATCTTGGAGTACCACCATGCTCGACGGGCAATTGAAATAATCGGTGTATTGTCAGCCCGTCAATATTGAAAGCTGCCAGTCCTGTTGGTGCTGCGACAGCTGTAGCTTTACCCAGGATCTGTTTTGTCCAGCACCTAATGGTTTTTATGAGATAACTCTTGCCAGTTCCTCCAGCTCCGCTGATAAAGAATCTCAAAATTTCTTTGTTTGTACCTGAATTCAGAATACTTGTAACGTCATCAAATATTCTCTTTTGATCACTATTTAATACAGCTATCATTGTATCAATGTCAACTTCTGCAAGGTGTTCCTCCCCTTGATTGAACTCTTGCATTGCAATGTTAGCTTCGACTGGCTGAAAACCTAATGGATTATCTTGGTTGTTATCACTCACTTGGCTTAGCATACTCATTCCACGAGCTAGATCTTCCATTTTTTGTTCAATTATTTCTTTCATATAATCAAACCCTTTCTGGATGTCCGTTACACACTCGTGATATTTCAAAGCTTCCATAAGCTGTGTTTTTGATTTGTCGAAAGCTTGAGCATAGGAATCACTGTTGCATATCAGTTGATCGACATTTCGCCACGGTTTGAATAGCAGTAACAACGAATAGAAATATTTTTCTGGTTGTACATTGATATCATGTTTATGATGATTTATCAAATAACCACGTGATTTTGCCCTCAGATACAAACCTCCACCAAGTTCGTATGTTTTTACATCATTATTTACTGGTTTTATTTTAATCATGTCATACCATTTCGCAAACTCATACAAATGTAACGATTCTAACTCCTCAGGCCTGTTTGGGTAATGATCATCGATAAGTGATGGCCAAAAGATATCTGTCGATTCTGGATTGAGTGCTTGAACAGCTTCATAGGATTTTAGTCTCCTGTTCCTCACTTGGTTTATGTCCAGCCATTTAATGGTTGTGTCGGGGTCAGTTCCGTAGAGCGAAGTTCCCAACAATGTATCAGCAGCTTCAAGGGCTCCGCAATCTCGGTTATTCAAACTGCGTAGTGCAACACTCCGAAGCCGACTGCACAACGACTTAGTAGAATTAATGTCGTTGAACATTTCTGTTACATTATTCGATTCTGTTTTAGTTGTGTAGCTTGTACAGTAATAGGTTAGTATTGTTGATTTTTCACCGATGAACTGTATATCCATGTTTCCTTCCCATGCGTTGAGTACAGTTGGATTATAGTCATTAATATAAGCTTCTTGATTCGATCGTGGTAGATTGTAGAGTCTACTTTTTGACTTCAGCTGTTTCCTACCTGCTATAGCTATAGCCACATCTCTCATGACAATTGAATCTGTAACAGGTCTGGGGAAACCAAATCTACATACTTTAGAGTAGCCATGTTTATTTTTCTTATTACGCATACAATAATCGTTGTGATTATGTCTTTGATGCGTATCTACGCGCCTATGTAACGTAGGCGATATGCTTTTATCGGGTATTCTGCATGAGATGTACTTTGATATGAATGTGGCAATATCTTCTGTGGACGATTCCCCAATGATAGGAGCATCTTTAATCCAGATTAATAAATGGAAGTGTCGTGTACCCCTACCTTGGTATTCTCGTCTCCAAAAGTAATGACTCACTTCTCCAATTGGGCAATCATTCGAAGTAATGAATTTGAGCATTGCATGAAATTTATTATCTAAATATCGTGAAACAGATACTGGATCGTAAGCAAGTAGCTGGCTCATTGACATATTAGCCATCTCTGATCCGTTAACCTGACGTATATATTCGGCTAAATCTTCCCACATCCATTCACTGGGACTTAGTGTCAAAAACCACGTTGCCGGACCATAATTCTGGACCATACAAGTTAAATCATTTCTTGGCTTACGCCAATATTGATCAATATTGCGTAGTCTACCAAACATGGTGGTCAGATTGCCCTCAAGCTGCTCCTTGGACAACAGTTCCAAATAGCTTTGAGCATTAAGTTTTTCTCGCGGATTAATGACATTCAACTTGTGGAAAATACCGCTATTTAATTGTCGAATATTTGAATCATGCAGTAGATGAAAAAGATATTGTTGATTCAATCTGTAACACGCATGCTTAGACATTATTCTGCTCTTGATAAAATCACACTCTCGTAGATAAACCGTTCGATTCTGGTGCTGGCCATTATTGCCATAAGGATACAAATCGGGAAAGCACATTGCGTCTAAACTCTTATCCCAGTTGCTTAAGGGTGCTTCGTTAACCTTAAGCAATTGATAGAGAGCAGTAGCAGTTTTATTCTCTCTATCTTCATGTATGGGATAGATTGTAAATTGCTCGCAATATGCGTCAGGATCTGTGATCTGAGTTAATATTGCCTGACGTTTGATAGATTTTTCATCATTGCACTCTAATGGTTCGTCTGCGTGCTCTTCCATAGGTAATTGTTCGGATTCTATCCGAATTTCAACATTGTCCGTGAGACATTGCATGTTGAGGAAGTTTTATGAATGAGAAGAACGTCGAGCAATTTGCAATCACATAGGTTTTAATTAGGCATATACAAGTTAAGCTAGTGTGCATGCATGAGTGGACAAGGTAATGCGTGTGAGAATCCGTTAGTCACTGAGAATCAAATTGAGATAACTGAGATTGTCTGGTGAGAGGTCCTGAATTATACTAATTCACTTGAGCAAATAAGTTTAACTGATTGTATTAATCACATGAGCGGTCTTATTTAAGCGTTAATAAGGAATATCACAGTAATATGAAAGTCACATGAGCGAAGAGCACGTGCAGAGAAAGTGAACGCGAGAACTGAGATGGCCGCCGGAACCGGCCGGCCTTGAGGTGCGTCTTCAGGGCTCCGTATATTTAGCAGGCAAATAAATTTATTATTTTTTTTAATTAATGCAATCGTTTGGGAATCATTTGGGAAAGTTTAGGAATATGTTTAGGAAATGATACTTTATTTTTTATTAATACAATATTATTGGGCGTACAGTTAACAGGCACTATTTGAAAATATATTTTTTTTTTTCCTCAATCAACTCGAAATTATTTGGGAAACAAGTTTGTGATATTTTTAACATTTGGGAAATTTTATTTTATTTTATATAAATTAAGCTAGTATAAGATAATTCAGAGCTACGTAGATGCGCGAAGCTGGTTGCGTTTAGTTTCCTACTTTATCGATTATACTTGCTGTGCCGGTTGCCTAATACCAACCTCATTTCGTTTCTACTATTTTTCACTTCGAAGGTCTTCTCGGAGCATTTTGGAGTAATACGTGCAGTTGGGCCATTCTTGGAATTAGGCGTACAGTAAAGTGAAACGTCAAATGAAGTTGTCCTCATGCGTTTATCGTCAGTGAACACGTATCTGAAGTGGTTTGTATAAATATTACCAATTCATCATTTCGTTAGATTTTTTAATGATATTTTGTTATTTTTGTTCTCTTTTGGCAAATAAAAGTATTTTGAATGTGAAATGAGTATTAATGAATGAATGGTACGCTAGCTACATATCGACCGTGCAATTAATTTTTCCTAATTCCACTATTAAATTTACCAAAGAATTAAATCTAATGACACTAATAAACCATCCAGCTGGCCAGCAAGAAGAAAGACTTACACCAAGGAAATCAAGGTCCTAGAGGGTGAGGATGATGATAAGGAGGAAGCGTTGTCGAGTCAAAGATGTACAGTGCTGTTGCCACAGAGATGATCGAGTCCATGGTCGGCTCTATGAAGTCCCATGACGACTCCCAGAGCGAGTGAGTCTAAGTTCCAAAGTCTACCCTGAAGGCTCGGATGATGGAAATACAAGCACCTAGTGAGTTTGAAGACTCCTGGTGACTATTTTACTGTTGCGGAGGACGTACGAGGGCTATTTGCAGGCTTATCCGAGGCTTGAAAGCTGGTAAAACTAATTTGAACAAGTATCATGATTATGAGTTAACGATAAGATTCTATTCAGGATCCATTGAATGCTCTGATTTAATTTCATATTATTCTTATACAATTTCATTAATCTTGCCAGCGCGTGCCCTCAAATAATGTATTTTGAACTTTCCATGCCTGTGAAATATATGATTTTCATGCTATTCACGCTTTTCACGCATCCTAACTCATATTCTGATTACAGGATAGCATATTCAAGTGAGGATGACCAATTTCTAAGAAGTCCAAAGTACTCTAGTCTCCGTTCAATAATTGGCTACCGCTCAACAATAACTGTGGATCAGAGGGTCGATATTTTGGGCCAAGAAAACACCTCTGCAAGTTTGAGCAGAATCTGTGATTCAGAAATGTAATACTCTTCTTGTTAGTATTTCCTATTTACAGCCGATAGATGAGAAAAGGGATCATTGATTTATTGAAGTAGCTATCTGAATGTTGTACCTGAAACTGTACATTACATACCATGGATATCTGTGGAAATGGGACAGTTGAAGAAGTATTACACTCACACGGTGTGCCGGTAAGCCACCAGTGGCATAATCAAGTCAATTAAGGCGATTCTTTTTCAATTGTTTTATAGCTACTAGTTACATCACTATGTAAGCATATTTTCGAAAAACTAGGCAGTTTGTACATTTTCTGGGAATTTCATGGTTGTTCGAGATCTTTCTTAGATAATGGCATCACCTCCCAAAGTCAGGAAAGGCTTCTTTCAAACGGTTTGTGATAGTTATAGGAACTCACCATTTCAATACATGTCAAGTCCTGGTAGTTCATTCGTTCCAGTTTAAAATGAATAAGAAAGCTAATTTATTATTTTTATAGTTCATTCATCTATTTATTTATCTACTTATTTATTTATTTATTCATTTATTTCTTAGGATTCAATGAAAGCCTGAAACTATTCGTCTTGAGATTGTTGGTTGCGGTAAATGCCATTCAAGCTACATTCCAATTCAATCTTGGAATTGAAACTCTGCAAATTATAACGGGCTAATGTATACAAGAAGCGTCCAGACGGGCGCGAAGCCTTTCGATAGATCGAGTTCAAAAACTGATAGTGGAAGACTATGGCCATTCACCAATTCTGAGTTGGTGAGCAATGATTTTTTTTAAATTTCATTATTTCGAAAAGAATCTATATGCATATTTTCGGATTTGTCACTATCTGCTTTTTTTATGTCGAAAATAAAGTTACAAAGAATAGGGACAAATCTTTTAAAACAATTTTCCAATTCTGTGACGTTATTACTAGCCGAACGTGAATATGTGTACCCGAAGAGTGGGTTTGAGAGGGTCGGCGATGCGAAAGGTCCCTGCACTATCGACTAAGTTTCCTATTCTCACAATGTTAAATTATCAGATAATATAGTGATTTTTCGTATCTTTGAACTTACTCAACCCACTCATCGGGCACAAATGAGTTATCGGTCTGAAGGATTCATCAATCAATGCTGTAAAAAAATAAAAATAAAATAATCGCAAAACCATAATACGGAAGATTTGCCATGAAAGTTAGTCAGTCAAGACTACTACCTGAAATTTAATTTGTCTGTGGCTCATAAACGGACCACATTCAGCTCGTGATTGTTTTTAGTTGACGTCTTTACACACACAGAAATTTACAGAAAAAAAACCAGAAATAGGACGAATCGTAATTGTTAGTGGACCTTTTGTTGATGAATGAGGGTAGTCTAATATCACCGGAAGTTTGTTCTCTTCATAATTGAGGAACTTAGGAACAAAATGTGATTTTTTATTTTTTATTCTTTTTTTTTCCAGAAAATAGCAAAACCGATGTAATCTTTCTTTCGTACGGACAAAACAAAAAATCACCGATATTTTTTTTGTACCCCATGAAAAAATACGAATTCCTCCCCATTTTGATAAGTCTTCGAGCAATATAAATTTAAAATTCACATTGCACCTTTTGGTCCATATCGTTCAAGAAAGGATCACTTTTTGATTGTTGTTAAAAGAAACATGTCCATTTTTTATGTCCATCAAAATAAAAATGTTTTTTTTTTTAATTAAAAACTATTTAGAAATTATCATCAGAACACCTGTTACCACTTCATTGCAAATGAACTCGATGTTCGTGTGTATTTCAACATTACGAGTCAGATTTCTTTTTTTTTTTTTAAATATAAAATAATGGGTTGAAAGTAAAAATATTGCCTCTTGTTCATAAGCCACAAGGGGGTATCATGATCTGTTTGAAAATAACCTTGTTTTTCAGAGGGTGAATAATGAGAAAAACGAGCTCAAAGTTCATCAATCATATTGACTTGACCCTAGGAATCACACCTGTTTTTTTACATACTGAAACGATATTAAGATGAATCACGCCATATACACTAAATAGAATAAAGTTACTAGAGTTTATTCGAGATCAATTGCTTATATCTACTCTGTTGAAGTCTGATCAAACAGACTATAGAATCAAGAAGCCATAGTAGTGATATTAAACGATATGAAGATGTATTACACCATATACGATTGATAAAATAAAGTTACTGGAGCTTATCAGAGATCAATCATATTGACTCAGTTGAAGTCTGATTAAACGGACTATAGTAATCAAGAAGCCTTAGAAGTGACGCAAACAAGTCGACTGCGGAGGGGGAAGACTGCCTATATAAGGCAGTCCGCGGAATTGATAGAGCATTCTTATCACAACTGGCTAATAAGCAGCAAGGATCAAGGAGATAAGCTCCAACAAAATTATAAAAACAAAAGCAGAAGGCGTAAGTGTCTTACCTATCACAATCCTTATTAAATAATCAACACCAACGAGTAAACTACTCTGCGGTTACGATTATAAACCCTTCTATGTGTTACTGAAGCCAACAAGGAAATTCCTTCGCGGCAACAATAATACAATCCTTACTAAATAATCAACACCAACGAGTAAATTACTCTGCGGTTACGATTATAATTCCTGCTACCTGTTATTGAAGCCAACAAGGAAATTCCTTCGCGGCAACAATAACACAATCCTTACTAAACAATCAACACCAACGAGTAAAAACTACTCCGCGGTTACGATTACCAATCCTCTCATATGGTATCAAAGCCAACAAGTGTCTCACTTTGCGGCTACTATTGCAAACTCCTGCTTTCATAATCATCACCAACAAGCTGATAGCTTCACGGTGCGATTGAGAAGCCAGAATACCTCGAAAACCTTTCCCTTTCTTAATCAAACCCTGTATCAAGAATCCAATACCGCTACTAATAATTATTAGCCGATATTAGAATAATAGTAGTATACACCAATAAGAGCCAGCTAGTCGGTCCTAGTTTACTTAGGTAGCCCCGAGATAAAACCACTGTTTATTGATGTTAAGGATACGAAGAAAAATAGTAACAAACGAAAAATTACGTTTCAATACATTTTTACCACATTGGAATCGTAAGAACTCCACACCAATTGTTGATCATAAATATACAAGTATAAATGCCCACATTTAAACTTTTTTTTGATCGATAATCGTCTAAGAAATCCATCTACGTATTTCAAACGTCTAAAAACTTCATAACTTTCGAGATTTACTCACATAAGAAATGACTTTAAAAAAAAAACGCAAAAAATTCTTGCTTTTTCAATCTTGCTGAGGTCTCTGAAACCCAGTGTGGTTACCTAGGGTTACAAATATTTGTCAAAATAATTTTTAAATTCCTGTTGAAAAATATGGTCTGTATTATATCATTATTTTTCGATGTATTCTTTTCAGATGGGACAGCCTTCCAGTGTCTCTGATGAAGAAGCAATCTTACTCGTACAGAAGTACATAGAATACTTCAGAACGAATAATTTTCCCGCAAGCGGAGAACAAGTCTGGAAAGACATGAGCAACGATCTTAATGGCAGGTGGAAACCTCACTCGGTATACACGCACGTGAGAGAGAATAAAAAAGACCATCTCGAAACTGCTCGCTTAATTTTGGGCATTCAAGTCGACACTCCATCATCAATAGCAGTTGATGTGAATGACGACTTTGACATTTCTCAAGAACCATCAGTGGCCTCTGAAACTGATGACCATTCGTCATATCACGATTATGAAGACGAACATGATGCCAAAGCAGGATACGAGTGGTTTGACCTCACCCTTTCAGTGGCTGAGTGGAAGCAACTGAAACCTAATAGTGATGCTTCTGCAAATCAAAAGAGGCGATTGCGACCCTGGCTTTGGGCAAATATCATTACCATGGCAATTTGGAATAGATACGCAATCCAATGTGCTTTTCTCGGATTATATTCGTATCTACGCCGTCCGATCTCAGATGACGATGACGCATCTTTTCTTCTAAAGTTCAAAGCCTCATGCGCGAGTAAAACATGTAACAACAAGCTCTCAGGCATTGGTGATAAGAATCCTAAAAATAGTGTTCTCCATTTGCGCTTCAAATGTCGTGATACTCGAAACGAGTACCATGAAGAGGTAAAGAGACCATTGAATGGTCTGGAGAGGAAGAAAACTGGTCAGATACTTATGAAACGAGGAGCTGCCGGACTGCATGACGAAAAAATTAGAAAACACATGCAGTTTGGAGAAAACGTACCGTTTTTTGTTCAGGAGAAACACATCTACAGGCAAGCGAAACTAGAGGCTATCAAAGCGGATCTTGGAGTGAAACCGAAAGGCAAGACAAATGTGATAGCCGCAATTCAAGAACTGGCGATGGACTCTCGATACTCAGACGCCATCCAGAGTATAGGTGCAAAGGAGTTCTTTGTATTTTTTTGTACAAAAGAACAAATCTATGTTTTCAAGGAATACTGCCGAGTAACAAAAGACTCTTCTAAAATTTGCCTGGATGCAACAGGGAAAGTGGTTAAAAGTTTCGAGATCTGCCCGGGTCGAACAACCGGACACATTTTCTTATATACTGTGACTATAAATTTTGAAGGTGAAACAATTCCAGTTCTTCAAGTACTGACTGAAAGACACGATCAAACTTTTATCTCATTTTGGCTTCAAAACTGGATTCGTATCCTGGGTGTTTCTCCGCCAAAGGAAGCTGTGAGTGACCGAGAAAGAGCTCTCTTATTAGCAATGTGTGACTCTTTTAATCACCAGACAATCAAGGAGTACGTTGATATGTGCTTTGCGTGGGCTCGAATGAGAATATCAGATAGACCATCAAGGCCAGCAAACACAATTATTCGGGAAGATGTTGCTCACCTTCTGGCTTCAGTCTCTAAGTGGAAATGCATCAAAAACATCAGTCACCCTTCCATTCGAGGCTTCTATATACGTCTAGTTGCTCTGCCGTCTAGTGCGACTGCCAAAATCTGAAGGAATTTGAAGAGGTCTTCCAATTGACCTGTGTCATCGCACTCCACCATTACGAGGAAACCCCACTTAACATACCAGAAATGGAACAGTCAACAGTCCTGGAAGCTCGACAAAGTCTGGAAAACTATATTGCGGTACGAGGGCGGATTATCATAGATTTGGAGACATCAGCTTCACATATCCGCATTGATAAAGAGTTCGAAGATATTGTTATTCCGAATGAAGAAAATGACTCCGATAAATTTACTATGACGCATCGGTGGATCAAGAAGCTCATTGCTCAAGCCAAACCTACAGCTCTGCAGGAAAAAGAAAGTACGACCGTAAATGCTTTTTTTGTTGAAACTTTCATCCCAGATCTTGAACGAATAGCCAAGGAATTTCCGCTGTGGACTGGAGCAGCAATACCTAATGGGAGCAAACATGCTTCAACAGCATGTCAAGAAGGATACTTCGCTAGTCTCAGGTCAAGAGTTTTCGAAAATATACCTCTGCCATGTGCAGCAAACAGATTTTTGAAGGTGTATATGGATCATCTAAGAAGTCGTACTCATCTGGTTGCCGCTAAATTGAAACACTTTAATCACGCAAATACACAGAAGGCACCCATTCCTAATGTGAGAGGTGATGAGTCAGTACTGTTGCTACAAACAGAAAAAGTCAATCTCGAAATTCCTTCAAATCCGTTGCCTACGAATGGTAACTTTCTAAATGATTCAGACTTCAAAGCAAAGGAACACTGGTACGGGCTGATAAATGACGACAGACCTTTTCTGCGAGACGATGGAGAATTTGAGCAAACTCCACCAGACAAAGAAGAAACGAATCGAACTTCAGCTCTTCTGTCTGAGTTCCTTGATCTTGACACCGGCGCTATTATCGACATTGTTGATGACAGTGTGTTCTTCACCAATGAAAAAAATAATGACCAAGATTCTCTGTTGGTAACTAAAGAACAGCATAGTGTTGTTGCTGAGAACTTATTTCTATCGACGACTCCACTTTCGTCACTTGTCTATACAAGTCCCACACACTCGAGCACGCCATTGAATCTTGATCATTCATATGCACTTTCCCCGCTGAAAGAAAAAAAGGATGTTGCCGCAAAAAATGAGTTGACGAAAGTGGCAGTACCAAGTCACTACTTCAAACCATACCCAGAAGGAAGAATTATTAATGCTGGAATTGTCGATACGGGAGTCGTACGAAAAAGAGGCTATTTATTGCCAAATGGTAACATTTGCAGAGTCCTCAAAGTTGACGGCATGGCTGTATCGGTGCAAGAAACATGCCCGTACGATACTATTATGCAAATAATGCAATTTGGAGCCATAGATTATCCTCAGTACAATGCAGCTATTCAGGCCTCCAGGAACAAGGCATTGAAGTTTGTAACTAAGCTTATAAAGACCGGACCAACTGCAGAAATTCTCAGAGAGCGCATATGTATCTTGAAAAAGTTTTATCCGCTAAAAAAAGATCCAAAAGCGACGTCGCTCTCGCCGTATCTCCTGAATGCACATGACTCTATTGGAGGAATATGGAGAAAATTGTTTTTGTATTTAGAACCGAGTGAACCAAGTGCATTGGAAACATATCAGTGTGATAACTCTAGATGCATGAGACAAGAAACGATAAAAGTACCTTTTCTATCGGTAAACACCAGAATCATTGGACGATACGGCGGATTTCAGGCTATAGAAAAGGCACTTGATTACTACCCACAGATTTTCAATATTAAATGTCGCCAAGCAACTTGCACGGGATCGGTCACTGAATCAACTTCCCTCAATATGCTGTAACGTGGTATTTCGTAAAGACCCGTTACAAGGGTACACTATCGGAAAATACGGCGATGCGTAGCGCAGACAAGGGCCTCCAGGAAAAGGAAAAATTTAGGAAAAGTTATTAGGTTAAATTAACGCACTATTTTATTTTTGTAAATCATGTACACCGTCTACGAGGCATCCACCGTCGTGGGAACTACCGGAAAAACTACGGCATCCTGAAACAACAACACCTAGAGTCATCATCGACGCCTCGATCGGCGCGCAAACCTTCGATCCGCCAAGAAAGCGGCAAGGTCAGCGCCTCCTCTCGAACACGACGATCTGCTGCTCTCAACGATTCGGACTGGCGGAGTATAGGGATGTGCGTGAAGCACCAAAAATCCTCCCGTCATCCGACGAAGCTACCGTCCACAACAACTGCGCTACTGAAACGAGGGTGGAGTATAAGGTCATGTGAGAGTAATCTCGCAGCCTCCCATCTGATGAGTTGTCAGCTGTCGCAGGTATCGAACATCTATACTGTCTCTGAAACCGTTATCGCGGCCGGGTTGGTCCATAAAACCCTCGGTACAGCGTTCCTACCGGAAGAATTCTGTCGTGAGCGAGGCCCTAGTATGCCCAGCACGAAGTTATTAATTAACGTCTTTAGGATTGACTTTATTGTAAGGCCTAATAGAATTAATGAGTAGCTCTGGCGAGCGAGATTTCTTATGGATCCAGCGCCAGGGAGTTCTAACGGAAGGCGGCAGGAAGAGGGGTGAGAAGCAACGGCAAGGGTACGCTAGATTCGCCTGTAAATCGCACCAACAGCTAGCGTCCGTCGAAACTACCGAAAACGATGACGACCAATTAGGAAGGTGATGACCCACGTGACCAGTCAGAAGTCTGTACGAGCGAAAATAAGGCCTATATAAGGAGGATACGTAGGCTAATCGGCCTACTCTTCGCTCCGTCTGCGCTGCTCATCGTGTATCGCATCTATCGTATCGCACATATCGTATCGCACATATCGTATCGTACCATCTATCGCTCATCGAGTATCGTTTATATCGAGTATATTTAAAATAGTGTTGTGTTACTTCTGAAGCCAACTAAGGTAAGGTCTTGATTTCTTTATGTGAAGGCACGAGGTCGTTCATATAAAAGTTTGTCGTATCGTATGGTATGGTCTTGTTCTTGAGCTAAGAAGCTCGTCTTTTGTTTAATTTATCGAATAACCTCGAGTCTGGCAGAATTCGTAGACTGGCTATCGCTTTTTGGCTATAATTGATTATCTATCGCTTTTTGCTTCTGTATATCGTATGACTTTCTATTATTTAGTATGTTAAATCTATTGTGCATGACTATCGTAGAAATACTTTTCCTGGAGAACCCTGAGCGAAGGTAGCCGCGAGGGCCTTAGGCCTCGCGTTACAGTTATAATTAGTATTAATTCTGTTAAATTCTGTTATATTGACGATGCCGTCATAATTTGGTATTAATTCCGTTTCGTATAAAGTAATATCGTATCGTAAGTCGAGTATCGTTCTGGATAAATTAATATCCTATCATCGAGTATCGTATCGTATGTGATTTGGTTAATACCACCTTTCTCAGTTTATTCTGTTAACGTTGCTCTGCTAATTCGTATTTTGAGTGACCATGCGGTCCCTGTAATATTAACTATTTCTCAGAATATCGCAATTGTAAAGTTTAGCGAGCCCTTATGTTAAAAACTGTATCGTTATTATCGAGCTTTGTCGGCTAAAATAGCAAATAAATTATCGGCTTAGGCGGCGTCTCGAAAGAATGATTTTGCATTCGGGTACGACGTATCGCTCTGTGATACCGAGTCTGGAGTCTAATAAATTGTTTTATATCGAGTCACCTCTAGCGTGCCTATGACCGACCTTGTGTAATAAAACACGTTAATTCTGTTCTGACAAGCGAGAAATCTATCGTACTAGTAATTCTGTCCAAATCTGTTATCGATCTCGAATAACTATCGACTTTCTTTGAATAAAATAATTGATTGATGTTACCTCAGAAACTATCGTTGCATAATAATTTGTGTGGTGTACCCTGCCCCTCTATCTAAGGCTATCGTTACTGAGTTAGCTGAGTTATCGCTCGTCGCATTCTCGCGAATTTTGGCTTATTGTTCTGGTATCGTATGGTAAAGAATTTTGTTAAGAAAACGACGCATCCGCGTCTGGCGCCCAACGATCTAGTAAGTTTTGAGTAAGTAACACGAGTAAGCGTCGAATAGTAGCGTAGTAGTGGTTTTCCTCTTCCTATAAAGAAAACTGCGTTACAATGCATATTCTGATTGAAACGGACGTGAGAACAGGTGAAAAACCACAACCTCGGCGTCAATGCCAGTTGGCAGATTTGCCAGTGACCCTGAACTTGGAAAAGCAGTACAGGTATGATATACATAAATAAGTCAGCTTCAATTTTGATAATTTCATGAATACTACATTTTTGAAATGTTATTTTCAGGTTGATAGGTGTTGTTGATTTTCGTTCAGCTCACTTCGTAGCATATTGCCGGAGAGCAACAGGCAATTGGATTGAATGTGATGGCTTACAGTCGAAAATCAAAGGATGTCAGAATACGAAAGAAATTATGCCGGATGGTGCTATTTACATCCTTCTTTAACGGTGAGTTTGGACGGCTGATTTTTGTTTTATCTTTACAATGTCAATTCTTAATCGAAAATACATATCCATTGCCCAGGTAGAATAGTGTCCTAGCCGGACAAGTTTGAAACTTCAAACTAGCTTTATTTTAGCTTAGCATCCAAGACTTGTTCTGTAAGCTTAGTTCTAGGTTATTGTTAGAATAAAATAAATTACAAGATTCTGAGGTGTAGCTAACCTTCAAAAATATTTCATTGTTAGCTTGTTTTTTACGTGTATTTTGAGATTCGTTTTGAGCTTGGATACTCAGCTTAGAGCAACCTTACATTCTATCATTACTGCAAGATTCATGTCTTAGCCGGAAAAGTTGGAAACTTCAAACTAGCTTTATTTTAGCTTAGCATCCAAGACTCGTTCTGTAAGCTAAGTTCAAGGCTGTTGTTAGAATGAAATACGTTACAAGACTCTGAAGTGTAACTAACCTCTAAAAATATCACGCTGTTAGCTTGTTTTCCATCCGTATTTCGGGATTCGTTTTTAGCTTGGATACTTAGCTTAGAGCAACCTTACATTCTATCGTTACTGCAAGATTCATATGGGTGTATTTGAAATAAAAGTACTGACGATAGCCAGAATCTTCAGTCTTTAAAAAAATTTTACTACCTCGATATTGATACATAATATAATCTCATCTCAAGTTCACTAATTGTGCCTTCAATAAATGTCATGGAAGACGGACACCATCCAAAGGCATATCGACAAATCAGGTTTGAGGTTAAACATTCTTGTTAAATAAGTGATAATTATACGTTTATAATCTTGTTTGAAATTTATAGAAAACATATTTACTAAAATAGTACGTTTTCATTATTAAATTTATTAGAACATAAATTGTTAATTTGTTATAATGAACGAAAATTTTCATGTTTTAGAGAATTATTATACCGCACGTGTGAAACTGATTAATGAATAGTATTTATAGATCACTGATGAAAACAATGAATGATAACCATAAAAGGAAATTGACTTTAACACGACTAAGAGTACAAAAATTTCGAGCAATTAAAAAATTAAAAACCCAGTACTATCAACAAGAAAATAGTCACCAAGCAGAACATGAGAATGATTCTTCAAGTTCATCAGATGTAAATGTATTCGAGAATGATAATGCAGGCATAGATTTCAACGTTAACATTAATTTAACTGATGCAAGTCAAAAAGAGGTGAATGAGCATTATGACAATGATTATCCAGAATTGATCGCATCTAATGAAAGTAGTTCTGATGAGCAAAGTGATGAGAGACAACCCGAATTAGATCATCATCTATCTAACAGCGAAGATGGAATGAATGAATTTGATCTTGAAATACAGCAATTACAAGAATGGGCAGTACAACATAGAATCGCTCAAGTTCATCTTGACTCCCTTTTGAAAATTCTTCGGGCGAAGTTACTTCCTAGTTTACCTGCATGTTCGAAAACTTTTTTAAATACTGGAGGAGCTAAATATAATGTTGTCAACATGAAAGATGTTAATGGTACTTATGGAACATTTGCATACATCGGTATTGAATCAGGTTTACTGAAATGCGTAAATACTCGTGCTCATAATGCATATATTATAGAATTACAGTTTAATTGTGATGGCCTGTCTTTATCGAAATCAAGTTCTTGTGAAATATGGCCAATACTATGCAAGGTTCACTCAAACTTGGTTAACTACGAGCCATTTGTCGTTGCTTTATATTGTGGCCATTCTAAGCCGATGCGTGTAGAAGAATTCACAAAGAATTTTATTATCGAAATGAATTATTTACTAAAAAGTGGTATTTTTATTGGAGATACAAAGTATTCTATTGTTATCAAATGTTTTATCTGTGATACGCCTGCTAGAGCCTTTCTAAAATGTATAAAAGGGCACACAAGTTCACACGCTTGTGAACGATGCAACTGTATTGGGAAAAGAGTTGATAGAACTATGACTTTTACGTCAACTAATAATAATTTAAGAACAGATGAAATGTTCCGTGACTTCAATGATCCTGATCATCATAACAAAGCATCTCCTTTGACACTTATTAAGCCAAAAATTAATATGATATCAATATTTGTCCTTGATTTTATGCATTTAGGATTTCTCGGAGCAAATGCAAAACTTATGGATTATTGGTGTTTAAACAAAAATAAAAAAAAAAGATCTAAGACACAATTGAGCGCAACTCATTTATCTGAAATAACTCGCCGAATAAAGATGATGAAATTTCAAACACCTCGTGAGTTTCAAAGACAACTGAGAGACTTACATGATGTTTCGAAATGGAAAGCAACTGAACACAAACTTTTCTTATTGTATATTGGACCTATTGTACTAACAAAAATTGTAAATTCTACAATATATAATAATTTTATTTTACTACATGCTGCCTCTCGATTATTATGGTCAAGTGAAACTGCTATACAATTTTCTCAAATGGCAGGACAAATGTTAGAAAAATTTTTTTTGGAAGCTCAAAATATATACGGAAGTACTTGGGCAACAGTCAACATGCATCATTTGACACACTTAGCTGATGATGTGGTAAATATGAATTGCAGTTTAAGTGAAATAAATGCATTTCCTTATGAAAATCTACTCGGGAAAATCAAAAGAATCCTGCGATCACCTCATCGATCAGTGGCTCAATTGTGTCGTAGGATGCATGAAAAATCTATAGTTCAAAAACCACCTCCACTCAAAACTGATTTAATTATTTTAAAAGAAAATGAACGGGAAATTCTCAACTTACGTTATAAAGAATTTTTCCTTTCAAACGATTTACCTAACAATTTTGTATTATTAAAAAATTACCAAATTATTCAAATAATAAAAATTTTTCGTGATGGCAATTTGATAAAATTAAAAGGCGTATTATGGAAAGTAAAAGATTCAATTTATACAAGACCAATAAAATCAAAACACTTGAATATATATGAGTTATGTAGTAAGCCGTCATCACCAGTTATTATTTCTATTGATAGAGTGAGGTCGAAAATAATGAAAGTATCTTTAAATTTTTCAGAAAATGGTTTATTGCACCATTTTGCGATACCTTTATTACATTAATTTAATCAAGTTGAAATTTTCAGACCTAAAAAATACACGTGAAAATTTTATAGACTCCATGGCATGCATTCTGTAATTTTCACTCTATACATATTTGATTTTTGTATTTATGCTGTAACGTGGCAAAACGTTAGGACCTCCTCCTTCCCTGCCTAACGAACGTGCCGCACGTCGCGCACCGATTTCGCTAATTAAATCCTTGCCGCCTTCCTCTAGCGTACCCCTCTTGACCGCGTGTCGCTGTTCGCAGCTGACCGGCAAGGATTAGCGCTCGCCGGACGAACGCCGAAAATAGGTACTAGCGATAACGGAAGCAACCCTCAGTCTATGGTGAAGTCCCGTGACGAGTGCGTCGAGCGCGTCGCGGACCGGAACCGAGTGAGAGTGAGATTCCCCAGAGAGTGAGAGAGTGCGAGAAGCCTGCGAGTCGACGGCGAGACGAGTCCTCGCAGCAACACGATTTTTCTTATTTGAATTTGGGATTGATGATTAGAGTAGAGTAGAGTCACATTTATATTTCCTATACGCCAGGTAGCGGGCGTGATATGAATTCGCGACCTTTTTCTTTTTTTCTTTTTTTTGTAATAAACATTCTAATTTCGATAACCACCGGTGTCTTTATTCTGCGCCCCCACGAAATCTCTCTACCTTAGGCTAAGTAGCTAGTTGGCCGCGAGAGAGAGAGAGAGGACTTCGAGCCCGGAGTCTGGCGCCCAACTCCCTTCCCCTAGGTGCCCCAGGTTTGTAGTCGGCTTACGTTCCTGGATCACCCGAGTCCAGGAAATACCCGTTACAATGCATAACAAGTTTTCAGATAACAGCTACTTTTTTGTATTATTTAACTTGATAAAATAAAAAATATCGTACAATATTCTACATTTGTTGTAATCTTGAATTTAGGGTATTCATATTAACTATTACAAATACAATATTTTTTAATATGATAGAAAAAAATAATAATAAGTGTACGAATTCAATTTTGTTTTATATACTCCCGCTCAATTTTACTTAGCGCCATCTGCTTGCTTAGCAGAGCTTACTACAGCTACCATACCATTCTACCGCGTGTTGTATTCTCGCATCTTTCTTCAACGTTGTGTTTACGCTTTCAAAACTAAAAACTGAAAAACGAAATAAAATATTGAGTGCATTTTCTTTATTATATCGAATATTTACATTGGTATAGTTATTGTTGATTAAAATCATTGTAAATACAACCGAAATCTGGATTTAGGTTAACTACACTGAATTTAGATTTTTGATTTTAATACTTGATCGATATGGCCGATTCTAGTGATGAACAACAAGAAGATGAAATTTTTGATTATTTATTGATTGAATTCATAACCCGCGGTAAGAAATCCAAAAAATTCATCGATGCCGTGCCATCATCGTGGGTCACGTACGATCATAAAAACAAAAAATTTACGTGTCTATTTCCTCCAAAGCCATATACAAATTTTAATAATCTAGTGAAAGATAAATCTGCAGCCGATAAATCATGGGACATGTTCAATGTGAAAATCAGAGGAAATGCAGGTTAGTAAAATAAATAGTATATTGTGTACGAAGAGCGGAAAGTGGGCTTTTTTAGACCGAGTACTGCACTTTGAGTGCCAGTCTCGAAAAGTCACAATCTAAAGTTGTCTCGGCTATTGGTACTGCTTTTACTCAATCTCAATATTGGGAAGGAAATCGTACTAAAGTTCAAAAAAAGTATGACCAAATGAATAGCTTGGAGAATGAAACTGATAAGACGGAAAATGAAACAGAGGATACACAGATGATGAATGATAAAGAATTAAAACTTTTAAAGTTAAAAACCAATAAGAAATGAATGAATATATAAGTAAAAAATTAAAATATGAAGATTAGTGTTTTATATTACAACGATAAAAATGTAATACTCTATGTAATGCTCAATATCTTATGTTTGTGTTGAAAAAAAAAAATATTAAATAAAAATTTTCCTCATTGCAAACACTTATTTAAACTTAAAATACCATATCCGTACAAGATAAAAATTAGCTTCGTTTCCTAGCTTGTAATTAGCTAAGTTATCATTGTTTAGGCAAGCTAAAACCGTAAGCTTGCTGTTAGCGATTTTGAGCGTTACCAACCAACCCTGCACTTACCTTGGTTAGTTAGCTAGTTTTAGGCAAAAACTTACAAAATTAGCTTAATGCAAGCTAATTTCATTGCTTACTTTCTACCTGGGTGTGAGCTTGAAAATGAAATGAATGTCCTTTTTTTTTTACAGATTCGAAAACGCCCACTTAAGTCGACGCGATAAAACAATATAACTTGTTTTTACATGACCAAGAGCGTCCGCTTCGCCACATTTACAACAACTATTTTTTCTTCTTCATTCCAGTACAAATAATTTTTTTTCAATGGATATTCTTTGTTACTTACATTCGATTATCCCACAAACTAGATATTTTTTAGTTCTTATAATTTTCTGCACTACCTTTTGTCGAAAACGCGATCATTGTGGAGTTTTCCAGGCACTCGTGCTTGGAAAACTCCACAAAAATCGCGTTTTCGACATAAGGTAGGGCAGAAATTAGGATGTAGGGCACGGGCGCATAGAGGGACTTCATGACTCGTGTGACTGACGCACTCGCCTTTAGCCGTGCGGCACTTTCACATCCGTCATCAAGTCCCACTTTCCGCGCCCTTGCCATACAAATAATTACTGTAGTTTTTATGTAAAACAAGTATTAATGCAATATTCCGTTGCGCATGTCTGCAATACAGTAAGAAAGACTGAAAAATTCAAATAAGCGACCTATCTCTTATGTATAAGCATGTTATAATTGTAACTCGCCAGATAAGTCGTTATCAATAACGACCATCGGCTTGTTCACAAGTGTTATTTGGACTAGTCTCAAAGAAATATATATCGTTATTTTTTCATAAATAAAACAAGATTTATCTGAAAAATGCAATATCTTTTTATTTATACTTATTTGGGACCCGACTATGACCCCAACATGAATATTGAGGGACAAAACGTGTTGAGAATGTGATAATTAAAGCCATAGTCAGTACAGTCGTTTATGGTAAATAGGAAAGTACAGTCGATAGAGCCGGAAAATGCACACACTCTATGCACCCGGCTTGCGCATCTAGTTTCGAATTATCTGTTACAACTCAACTTATATAAAATAAAATAAAATTTCCCAAATGTTAAAAATGTTACAAATGTGTTTCCCAAATAATTTCGAGTTGATTGAGGAAAAAAAAATATTTTTTCAAATAGTGCCTGCTAACGTACGCCCAATAATTTTGTATTGATAAAAAATGAAATGTCATTTCCTAAACTGTAAAAACAGATTCCTAAACTTTCCCAAACGATTCCCAAACGATTGCATTAACAAAAAATAATAATAAATTCATTCGCCTGCTAAGTATACGGAGCCCGTCTTCAGCCGTCTTGATTGAACGTGGCAGGTCCGCAACGAGCGACAACTACTTGTGGCGCTCTCTTTGAGATGACTATTTCCCAAACATTGTAATAATAAATCCTGTTTTTCTGGTATCTGAATTTGTGAATACAGTGGATTATTAGTTTGAAGCCATGTTAAAGCTTCGTGAATTTTTGTCACATTCACCAACTTACTCCAGACTATCTTGGATTGATTTGGAATGCCACAAACTAGTATGTACAGTTCGGGATTCGGATTTATTGCATCCGTTGGTGAAGGTAATTTTTTCAAAGTTTCTTCCAGTGGCAATGGTAAATGGAAAGTTCGACCCTTTACCTTTTGTCTCTTGTGGCTGTACGGCAAATTCTTTTTTTTAGCTACAGTTCCCATCCTCTGAACTGTTTGAAAAGCTTTTGCCCGTTGGATTAAAATTTTTTCATAATCATTCAGTGTCGACAGAACAACTGGTCTTTCTTCCACAGCTAAATGATTCAATAGACAAGTAGGTGGTAGTCTACCCTGACGAAACTTATCCAAACAATAATGGCACATGAAATCAGTATCATCATTACTGGATTCAATGTATCGTTTCAACTCTGACCAATGAGAACCTGAGAGGGGTTTTCTAAGTTTTTTGATGTTACTCACATCTCTCCGACAACAGAGTTTGTCGCAAGATACACAAGCCAAATGAGGCGTGTCTAATAAACGTTGAGCTAATGCCTCGAATGGCTGTGAATATTTAGAAATGATTTTATCTTCATTTAATGTCATACCTTCCGAACAGGGTTGATGGGTATGAGCTTTTTGTCTCGTCTCTGTAGATATTTCAATCAAGAGTTTCAAATCTCCACGATTCAAAGCATTATCTATCACACTTACTTTTGAGATCAACTTGATCAGTTTGTACACTTGTCTAGCAAAATTCCTAACCCGTGGGTGATGAGCCGATAAAATCTGTACTGGTAAAAATTTCGATTTACAGCTGGCAGGATGTGAGTAGCAGCTGGGTGAATGACCGAGTCTCAAGCCAGATTCATTGACGCTACATATATTTAATTTTTTTACATTGTTCCGAATGTTTGACAGTTTCCAATCGCATACAACTTGTAAAAGATATTGAAGTCTATCGATCGTATGTGGGTCGGTTTCTAAACACATTTCGGAGCAAACCCATGATTTATGAATGTGCTTGCTTGGACATATGGGTAAAACATTAATTATTCGTCCGGTTGCTGATGTGACGAGTGGTTCGTTTACATTGGTTAATTCTTTATATGCAATGTCTGCAAAGTATGGTTCTGATGATCCTGTATGTTTTGAAGCACCACAGAGCGCTGCTACTTTTGATGGGAAATCTGATGACTCTGTCGCTTGTATCAAACTGCTCCAGCTTTTTGTTTAAAATTGGCTAAGGTTTTTTTCACACTAGAAACAAGATCTTGTCTCACATGGACACACCACTTTATTATTTTCTCAGCTTCAATTCTAGATTTGGGTCTTGAGTCGAGATTTATTTTTGATGCCAATATGTTGGTACACTTTTCCAGTGATCCGAAGAACTTCATTATGTTACCTTGCCCATTCGTGCGCCTATACTTTGTTAATATATTTTTGGCAATAACAAATTTTCGAGTTTCAATTTTTTTCCCTTTACATTTAAAGTGATATTTTTTATTTATCTCTTTTTTGTTTATTGGGTTAGTGGTGTATCTTGCTCTCTCCCGAATTTTCTTACTCTCAGGGTTGGCAGCATATTTTGCTTTCTCCCGAACTTTTTTAGCCTCAGGATTGGCAGTGTCACGTCCTCTGGACCTAGCGCTCCGAACCTACACAATCCATACGAACACTAGAAATAGGAACCTATGTTACCTACAGCTACACCAACAGGACAATCAAGCTATGTTCTTTCCCTTTTACCCATTACCATATGTAGGCCCCACGCCACAAAACAGAGTTACCATAGACAAGCATTGTTTAGGAAAAGGTATTGCAGAGCCTGCAAGGAAACGAATTCAAAATACTGTCTGATAAATTATAAAACTTCACGCATCGGGCAGTCAATAGAAACTCGAAGCACGAATATTTCCTTCCAGGTGAAGCAACCAATAAACCATATGTTACCAATAGTCGTAGAATTTACTAACCTTAAATAATCATCAATGTAACACTAATAATTATAACAAACATTTTAAAATATAAGAATTTGATAAAATATTGGGGAAGCAATACGATTATAACCGACTCTTACGCGGTCGTACATACATATATATACGTATTAGCATCCGCAGTTATACCTAAGTACCAAAGTAAGTCCCTTCAACGATGCAATGTCTATTAATGTTAACAAATAAAACCTATAACTTAATTAATAACAATATACATTTCCAAGAAGGAGGCATAGAGTAGAGTAGCCCCACAAAATAATTGACACACTAATGTAAACGTCTTAGATCTGGAAAGGAAGCAATGCGTAATAAACACAGATTCAACGGATATATAAAATATATCCATGTCACCACAAACTAGAGACTCACAGGCGGGAGAGACGCCTGAAAGAGGGGGTCACCAATCGTTTGATGCACATTGTTTTCACATACCGAGATCCTAACGATTGGGCGTTACTCTGACTCTCCTCCTTCATTAGTTTATTATATACATATTTGACCAATGAGATTTAGAGAGAAAACCCCACTCTTAGAAATTATTCATATAAAAGGGTCAACGGAGCCATCAATCGCTCTCTCGATCATCGGCTCCCTACTTCGGTTCTTTTTCTTAATCGGCTCTTAATTGTCACACTACTATTCCCCCTGATCGGTTTCCATTTTGATTTTCTCAGTTTCTTGGACTCTTACAGTCATAAAAATCTCTAAAGTCCACTTGGTCGAATATACAAGTACTAAGTAATTAACCAATCTTAAATTGTAAACTTGATAAAACCGAATAAATCTTAATATTCGAGAACGAGCCTCTTAATTTTCCCAAACGTAAGTAATTTTATTCACTCTTCTGCTTACTGACGATATTTCTTTCCTTAATACGTCATCCCCCGACATCCTCAAATACATTCCCCAACCTATATTCCCTTTACTTCCAACTTCGGCTCGGACACCTGGAGACAATATCTCCGGCAACGGGGTAATTATCTCGGAGAATATCCTTGATTGTGCCTCGAGTTGTCGCCTGAAGTATTCCCTTTACTTCTAACTTTGGCTCTGACACCTAGAGACAATATCTCTGGTCACGGGGTTAATATCAAAGAGAATATCTTTGATTGTACCTTAAGTTGTCACCCGAGGTGTCCCCTTTTTTATCCTACGACCATATCAAATCATCTAATGCCCAGAAAACCACCAGTCACTAAGGGAACCGATGATAAAAGACCTAAACGCTCCAGACTACCAGTAGAAACAAGGAAAGCAATGATACAACTCCATAATAACCTTCACAACGTTTTCCAAGCCCTTGACCGTATAATTCAAAATACTGAAGACTCATTTCCCTTTTTATCAACGGGCGATCATACAACCAAAAAATCCGTGACCCTAACCCCAACCTCATTACTATTGCCTCAAGGTGGAGATACACGAATAATAGTCGAATTCCCGTCCCTCAATACACCACCTTCATCTAACCCAGAACTGACTCCCCAAAGTGGTCCTCTAGTTCCTAGCACGTCAACCCGATCTCCTCAATCTCTTGAGGAGAATAACCATTCAGTAAAAGGAACTCAAGGCCCACTCAATAATCGTGCAGACAACTCATCACTAATCCAACAACCCGCTACGCCCTTAGTGACGCTCGACCGTCCCCCCAGCTCTGAAATTAAACGGGAAGACTCACTTCCAACGTACCCAGCTCTATCTATTCCCGAACGATCACCCTTTGAGGAAATCAATTTCTATCTGGAGATAGCTAATTCAATCCTCAGTTCAAAAAAACAACCCCTACCGGTACTTTCTGACGACATCCTCGCTGTACTGGGGGACCCTAAACATCTGTAAACTCCGATTTCAACCGAATCACTCAACTGCATAAGGTGAGAGAAAACGTTATTCTACAAATTTTCCATTCGACCATCATATTTTCCTCGATAAGGAATCTTTCTCTATTACTCCCCGTATCCCGATACATGTGTATTTGAAAGGGAGTCTTCTTTATCGGTAACGCGCGAAGTAAAGTCTCTTGACGCTAGGGTACGTTCGCCGCGATTCGTAGACCCAATTTCACTGATTCGCGTTGCAAATATAACTTCCCAGTTCACAGGAGACTGACTCGCCAGGACGTTACAGCAGCATATTTTGCTTTCTCCTGAACTTTCTTAACCTCAGGATTGACAGCATATCTTGTTTTCTCCTGAATTTTTTTAGCCTCAGGATTGGCAGCGTATTTAATCCTGTTTTGAGCTTTATGAATCTCAGGATTCAACGCATATTTTGCTCGCCTTTTGATATTTCTGTTTTCAGAATTTAGATTCTCAGAATTTGGTTCTTCTTTATCCTGATCGTCCTTTATACTTGATTGACCATCACTACGAATTTTTATGCTGTTATATGCCTTTGCTTGGTTTACTGAATAATTTGTTTGCCTTTTCTTGTTGATTTTAACTTTATGACTAGCCCACCATTTTCTTTTCTGATCTGCTCTCTTCTCTCCTGTGCTGCTAGTTTGTTGAGTTGGAACAACTTTCTGTACATACGCATCATTATTTCTGTCGTCTAATTTACCAGTCTCATTGATATTTGAATTTTGCTGCAGCATTTTCGTTCGACAAACTGAGGCGTACGTCTTAATTGGTTCTATCTGTTTTTCTGACGTGCAATCTTTTGATTTTTTCTCATTTGCTTCTTTCTCAATTCTCTTACATTTAATATTTTTATCATCTCTATCTGTATTATTTAATTGCAGATAGTGAACTAATGGCGTTCCTATTGTGACTGTGGGAAAATGAATTAATTTCTCTTGTTCTAGTATTTTTAATAAATGATGTCTCATTGTGAACGTCGATTTGACATTCTCTGTGTCGTTTACCAAATATTTTTGAGTTGTAGGGTTTATTCCAAGCGTCAGAGAAGTAGCAATAGCGCAAGCAAATACTCCGCACGATACAGCATCTGGCTGTATTTGTACATGTTCGTACGCTATTGAATAACTCGAGTAAAGTCTATCCAGTATTTGATGATGTACTGGGAACAATTGTTTATGAAGAGTATCATAAACATGTACCACTGACCCGTCGTAATATATGCAGGTCCAGTGACCTATATTATCCACTCCAACTTTTCATCCATAGAGTATCTGAATATCTCTGCTAGCTTCTACCCGTCGATACCAATGTATACCCTGATAAAATAACGGATCTTGAGGTTCGAAAGGTGTATTCATTGTAAGAATCTTGATGAATTCGTTGATACACATGTCATGTAATTCTTTTTGCACGTCAGAAATACACTCCACGATTCTTGCTTCGATCCTGCGTTGTACATCTTGCTCCGTCATATGACAATCATTGTCATTAATTTCTGTTATGTCCAGTGAATTTATGTGAGTTCCGGCATCACGATTAAAATTGTGAGTATTATTCAGTTTGAATAACCGACTTGCTTCATTTTTCCGTTCTCTACGCTGTTTGTAGCTAAGTTTTCTTGTTTTTGGCATTTTCTTGCAATATTAAAACTATAGAGTTATTCAATGAATAAGTATGGCACAAGTGGTATTTGATGAATAAGTATGGTGCATGTGAATACAGTTTATAGAATCAATGATTTTTTGGTAATACTTACATGTGTATCTACGTGATGCATAGGCGTCGCTGTAGCCTGATATACCTTCTATTATTTTTCAACAGCTAATTTAAATGTTATACACAAGTACTATATTAAGGGTAGGAGATACTGAAATCTGCCCATCTCAAAAAATTGCAATTTTCAAATGAGGTTTTACATACATGTTCTCCATCTCAAAACATAGACTTTGTGCAAATTTCAAGTCATTTGAACCGATAAGTACAGAGTTACTCTTCACAATGCTTTGGAAATAGCTTTTATTCGAACACCTCCCTGCGCTCCAATTATTCTTGAATCTTGCTAGGCTTCCACACACATACTTTTGGATACATAAGCTACAAAACTACGTCGTATTTTTGAGATCGGTGCGAAACTCGTTTTTGACATTCGTTTTCATGAAAAGTGGAAAATTTAATTTCAATTATTTTTTCTAAAATCCGTAATTGTTTCTCGATTTACATAATCTGACGTAAATTTGTAGCTAATGTATGTAAGAATGTGCCCTGGAAATTTCAGAAGTCTTCAACAAAAGCTTCAGCGCAGGGAGATTTTTGAATTGGCAAAAACATAGTTTTGAGATAAATCGATTTTAAGTTTTTTTTTAGACTATTGACAAAATTCAAGATTTCAATTACTGTCTGAACAAAACTAGTTTCGGACAAGATTGCTAATAGTTTTGAAGCATGTTACGTTGAAAAAAAATTGCTCTTGCAATATTTGAGTGGAATTCACATTTTCATTACCCATGATACATTTCAGAAATTACGATTTCAAGGAAGTTGGATGGAATTATAAAGGATATGAATTATTTTAACTTTGAAGAATTTTGAACATATATTTTAACATTTCGGTTGATATAAACTTGGTCTCGTCGAGTGTGAGCAATCTGACCTGCGGGCAGCGAATCGTGCGGTTGATAACTTGTAAATCTGGTTCTGTGGAATGAATACAAAGGTTTGGACGAATAATGATTTGCTATATGAATTTCATAAATGTATATCTTCATACATGCTATACTCATCTTTATTGGAGTGTGTGCCAAAAACTTTGATGACAGCTTTATAGGAACGGTTTCTGTAAATACAAATATCAGAGTAAGACAAGATAATAATTATTCTTTGAGAAAATTTGATACATATCTTTTTTTAGAATGGGTCTCAAAACTTTTGGGTCTCCAACATAATTTTGGTAGAGCAGTGACTTCATTGCAGGCCTCACATCAGAAACTTCTGTTGGTCAACTACCGAAAGCTATTTCTGTGAAACAGAAACAAAAATTAGAAATGTACACAATTAGATATTTAGGTATACTTATCTTTTGAGGCTTGGTGAAAAACATCCTTCTTTGTGCGAGATGCAATTTTTTCAAGACAGCTCTTACGACTTACTAGCTGAAAATAAATGAAGATTATTACACCACATGGTGATATCACTACTACACTAAAGCAGCATCAGATCATTACACAGGCACTATGGTATATTTCAAATCACACAAAAAATCACTACTCTGAATTGCATTGCACTAGTACAACTCCAACTTCTAGTTCACTCACACTACGGGATATTGGTAACTACATGAATATTATCACTATTCCATATTTCTATTGCACTAGTACCACTCTAAAATTTTTTCCACCCACACTAATTTATACCAAACCAGCTTCTAAAATTCACCTGCTGCGTAATCCTTTGTTCCTTTTGCACCTTTTGCTCTCTTATTCATTTTCTTCTGCTCTTTTTATTTTGATCTTCTGACCTTTCTGGTCTGTACAGCCTCAGCTTCTCCTGCCAATTTTCGCTTCCTGTCTCGTTGTCTTGAAATTGTCTGCCCTGATGGTCCGGCTTCTTCTCCTCTAAGTGTCGCTTTCATGATTTTTGTTTTCTCGATCCCGTTGTTGTACTCCGTTATTGCGCTCACCACTGCCAAATGTAAACGCTTCTTCGAAACAAACACTTCTTTCACACACTTTCTCCATATCAAACTATTTAGGCACTCATTGGCATTTTGGATTTTTCCTCGGGCACATCGCAGTGAAAGTTCGTCACTCGTGAGTCGTTCATAAATAGGTAGTAGATTTTCGATGACTTTCTCGTTCGGAATCAATTTCATATTCTTGTGGCATCCTGGTTCTTCTTGTCTGGCTGTTGCTCTATTGTAAAAGCACCACGATTTCTTACCAGTAGGGCAATGTGTGTGTTGTGGTGTTTCGTTTGTTGATGAGGCATGATGGAGTGTAGCGTTGTTTGAGAAATAGTCATCTCAAAGAGGGCGCCACAAGTGGTTGTCGCTCGTTGCGAACCTGCCACGTTCAATCACGACCGCTGAAGACGCACCCTAAGGCAGGCCGGTTCCGGCGGACATCTTAGTTCTCGCGTTCGCTTACTCAGCACGTGTTTTTCGCTCATGTGACTTTCATATTACTGTGATTTCATTATTAACGCTTAATATGACCGCTCATGTGATTAACACAATCAGTTAAACTCATTGCTCAAGTGAATTAGTATAATTCAGGACCTCTCATCAGACAATCTCATTTATCACACTTTGATTCTCAGTGACTAACTCACTCTCATACGCATTTGCCTTGTCCACTCATACTTGCACACTAGCTTAACTTGTATATGAGCGGATCCACGTCACTTCACTCGAAAATAAACCGTCAAGTCACGGATTTTTGCGCCATTCAAAATATCTTTAGTACTATGGAAAAAAAAATACAACTTCAAGGATTTTGAAAAAATTTTTAAAATGGCGGAGTTAGAGCTATGTGAATTTTCGTCAACCGGTGTTGCACCGCTATGTTTAAAAATTCATATCTCCAAAAGTATTCAACGGAGCGGATTGATCTTTAAATTATTTTGTTCGTAAAAGAATACGCTTTTATGCGAAAAATGTCAATTCCAAAAAAAAAAATTTCTTCACTTTTTTTTCGTCATTTGTTTCTTTAATTTTACTGCCATTTCCGCGGGACTCACAGAAATTCATGGAGATAATTTTTTTTGGATACCTGGATCCTTCCCCTTCTATCCTAAAAAAAAATAAAAAAAATAAAACGTCTCGTCGCGCGTCGCCGCGCGCGCCGATCCACGTCCGCGCTACTCCCCCAAGCTCGTTGTGTTGCATAGTGGAGTTATGACTGATGGATTTTTTGCAATATTTCGGTGGCTCTGAAAAGGGCCGATGTTTTTGGCGATGATTCGCTGGATGACACTTAGTGGGACACCTCTGATTAAAATCAATTCATAATTTTCATCGAAACAAATTTTTCTGATGCGGAAAATAATTTTGTTTTGATGAGTTTATGGGATATTGGAATGACCGCATGTAATTTCAGAGTACCACGAACTGTCAATGCTTTATCGAATCGATTTTGTGAAATAGATCCTTCCGCTTGATGTTCTGCAGACGTACAGTACGCGAAAGATATGCTGCGAAAATAAGAACACGTCCGATCATCGTTGTAAGAAGCCTTCTCAAATAATGTCATCAATGATGTTACTTATAAACAGTGGATATCAGTGGATCGAACGGCTTTGGAGACATCACCAAAAAGTCCGAGGATTTCAATTCCTATAGGAAAAATAATTTATTTCTCCGCTGGAGCAGCTTCCCAATATAAAAACAGAGAGAATTTCATAAACATAACACATCACTTTGAAGGCTTTCGATGCCAAGCCGAGTGGCATTTCTTTGTTACATCACATAGGAAAGGGTGGTGTGATGGGGTAGGCGGAACTGTTAAAAGATTAGTTTCACGTGCGAGTTTACATCTGATTGGCAACTCCGATCCTATTCAAACACCGCTGGATCTATATACTTGAGCATGTTCCTATTTTCGCAGCATATCTTTTGCGTACTGTAGAATCTATTGTACAAAATCGATCCGATAAAGCATTGAGAGTTCGTGGCACTCATTACATGCGGTCATTCCAATATCCCATAAACTCGTCAAAACAAAATTCTTTTCCGCATCAGAAAAATTTGTTTCGATGAGAATTATGAATTGATTTTGAACAGAGGTGTCCTACTAAGTGTCATCCAGCAAATCATCACTTGAGACATCGGCCCTCTTCAGAGCCACCAAAATATTGCAAAAGATCCATCAGTCGTAACTCCACTACGCAACACAACGAGCTTACGGGAGTAGCGCGGACGTGGATCGGCGCGCGCGGCGACGCGCGACGAGACGTTTTATTTTTTTTCTTCAGCCCAGGTATTTCCTCCATAAATTTTTTTTTTTAGGATTGAAGGGGAAGGATCCAGGTATCCAAAAAAAATTATCTCCATGAATTTCTGTGAGTCCCGCGGAAATGGTAGTAAAATTTAACAAAAAAACGACGAAAAAAAAGTGAAGGAATTTTTTTTTTTGGAATTGAAATTTTTTGCATGAAAGCGCATTCTTTTACGAACAAAATGATTCCAAGCTCAGTCCGCTCCGTTGAATACTTACGGAGATATACATTTTTAAACATAGCGGTGCAACAGCGGTTTACGAAAATTCACATAGCTCTGACTCCGCCATTTTTGAAAATTTTTCAAAATCCTTGAAATTGTATTTTTTTTTTCATAGTACTAAAGATATTTTGAATGGCGCAAAAATCCGTGACTTGACGGTTTATTTTCGAGTGAAGTGACATGGAACCGCTCATATATGCTTAATTAAAACCTATGTGATTGTAAATTTGCTCGACGTTCTTCTCATTCATAAGATTTCCTCAACATTTGGTCCTTCGAGCCGGATCGAGCAAATGCAATCTCTTATTCGTTAACCTCAGTGTACCACAGTGCGCGGTATCGTTCTGACACTCTCGCTCTCATACAGTGCGTGTGTACTAGCTTGTGTAGACTTACACGGTCCCAAGCACTTTGAACACTCAACTTGTTGCGTTGTGACAGGAAAATGAGATTTCCTCGACATCAACGCTCGACCGACTCCTCGAGCGTACCAAAAGTTGTGTCGTCATGACTGTGCCGTCCCATATTGTATCGTCCTTAATCTTACAATTAAATTTTACGTTAACTTATTAAAAATTATCAACCGATTAGTAGAAAGAAATTTGTCGAGTCGATCGATTCCAATCCTACATTACCATCTTCGGCCGGCCGACAAACAAAGCCTCATAGTTAGCAATCAATAGACTCCGGAGGGAGACAGAGCCACTTCGAGGGTTGACACGCATGCGTCAGTATATTGATTTTCGGTAACGGGAGATCTAGAAATGAAGAGTGGGGAGAGGTGTGCGTAACTTGTCTAATAATCGACAAGGATCACTTCTTGGTCAGAGACCCTAGAAGACACATATTGTCGAAAATTTAATTGTAGTAACCCTCGAGGAGTCTCGTCATAGTTTATAGCGTGTTAAAGTTTGTCAATTGTTATTAGCTGTGTGAATATAGTGTATCGTCGAATTACAAGAAATTACGGGTAATTGTCGTTATCCAAGGACAGCCGTACTATACTAAAATTTGTCAACCGACGTAAGTGTAAATAAATTTATATATCTTTCTCTTGAGCTGTCATCTGTCTTGCTTTTCCCTACGCATGATCTATCAGCTTTGCAAAAATAACCCGCTCCACCAACTGTACCTACCCTGGGACAATTGTCTCTAATAATTTATAAGGATACAATATCGTTAGTCGATTAGGCTAGCTGGCGCCCAACAATATTTAGAATAAAAGATCACCTAGAGCCCTGGCAGTCGTTCGGACCGCGGCCGCGCCAGGTGAGGAAATTATTCCGTCTCAGCGTAAATAGTTCTTTGAGGCGTTAACAATGCCTCTCATGCGCGATGAGGCACCGCCACAATCGGAGCCGCCTAACCGGACAGATGATCTGCTCACTGTCCCGGACCCATCTCAAAGCACAGGCCCAAATACCCGAAGCAGTTCACCTTCCGTTCTCACCAGTGAATTGTTCTTACGTGTTCACGCTCAGACTGAATTGATCGAGTCGATGGAGGATATGCTCACCCAAGTCAGCGAGCCTTCTGAAAATCTCGCGCTGACAGAAGTCACCATGATGCTCGATCAGCTGGATGAATGGCATCGGGCTTTCCGCAGCGAGCACTCATGGCTGCTTTCTCACTGGCCTCCTGCACATCTGGACCACTCATACTTCACGCGCAAGGTCAGTGTCATCGAATCAAGGCTGACGCTCAAGATTAAACGTTTGCTAGGACGTGCGACTGTTGCAACCAGGATCATTTCATTGTGATGTGTCCGAAGACTCCGAAGTTCCGTGGCAACTCATTAGACGAGAGGGTAGCAGTCGTCAAGGGCAGGAGTCTGTGCTGCAATTGTCTGGGTAGGCACAACGCGCGGAAGTGCAACAATCCTAGACATTGCAAGACCTGCGATGGTGCGCATCACACCATGCTGCACGGGGCAGACCTCGCCAGCATTTTCGGCGGTCCCAAGGAGCGCACTCAGCCAGCTCAGGAAGCCTCCTCGGCATGAAGTTTAGGACAGATCGTCAGTAACCACGATCACTCGTCGGCGTGCTCACTTATGGCTCTCGGTCATCTCACCTTGCTGGCAACAGCAACAGTACTAGTCTTCTGAACGACCTCTTCACAACAGGTTCGAGTACTCATCGATTCTGGCTCAGAAATCTCATTCATCTCGGAAAGTCTCACCAGGCAACTCAACCTTGTGAGAAGGCACTCGACACTTGACGTCTATGGTGTTGGTGGAAAACGGACTTCTTAAACCAAAGGCGTCGTTACACTCACCCTCCATTCAAGGCACAGACCACTCTCAGTTCAGATCTCGGCTCACGTGCTGAAGACACTCACTACTATCCTGCCAACTGGCAAAATCTCTCAAAAGGGCGACTGGCCTCATCTCAAGGGGTTGAACTTGGCTGACCCGGAGTTTCTCACACCAAGAGCAGTAGATGTTGATTATTGGAGCAGACTTCTACGGTCAGCTCATCAAATCCAACATCATCAGGCACTCACCGACATCACCTATTGCTCAATTGTCCATCTTTGGGTGGCTCGTCATCGGTCCAACTCATGCGCCAGTCACCTTAGCAAGAACGGCACACCGCGGCGTCTCACAAACCACAACTTCAGCCTTGCAAGAGTTGTTATCAAGGTTTTGGGTTCAAGAAGAACCTCCGACGTCAACTGAGTCACAACTCACTCCAGCAGAACAGGAGTGTGAGCAACACTTCAAGACTACTCACTCAAGAGATTCCACAGGACGGTACATCGTAAGACTACCTCTCAAGTCACCCCCAACAGCGTTGGGAGACTCACATCATACGGCACATCTATGCCTACAAAGGATTCTCAAACGGCTTGCTCGAGATAGTCAATACAATGAACTTTACACTCAATTCATGCGGGAGTATGAGAGAGCTGAACACATGATCAAGCTCTCCGACGGCTCAGCAACTCGAAAACCACACTACTACCTACCGCATCACGGAGTTCTCAAGCCAGACAGCTCAACGACAAAGCTCAGAGTGGTTTTCAATGGCTCAAGCGCAAGCTCCACTGGCTACTCTCTCAACGATCTCATGCATGCGGGGCCAAATCTGATGCTCAATATATTCGACCTGCTCATCTCGATCCGCCGCCGCAAGCACTTGTTTGCGACAGATATAACCAAGATGTATCGGCAAATTAAGATACACCCAGACGATTGGGATCTCCAGCGCATATTGTGGGTAGATGAACAACTCAAGGAATCTCATTACCAACTCACGACGGTTACGTATGGAACCAAGTCAGCACCGTTCCTAGCGGTACGGACATTGCTCCAGCTCGCTGAAGACCAAGGTTCGAAGTACCCTCTCGCGGTAAAACCGATCACTCATGGCCGATATGTTGACGATATCTTCGGAAGTTCAGACACGGTGGACGAATTAATCCAGACTGCTCATCAACTCATACAACTCTGCCAAGCGGGCGGATTCCCGTTGGCCAAATGGCATGCAATGTCAAGGCAGCTGCTCATAGCCGTCTCATCAGACCTCGGACAGAATCCAGGTATCTCCTTCGACGGTTGCGACACCGAAATTCTTGGCATTCGATGGTCACCTCAACAAGACACCTTCAATTTCTCAACCATTTCATCAACTTCACCGAGTAGATTCTCAAAGCGCCCCATTCTATCAGAAGTAGCACAAATCTTTGATCCATTGGGCTTCGCCGCACCAGTTGTAATCAGAGCCAAGATGTTCCTTCAAGCTCTCTGGTTACACAAACTCAACTGGGATGACTCACTCCCAGAACAACTTTTATCTCAATGGCTCAGCATCAGACACGATCTCACTAGTCTGGCCAGACTCTCCATTCCAAGATGGTTCAACACGCTGTCAGACTCAGCTGTTGAGCTACATGGGTTCTCTGATGCTTCGCAATTTGCAATGGCAGCCGTTGTCTATCTCGTGGCCAACTCACCGTCCACAGACGCCAACGTTTCTCTCATCTGCTCAAGGACGAAAGTCTCTCCTCTCAAGCGTCTAACCATCCCACGGTTGGAACTCACGGCAGCGCTGCTACTCTCCACGCTAATAAATCATGTTTACGCGACTCTAAACATGAACGTAACAAATATACATTTGTGGACGGACTCTCAAGTGACACTCACATGGATCAAGGCTCATCCCTCACGGTGGAAGGATTATGTGCGCAATCGCGTAACTAAAATCCAAGAACTCACCGAGACAGCTCATTGGAGGCATGTACCTGGCACCTCAAACCCAGCTGACTGCGCGTCGCGTGGAATAAGCACGAATCAGCTTGAAGAACACTCGCTATGGTGGACGGGACCACCATGGATGACTCAAGCGATGGCCTCATGGCCGGCTCAAGACGAGTGGACTTCCGATGATGTCTGTTCACAAGAGGCTCGTACGACTGTCACACTGCACGCAGTGCGCGCTTCACCGGAGTATCATTGGGATCTCATCTACAAGTTTTCATCGCTGAACAAACTGCTCAGAATCACTTCGCTCTGCAGTAGGTTCATCAAAAGACTTTCGAAGGAGCTTGACTCAACACCCGCAGCTTCCATCTCATCACGACACATCGAGGGCTCGCGAACGTTCTGGGTAAAGGCCACGCAATCAGCCTACTTCCAAGAAGAGCTTGCCATGCTCCATCGACAATCTCAACTACCTCACTCACACCCGCTCTGCAGGCTCACTGCATTCGTCGACAGCGACGGTGTGCTAAGAGTAGGTGGTCGGCTCAAGAAATCAGAACTATCATACGAAACCAAACATCCAGCAATCCTCCCTCGCGTCTCAAGTCAATTCTTAGAATCACAAATCAGCATGTAAAATAGATTTAAAAACGTTTTTGTTGCGTAGGAGTGCAATCGTGTAAATTTAGTTAAAATGTTTTACTCTATAAAAGAATCAGTTAATTCAAAAAAATATCATTCACCATGATCAAACAAAATCAACCATCATTTAAACGAAACAATAATACTGATTGATAATAATTAAACACACCAATACGCCGTACGCCATGCCAGCCTATAAGTTGACATTAAAGCGAACTTGGTATCCACGTACTCGTTTCGCGTGGGGGTTTCGCTCAGCCCATACGTGGCAGTTGTGGATATTGAACGGCCCATCCCTTCCAAATTTAGATTCATCCGTGAACAAAATCTTCATGATAAAATTTTCATCTTCTAAATTTCTTTGCAGCAGCCACTCACAAAATTGTAATCGCAGGATATGGTCACCACCATGCAAATTTTGAGTTGGCGTCAGGTGAAATGCGTGCAACCTATTATTGGCCAAAATTCGCTGCGCCGTTGAATATGCGGTGCCGCACATCCGTGAAACTGTACGAATGCTCCTTTTGGGGTCATCCGCAATCCTGTCCAGGATATTTTCTTCGACGGCAACATTATTCGCCCCGGCTCTATTTTCATTTCTTTTAGGTGCGAAACTACCCGTTTCTGTTGCACGATTCAACAGTCGCACTATCACTTTTGCGTCTGGATGACGACGACCGGGATACCTTTCTGCGTAAACACGCGCAGTTTTAGTAGCATTACCCAAGCATTCACCATATAAAACTAACATTTGACAATATTCTCGTGAAGAATAATCCATTTTTACTATTTTAATAACAATCACAGAGTGTAGGGACGCGCGATAAATTATTTGTTTATTTAAAAAAAAAACACGGGTCGCCATCGCAACGCCTTTTGTCTGGTTACAGATTAGATTGGCTTATTAGATTATTATAACTTTTGAGACATTCTTGAAGCCGTTTCCTAACTTGTGTTGAAAATAAAGAAATTTCGTTTTACACTTTCGAATTTATGACTTTTTCAAAAATATACCCATTTTCCGAACCGCCAGGGTGGCCAGATTCCTTGAACGAGAAAATGCAGGTCAGATAAAATTTAATTGAGAAGTAATCTCATTAAAAAAACAAACTATTTTGTCGTTCAATTACTTATCATAGAATCTAATTTTGTGTTCAGGGATTTTTGTATGACATGCACATTCAGCGCATGTAGTCATAGTTAGTCATTTTCTACAAACATCTGTTGTTTTCATGAAAAACAACCTCCACGACGGAAACCACCGTCTTGTCCGACCGTCTGCATTCAAGAGCACGGAAGACATTTTGAGCATCTGATGCAGAACGATTAGTGATGCAAGATACAAGGCATGCAACATGATTATTAATTGATCGACGATTTCAATTGAACCAACGAGGTATCGAATCCGAATTCAAATAAATTAAACGAGAAAATGCAAGTCAGAATAATTTCATATTAGAATTTTCCAGGATAAGAAGGTGAATCCGATTTGAATAAATAATCTACTGATAGAAAGGTTCGTCAATCTCGAATAGGTTCAATTGAAGACTTCTTTTCACATTTGAACTGTAATTAAATTTCTTGCCTTCAAGTCGGTATAGTCCGGTCGACTTGGATTGCAAAAACTATGGCCCGGTCAACCTAGACTATAATAACTACGACCCGGTCGACCTGGACAACAAAAACTATAGCGCCTGTCGACCTGGACACGGTGTACCGACGATTCGGCTGAATTTCAGTGGGAACGCGGAAACAACAGAGTACGAGCACTATTGTTCGAATTTATCAAAACGGTCCTGGCTGCGTAGCGTGCGAGCTCCCTCATAGGCTAACTTAGACCTGCTCTAATTCGAAAACTATAGTAGCCTCGAAGATCTCGCTAAGGAACTTTCGTTTTCATTTTTTGCAAGGAATCTTCGTGTGAAATTACGGGCGGTTGATCTGAATCACCCTGACTGTGGTTTCATTAAAATGTCTAATCGCTTCTTCATCTCTTGTCGATTTTGGGGGGTCGGTTATACCAATCGCTTCGAGAACCCATAATTTTTTCAAGTTGTCATTTTGCAACGGAAGATCTGGTTCATTCCATTTTTTGTTGTCATGTTTACACGTTTGAAAATATGTCAGCATTGATAGTTGGTCTTTATTCAATGGCGGAGAACGATATTTTCCCGACCATATCCACCCAAAGTCAGAGTCAATCAAGAAGAGATTCCTTTCAACCTCTATTTGCTTGTTTGACATGAAATTATAGTAATAATCATTACCGATGAGTATATCTATTTGATCCTTCCTTGAACCGTCATCTGCCATTATCATGTTTTCATCTTCTCTGTTCCGTATGAAATTAAAGTTCCTTATGGTTTGATCCGGGCATCGAACACTGTGCGTTATGTGAGGTACGACGTTTGCATAAATCCTTTTAGATTTGTTGGTACGAGTAATCATCACAAAACACACAAGCGGACTTTCAATTTCTTGTGGATTTTCTGCTCCGAAAGTGAATACAGACAGGTAATTTTCTTCTATTACTGGCAGGTTTAGTTTCTTTGCTAATTTGGCAGTGACGTAGCTTCGCCGACTGCCGCAGTCTAATAGAACCCGGCAATTCAGCTGGTTTGATTCTATATTCTCATGATGAACACGTACGACTCCCGTTTGTAAGATGGTTTTTCCCTCATTAACACAGGCATGTAGACTTTCGGTGTGTATAGGTTGACCTGTTTCTAGAGTCGGACATAAGGCTCTATTATGTTCTCCATATTTATTGCAATGCCGGCATTTTCTCTTTGCTCTACACTCTATTGATTTATGGTTTTCTCCCAAACAATTATAACAGCGATTCTGTAATTTGAATTTTCTTTCTCGAATTGTTTTTATTGTATTGCACTCGTCATTGAAATGTTCCTTTCCGCAGAATATGCAACTGATTTTCGATTTTTTCGCGCCCGATGGACTATTGTTACTATTATTTTCCTTAAATTGTCTTTTTCTTGAATTATGTGGGTTCTTGTTCTCGAATTTACGGTGTTCGTTCGTCTTATTTCGTTCCTTCTGATGATATGATTGGTTTTTTTGAAACTTAGAATTCTGAGTTTCTTCTGTATTTTCTGTCCTGACATAGAGTGCTTCCAAGGTAAATTTTCCGTCATCTGTTTTCTTGAAAGGCGTTACTTCACACGTTTCAGTGTCTCTTTTCATTCGGTTGAAAGCTTCTCTTGCAGGGATGATATGTTCCAAATGTTTTCGGATGTGTTCTATCGACTCTTCTTCTGAAGTCATTTTCATCCTCACTTCATAAATCAAATCTTCTGGAAATTTTTCCATTATCATCACCCTGAGATGATTATGGTTAACATCTTCTCCAAGAGATTTTAGGACTCTAAGATGTCTTTCGATTTCGTTCAGAACATTGCGGCACTCTTTGACTGGTTTATCCGCAGCCCTTACTCTATAAAGTGCCACATAGTGTGCATCAATTATAGCACTCGATTTCCCATATCTTTACTTTAATGTATCTATTGCTATCTGATAATTTTTATTCGTAGTATCTAGTCCTTCGACTGCCTGTTTCGCTTCACCTTCTAGTACTGATTGCAGATATAAAAGTTTATCAACGTCACTAATCTTTCGACTATCAACATTAGATGAGAACTGGTCCCAAGACTGATACCACTTGAGAACATCTCCATCAAATTTTATTAATGTCATTGTTGGTAATTTGGTAGCGACGCTAGAGTTTTGTGTGGACTGTAACTCATTTTCCTTGTTCTGTCTATTTTGTCGTATCTTGACTGTTACTTCCGCCACAAGCTCATCTGCTCGCATTTGAAGTCTGGTGAATTCTGTGATCTCATCATCCTCGGGTGTTTCTATCCTTTCATAGTAACTATACATTTCCGAGATAAATCTTTCATTGGCTGACTTCAGTTTTGAAACTGTGACCTGCATCTCTTCTGATATTTTCTGATTTTCTTCTAGACCCTGCAACGCCTCTTCTACTGATCTGTATAGTGTCAAAACTGATGTTTTGATTAAGTTCAAACGAATTAGAATAACCTTTTCCATGATGCTCCTCAAAGATCTTTGATTATTGTCTAACTGGTATTCTATCTAGTTCTCTCTATTTGAGGTTATGAATTCACTATTCGGGTATGATTGTGTTGCAGCTGCAAATTTTTTCGACATCTCCTTCTATGGTTTCCTTCTCTCGTCGCTGACTCTGTTTTCTGCTGCGATCGACGTGGCCTCTATGTCGTTCACGCAAGCGCAACAACTTACTTTCTCTGCTTTCGATTACGATCTGTAACACATAACCCAACTTTCAGATCCCAGCTCCTCCACCCTGTCGTCACCCTTACCCCGTGCTTATTTGACGATTATTCTGATCTGGATATTCTTATCTGGTCTAAATAACATGAATGATCTTATTGACTGATTATATCTCTTTGGTTTGATTTGAATGGGAATGGGGTAAACACCCCGTGAATGGCCTCCACCCGCCCCTTACAGCCATCCCTGTTCGCTCGATTTCTCTGATTCCTCTGATTTCTCTGATTCCTCTGATTTCTCAGATTCCTCTGATTCCTCTGATTCCTCTGATTCCTCTGAATATACCTTACATCATCTATTCTTACCTGATACTCTTTGTTGTTCCTAGGTTCCGTTTTCTTACCCAAATCTGCTCAGCCATCAGCTCTCTCCTCTCATGTCGATCTCTCCCTTCCCCTTTTTTTTCTTTCTCCCCACCAATCTCTATCTTCTACTACTGAAGTCGTGTAACTACTAGGAACCCTACTCCCTTACATATGGGTAGGTGTTCTTGCCTACAATAATTCCTATAATTCGTGGGGATTCACGACAAAAGCCATCGACGCGAATAAAGTGGAATCATTAACGATTGCTCTGTCTTCCAAAAAAGAGTATACCATCGAAAGAGTTTCGACCAAGTTCGAGGTAATGGATGGAGCATTCATTTTCAGAAGACAATTTCCCTTGACCCTCAGCTACGGAATCACGATACACAAGAGTCAGGGACTGAGCTTGACAAGTGCAGTTATAGATATAGGTAATAGCATATTCACATCTGGTCAAGCCTATGTCGGTCGCTTTGTCCAGAGTCACATCACTGGAAGGACTGCATGTGGTCAACTTAGATCCAAGCTCGATTAAAGTTCAGGAGTCAGCACTAGTTAAGTACAATCGACTTAGAAAACTGTTCAGGCCTGATTTACCTGTAATTAATATCTCACGTGCACCAATACCAAAAACTAAAGATTTGATATGGTCGATTCCCAAGCATATTTTTGACACACAGGTAGAACTCAACAGCAATACAATCCATAGCGAAACAATGAATGTTGTCGGCATGGAAAATATTGATGGTGTCTTTTGTTATGCCAATGCAACTGTTCAGTGCATATTTCGCTGTCCCGATTTTGTGCGAGAGCTTAGGAAACTGAATCAGAATGATCCACTCGAGCTATTAACTCACTCCTATTTTACAGAAAACACAAAATTGAATTCATTTAGTATTCAAGAATTCGCTGGCGCACAATTCAAAACACAGACACAACAAGACGCAGCAGAATTTTTAACGGCACTATGTACTAAATCTGATGTACTGCGTGAGGCTATTGAACACCAATTAATCATAACTACTCAGTGTAGTGATTGCGGTCTCACTTCCACGAACCAGCAATCAAATTATATAGTACCAATACCGATTAGAATAGATTGCAATAAAAAGTCTCCAAACAATCTTCAGGATCTAGTTGGATCATTGTCACGATGGACAAGAGTTGACAGCTTGTGTGAAAATTGTCACAAGAGTAATAAATTACAAAACATTACTCTTGCTTCGGTTACTCAAAATCTTATCTTACAGTTAATGCTCTTTTCTTATCAAGATGATCAAGCAACAAAAATTAGTAACTTCAAAATCAATGCTATTCCATCATCAAAAGTATCACTCGATGGTCACACTTACAAAGTACATAGTGCAATATTTCACCACGGCACCAGTCTCGAGAGTGGTCACTATACCGTCATGTTGAAAGATAAACTGAATAATTGGCTGAACGTTAAGGGGCCATTAAAGTCACGCTGAACACCTCGAAAACGCGGGGATCGAAAACTCCAACACCACTTGACCGATCGGAATGAAACTTGGAGAATTATTGCATAATGTTGGCAGAAAGTGGAGCGATGTTTTATTTTTCCGAAATTATAAAAAAAATTTGACAGATCGGTTATCGGTTCTAGAAATTATGGAATTACTCACAATTGCACTCAATGTATCACCCTGTCCCGTATGATGCCACTCGACGGTGTAAATACGAGTATTTCAAGACCGGTCCCATTACATCTGATGAAGAATTGACCAAACAGCAGCTAATCTGCTTCTCGTTTATGGATAACACCAACATCTCAATCATGCTACACTTTATACCGACATTATGGCACGTACCAAATATTTAGCGTGGCGGCGCTAGTGATATTTTCTCGCGCTGCCTGGTATTGCTTGTGCTGCCACGAACGAGTGGCATAGCAACGATGTGAACTTTGAAAAAGAATAAATACGGGATCGCAGACGTCATAACCTTACACGTTTGACAGCTAGCCTAAGATTCGAATACAGCATTTGATTTCAGAGTTGAGGTTATGGAGAGACTCGCTCGTTTCTCTCTTCTGCACGTTTTTCGCAGCTCTCCAGACTTGTCGGACAAGAATTCAAATAAATTCCAATAACCGATAGAGGATCGCAGACGACATAACCTCACATTTCTGACAGCTAGCCTAAGATTCGAATACAGCATTTGATTTCAGAGTTGAGGTTATGGAGAGACTCGCTCGTTTCTCTCTTCTGCACGTTTTTCGCAGATCTCCAGACTTGTCGGACAAGAATTCAAATAAATTCCAATAATCGATAGAGGATCGCAGACGACATAACCTCACATTTCTGACAGCTAGCCTAAGATTCGAATACAGCATTTGATTTCAGAGTTGAGGTTATGGAGAGACTCGCTCGTTTCTCTCTTCTGCACGTTTTTCGCAGATCTCCAGACTTGTCGGACAAGAATTCAAATAAATTCCAATAATCGATAGAGGATCGCAGACGACATAACCTCACATTTCTGACAGCTAGCCTAAGATTCGAATACAGCATTTGATTTCAGAGTTGAGGTTATGGAGAGACTCGCTCGTTTCTCTCTTCTGCACGTTTTTCGCAGATCTCCAGACTTGTCGGACAAGAATTCAAATAAATTCCAATAATCGATAGAGGATCGCAGACGACATAACCTCACATTTCTGACAGCTAGCCTAAGATTCGAATACAGCATTTGATTTCAGAGTTGAGGTTATGGAGAGACTCGCTCGTTTCTCTCTTCTGCACGTTTTTCGCAGATCTCCAGACTTGTCGGACAAGAATTCAAATAAATTCCAATAATCGATAGAGGATCGCAGACGACATAACCTCACATTTCTGACAGCTAGCCTAAGATTCGAATACAGCATTTGATTTCAGAGTTGAGGTTATGGAGAGACTCGCTCGTTTCTCTCTTCTGCACGTTTTTCGCAGATCTCCAGACTTGTCGGACAAGAATTCAAATAAATTCCAATAATCGATAGAGGATCGCAGACGACATAACCTCACATTTCTGACAGCTAGCCCAAGATTCGAATACAGCATTTGATTTCAGAGTTGAGGTTATGGAGAGACTCGCTCGTTCCTCTCTTTTGCACGTTTTTCGCAGATCTCCAGACTTGTCGGACAAGAATTCAAATAAATTCCAATAATCGATAGAGGATCGCAGACGACATAACCTCACATTTCTGATAGCTAGCCTAAGATTCGAATACAGCATTTGATTTCAGAGTTGAGGTTATGGAGAGACTCGCTCGTTTCTCTCTTCTGCACGTTTTTCGCAGCTCTCCAGACTTGTCGGACAAGAATTCAAATAAATTCCAATAATCGATAGAGGATCGCAGACGACATAACCTCACATTTTTGATAGCTGGCCTAAGATTCGAATACAGCATTCGATTTCAGAGTTGAGGTTACGCAGGGAATATCGATCGTTTATTTACTTTATTCGTATTTTTCATTTCCCTGCAATTTTTGAGAGAAATAAAATCAACAGAATAAATTCGCCAATGATAAGGCTCGGGGCGCCTACCGCGGTGCGCCCACTTATTCTGATTGGACAGGTAAAACTGCCGCGAGTTCGAGGACTATCGAACCCTGGAAGTTTTTGCGGAGGAACTAAATTTATTTTCAGATTCCAATGTAGAATCCATACCTGTTTTTTCCTTCAACACAGAACCAAAGTAATGAACATCTTATATCAATTTCCAAATGACTGAAATTTTTACGAAACGTTGCCAATGTGATATCGCAATTAACATAATACGTCCGGAAACATGTATCCGAAACATTGCGATATTTCTGAAATATCACGTGTGGATATTGGTATAACAGTCCAACAATTTGGAACTGTGTACATGAATAAGTAGGAATTATTTTGACGTTTTCGATATGAATGTAAATTATGAAAAATATATTGAGCCCTACACCCCTCTGTTATCACTGTATTAACTGCAACCGAATACACAGAAATGAATATAGCCTTCTTTTATTCTTTCAACTCACAATCTTTCGATGTAAAACATTTCAAGTGTCATCTCCGACTTTACCTTCACCTCCCTTTCACCGAAGAGGGATCCATGTCCCTGATAATGAATCAAATGAATATAATTTAAACGAAATAAGAATAGAAATGTGTGGTGCCCAATTCGAGTTCCCGGCGAAACTGGATTGGAAGATGGGTTGATGAATAATTTTAAAGTCAGTTTCAATTCTTTTTGGTTTACTGGGATACCTCACCTACATATGTATTGAAACATAACAAATACATAATCATATATTTTATGACGATTCTATAATGTTACGTAGACTGATTATTTTATAAATATTTCATTTCGGACTAGATATATTTTTCACAGATGAGAAGTCAAATGATTCGTCATGTTTAGTCCCACGACTGACCACAATCCAGGGTGAGGCATATCTAATTACTTTTCAAAATCATTCATTGATTGTCCAAAATTGTCGTCAATGATTATTATTTCGCAACCACAATTCGAGTAGTCAAAGTAATTAGCTAAATACTTTTGCCAATTACTCCGATCTTCCGGCTTTTTCCATATTTTCTCAAACCACAATCAGTGTTTTTTCTTCTCGCACTGAAAGGTAAGACAATAGACCACAGATTGTTCGAATTGTGACAGCAAAATAATAATTATCGACGTAGATATTGGTAGAGTAATCAAGCAAGAGATTTTCAAAGTAATTAGACATGTCCATTTCTCCAATACTGCGAACCTAGGCACTTGTCCATGCGATAGTAAATTCCGCGAGTTTCTGTCGCAACTACTCTCATAAGTATGTCTACGCAGTTATGCTTCGTGAAACTCTGCCGTGGGATTTTCCAAAAATCGGGTTCCAACACAGGCTCATACATCGACTTATGCGTACATGTTGTGCCAACGTGCATAACACTGCGCAGCGGTACCAGTTCTCAGCTCGCGGCGCTCTTGTAAGTTACACGGGTGGCAACGATAGAAGTCGAACTTCTAGTGTTTCGCGAGTGCGTGTTTGTAGTGTTACATTTAATTATGTTATTTTCAATACAGCTAGTGTATAGTTTTATTGTATAATCTATTAGTTATATACAATCAACATGGCTAACCGCCATAACAAAAGAAAAAAAGCTCCGCGAAAGGAGCGTTATCGTTCTAGGTAAGTACAATTATTTTACACCTTGAAAAATTACAACAATTAATATTCCATTTCCCTCGATCTGAATGAATTTTTTGAGGTTTTTTGGTAGAACTTTTTGCTACAGTGCACCGCGACCGTTGTATACAATTCCAGCTACATTTGTAGCACTTCCTCTAACCTATAGATAAATAAACGGAATTGCATTTTTGCTGACCTCTGCTACCCAGCTCTGCTGACAAGCTGCTCATGCTTGTAATTATCTGTTGAAATTATGACGCGTAGTAAAAAATTGTCGAAGAAATTTATAATCCATTTTTGATCACAAATAGCCCCGTGTAAGTCGACTGCTCGAATTCTATTACACTCTGCATGAACCTACGAATACTAATGAAGCCACGATCTGTTTCAGGACAAAGACGAAGGGTGCTGTTCCACTTCGCGAGGAAGATGGTTGTGCCACCGCCGTAATTGTGGATGATTGCTCCACAGAGGTAAGCGACGACCATGTTGTACATGTCGTAGAAAACGGTCCAACGGACCAGGATCAGTGTGTCAGTGACATCACTATAGAAGGTCGACGTATTGTTGACATTAGTTTTTTTCTGCAGCAATTGCACGAAAAATTTGACAATCACAACGTTCAGTTGAAATGTCCTTTCAGTGAATTGAAATTAGTCAAGTCGTTAGACCGAGGTTTGCGATCGCAACTGCACTTCGTGTGTCGAATGTGCAATTACGAGTTCAACATTTGGACCGATCCCGATCAACCAAATATACTTGGGATCAATCAAAGTGCTGTGTGCGGTACACTCACATCGGGAACCGGCCACAGTACACTGCAAGAACAGCTTGCAGCCATGTCAATTCCTTGTATGACAGCTCCAACGTACCTGAAATATCGGGACGAACTTTTCGATAACTTTCATGAAGTTGCCGAAGCCGAAAGAATGAAGGCTGCGGCACTGGAAAGAGAAATAGCCATCAAGAAGGGGCATGTTATTGACGGTGTACCGTACATACAGGTCGTTGCGGATGGCTGTTGGTCAAAACGTTCATACGCGGGTGGTAAGTACGACGCGCTGTCGGGTGCAGCCATGATCTTTGGTCGTGAGACCAAGTTAGCTTTATTTGTTGGCGTACGCAACAAGTACTGTGCCACGCACGCAAGAGCCGAAATGCTCAATAAGGAGCCGACCCCTCATGTGTGCTACAAGAATTGGGGTCGTAACCGTAGCTCAAATGCAATGGAAACCGATATTATTTTAGAAGGTTTCCGTTCAAGCGTTGCGAGCAACGGTTTGATATACAGAACGCTGGTTGCAGACGGCGATAGCAGCGTATACCAGGCTATACGCGATGATAATCCGTACGCTGAGTATGGAATCATCGTTCAGAAGCTCGAGTGTAATAATCACTTGTTCCGGAATTTGTGCCGAAAGCTTAAAATGGCTTCTACCATGAAGCTTACAACTGTTCCGTTGAAAGGAACCCTTACTGTCACCCAATTTCGACAGTATGTGTTTACGAGCGGATTAAAAATCCGTAAAACTGTCGAGCGGGCCAGAGATCTCCGCAACACCGAGAATATACCAGAATCTGAAAAAGCAACTAAACTCTGTACAGATATTCTTCATATCTTGAATCATGTGTTTGGTGATCACACAAATTGCCACACACTGCCATTCGATTGTACACCTGAGCCGAATGGTAAGAACGTACTGGCGGAACTTCATAGGACGGGGGTTTATCCCCACGTCCATGAGGCAGTGCGCTATTTGAGCTGTCACGCTAAAAGCTTGTTGAAAAACGTCAACAATAATATAGCAGAGGGCTGCAATTCCTTGGTGAATAAATTGAATTCTGGTAAGAGAATCAACATTGTATGAAAAACTCATACGAAATGAGATGCTATGGAGCGGTTGTACAGCACACCACTCAGTCAGTGTTGTCTAAGTTATACAACCATAAGCACTACAAGGTTCCCACTACTGTGCTAAAAATGGAACGACATAGGCGTTACCAGAATCATATAAGCCGCTTATACAAGTTGAAAAAACGCAATCAGAAGTCTCGACGGTTCTGTGGTGTCGACAAAGACTATGGTCCATCTGCTAGAAAGCCTGATGTAGATAAAGAAGTGTTCGACGTTCTCGCTGAACAACACATGGACAAATTGACGTCATACCAGATCAACCGTGAACAGATTGAGCGAGATACCATATCACAAAGCGGTTCTGAGCTATGGCATCAGTTGCGTACTGAAATCATTACGGCATCAAAATTTGGGCCGATATGTCGCATGTTGCAAACTACTTCGTGCGTAAATATGGTAACGAGCATTCGGTATCCGAAGATCATCGACACTGCTGCTACCCAGTTTGGACTCGAAAACGAGACGAACGCCAGACGAGATGTAGAAGTCAAGCTGGGGAAAGAAATCCTTCCCTGTGGTCTTTTCATTGACCAAGAGATTCCTTATCTAGGAGCCTCTCCAGACGGCCTGATAGATGACGACGGCGTCGTTGAAGTAAAATGTCCTTTCTCAGCCCAAAACGCTAATCTGGATCAGGCTATAGAAGAAAAGCCAAATTTACGAAATATTTTCGATAAGAAGGACAAGAATCTCTTGAACAAGAACCACATTTACCATTATCAGGTGCAGGGTCAGCTGCACATAACTAGGCGCGAGTATTGTATATTTGCGCTGTGGACTTCGACAGATCTGAAATTAGTCAAAGTCATCAGAGACGATGCATTTTGGGAGTCAAAAATGAAACCATTCCTTTGCAGATTCTATATGGAATGCTTGCTTCCGGAAATCATAGACAGTCGTCGTGCCAGAAATATGCGGATCCACGATCCCACATATATTGTAGAAGCCAAAGAAAAAGCGCTGCGGAAAAGAAATGCAAGATGTATTTCACCACCTGACAGTGATGTAAACTGTACGGGGTCGGCACAGACCGTCCTGCAAACTGATAAAGACAAACAAGTTATATCGGTAAGTTCCGAGGACATGGTCATTTCTAATTCAAAGAATGACAAGGATAACGGTAACGTCGGTTGGATAGCAATCGTGGACGAAATCGAAGCTTCTAATACAAATCTTGATTTGTTAGAGATCGTACGCCGAAATATTTCAATCGAAGAAGTGGAGGCAAATGTATTGTCCCCGAACAGTTTATTGACGGATTCAAGCATCGACTTGTTTCAGAATATTTTACAACGAGAAAGCAATTTTCATTGTAATCCTGCTAGCTATACAGCATATCATACATGCATCAAACCCTGTAGCCCTCTTCAAAGAGATATACAGATAATTGGAGGTAATGCATGCAGACATTGGTGCTGCGTTTATTACGACACTCATAACGTTTATGTTTATGATAGTCTCATGCGGGGCGAGTACGAGTTTTCGAGTGACGAGGAAAAGCGGTACATTCGCAAGCGTTATGCTCACATTGCCATTGAAGATATCGTTCTTCAACCTGTTACAAGACAGCCCGACTCGTATAGTTGTGGTGTATATGCTGCGGCTTACGCAACAACAATTGCATTGGGCGAGGACCCTGTTAGGCAAACCTATTCGAGAGATGCTAAAATAATGAGAGCGCATTTAATGATAATATTAAGATCTCGTAAGTTAACATCATTTCCCTGTGAATGAATCGAGATGCTCCGATGATACGCGCAGATGCATGTACATACTTGCGCAGACTGAGCGCTTGAACCTGAGGAAACGAACTCACATGACGGTGTGAGTGGGTAAGAGTGGGTGGGTGTTTCCATGGCACTTATGAAGTGCCGTTGCCAAGAGAGTTTCGATTTTCGGATGGACGGAAAGAATAGAGGAATTGCATGATTTTAAATTTCAATCGAAATGAAAAAGAGTAGTATATTTGAAAATTATTATGTGTACGGTACCACATACGCGCTCATGCACACATGTATTTTTAATATACTGACATGCCTAGCCTTACCCTAGTGCCTTGAGATTCTGTGACGCCACACGGTCGAAAGAGCATGCGAATTTTGATTACGATTACAACGCCTCAAAATATAATAACTTACTTCCTTGATCAGATTATTGCCTACACCCGGAGAAAAATTTCGTTAGCTCAAAGAAATTCTATTGACCACAAAAAAAAAATTATTTGTATATGAACCTATTAGCCGTTTATTTGTCACTACACATTTTGTTTATTTTTATTTTTTTTGTTCAGAACAAATAAGTATTTATTCAATGAAAATCAAGCAAAATTATGAATTTATTTGAAACAAATGAGAATTCATTTATCGTCATATTATAGGTACTTTCTGCGGATATAATTCGGAATTATAATGCGATTCTAACCGGAATCTTACACGGCTTTCGTATGCTCTGCCTGTATCTGGATTATATATATTGAGAATAAAAACGCGATTTGATTTCGCTCAGACAAACGCCGCAATAATATTTATTCCAATCGGGTTATTTTCAAGTTACGTTCGCTCAAATTACTAGTCGCACGCCCTAACCACTACGCCAAGCTTACTGTATTTCAACTCTAGGATTTTGGGATTTGTTCGCAGCCTGCTATCTGGATGTCAAATGATGAGGGAAACTATCATTTAGTTGATCCGAAGGAGGAAATTATCTGCTCGCAGTTGGCCGAAAGATATATTTTTCTGATTCAAATAAAATCATTTCAAATAGAGGTTTTTTTTTTGAAAATAATAAACCATTTCTATGGGTGTATAACGGTATTTAAACTACGGATAATAATTTACTATTACTGAAACACAAAAAAAAAAAAGTGCAAGCAAGTTCTATTGACTAATTCTTGTTCCGTCACGTTTCACAGTATCAATAACCCATAGAGTATGAAGAAATTCTAATGATACCATAAATCAGCAAAGCTGGCGGCGTATAAAATCTTCAGTTATACAGCTAACATCTCGTTATAGGTAGAAACTCAATCGATTTGAGAAGTTTTCAATCTTATAGACCTAAATTAACTTTTGATCAATACCTTCAACTATATAGGTTGAGTTAAATTTTAATTGTCAGATCAGCCTTAAAATATAGGAAGGATGTATGGTATTTGTGAGACATGAGATCAATTACAGTTACATGTAACCAACAAGAATATAATTGAAAATTACCATTTATTTGAATGAACTAAAATTACTTATTAGTCTTATTACTATGATATATGTATTATACACTGCCGTACAAAAGTTTTCGGACAAAAGTCTATAAGGAAGTGAAGCTTTGTGTCCAAAAACTTTTGGACGACAGTGTAGTTATAGGTAAATATAATGATTTACTAAATAAAAGTATATATATATATACAGGGTGATTCACTGCTACCGGGCCATTTTAGATAGGCGGATTCCTTAGGAAATTCTAAGACTAAAAGTCCTTTACCAAATATTCGATAGACCTCCAGTTCCCGAGCTACGGAGGATCTAGGATAACCAATTACAGAGCTTATACGTGACTCGAACAGGGCCGTCTAAATATCTTAAATTATTGAAATGTAATTTTCATTTCGATAAGTAATTTCGGCATCACTTGTAACTGAAACTGGGATTGCTGCTGGCGTTGGTTTCGACGTCCAGGTCGTCCAGGGTATCCTCCTCGTGATCCAGGTCGTCCGCTTCGTGGTTCGCGTCTTCTACGTCGTGTGCTACATAGTTTAGTTGCACATGTCATCCGCTTCGTAGTTTTCGCAGTCCAGGTCGTTCGCGACGTGGTTTCCAGCGTCCAGGTTGTGCGCATCGTAGTTTTCGTAGTCTAGGTCGTACGCCTCATAGTTTGCGTCGTCCAGGTCATCCGCTTCGTAATTTTCGTCTTGCAGGTTGTACAGCTCGTACTTTACGACCTGGTCAATGAAGACCACGAAGCACAGGACCTGGACAAAGAAGACTACGAAGCGAACGACCTGGACTACAAAAACTACGATACGCACAACCTGGACTACGAAAACTACGATGCGCACAACCTGGACTACGAAAACTACGATGCGCACAACCTGGACGCTGGAAACCACGTTGCGAACGACCTGGACTACGAAAACTACGAAGCGGACGACCTGGATCACGAGGAGGATAACCTGGACGACCTGGACGTCGAAACCAACGCCAGCAGCAATCCCAGTTTCAGTTACAAGTGATGCCGAAATTACTTATGACGAAATAAAGACTACATTTCATTGATTTAAGATATCTAGACGGCCCTGTCCGAGTCACGTATAAGCTCTGTAATTGGTTATCCTAGATCCTCCGTAGCTCGGGAACTGGAGGTCTATCGAATTTTTGGTAAAGGACTTTTAGTCTTAGAATTTTCTAAGGAATCCGCCTATCTAAAATGGCCCGGTAGCAGTGAATCACCCTGTATATATATATTACGACAAAAACAAAAGGAAAACAAAGAAAAGAGTAAAATTTGAAATTAAAAACACAATATAAAAATAAGAACAAATATAAACATTTTCATGACACCTATAATATAAACTTAGTTGGTAAAACTTTTTATGTTATTTAATTATTATGAAATATTATTATTATTATGAAAATATGTAAAAGTACAACAGTGATTCTAGCAGGCAATACGGACTCATGAGCCCTAGCTTTTTTTTAGGGGTTAAGCAAACGACGAAATCTCACAGAATGTCTCTGAAAGAGTTTTCTCAAATAATCCTGCCAAGTTTTATCGTTTGTTTACCTCAAAAAGAAAAAGGTCATATGTCGTTTTATCCGGAAATTATCATATTGCTATTAGCTATCTAGCTATTTTCTGAAGGAACTAAAACTTGGCAGGATTATTTGAGAAAACTCTTTCAGACACATTCTGTGAGATTTCGTCGTTTGCTCAACCCCTAAGAAAAAGCTAGAGTTCATAAGTCCGTAATACCTGCTAGATTCACTGTCATAGTAAAAGAGTGATAAATAAAAAAAACTAAAAACTATCAGAAAATAAAATATGTGTGTGTGTTGGTGTTTATGTTAGTACTATTGTTGTGGTTGTTGGTGTTGTTGTGGTTGTTGGTGTTGTTGTGGTTGCTGGTGTTGTGGTTGTAGTTGCGGTAGTTGTTGGTGTTGATGTGGTTGTTGTTGCTGTCCCGACTGCTTCTCCAACCGCTGCAGCTGCGCCTCAATCCGCCGCTTCGCCGCATTTAAATTTTTCCGTGCGGACTCCGTCCGCAGTCTTTTCGAGTAATTTTTCTCGTGCCGAAGCTTGTTGGTCAGCTTCTGCACGAGTTCATTACTGTCTGCGAGCGCTTTTTGCGTTTGCAGTAGCTCATCTCGCAGACTAGCAATTATTATTGCTGGTGGCTGTTCCGCCTGTTTCGGCCACAGCAGTTGTTCTTGCGGCTGTTGTTGTGGCCAATAATTTAGTGGCTGTTGTTGTGGCCAATAATTTAGCGGCTGTTGTAGTTGCCATAGTTGTTGTGGCTGCAGCCGCTGTGGCTGTGGCTGCTGTGGTTGCGGCGGTGGCTGCTGTGGTGGCGGCGGTGGCGGCTGATGCGGCTGGTGCTGCGGCGGCTGTTGCTGTAATTGCAGCGGTGGCAGCTGATGCGGCTGGTGCTGCAGCTGCGGCTGCTGTTGTTGCTGCGGTGGCGGCCGTTGCGGCTGGTACTGTAGCTGCGGTTGCGGCCGCGGTTGACGCGGCTGCGGCTGCGGCTGCTGTTGTTGCTGCGGTGGCGGCCGTTGCGGCTGGTACTGCAGCTGCGGTTGCGGCCGCGGTTGACGCGGCTGCGGCTGCTGTTGTTGCGGCGGTGGCGGCTGATGCGGCTGGTGCTGTGGCTGCGGCGGTGGATGTAGCCGTTCTGACTGCCGCCGCCGTGGCAGCTGCTGTTGTTGTCGCTCTGGCTGCTGTTTAGTAACAATGAATAACAATCATTATTAGACATTTTTTCACATTATTACATACAATCTTTGATAAGGTGGTATCAATTATTGTTTTAAACGATGGCTGATTCGATAGTATACATGACGGGGCGAAATATTCTAATATTGCGATCTAGCTACAAATTTCAAGGATTACCGCACTTCGTGCACGACGATTACCTGATTGTGCAAGAATTATGTACTGGCAATATCGATGAAGATATACGATATGAGAAAATGTATGCCGTAAGCGGAAATCCGAAATCGGCACCAAAGCAAGAGGAAAAAGAGCGAGACGAATAGAGAACGTGAGTACAGTGCGATCTTAAGATAAATTATTGTATAAACAATGCATGGCTGCGCGGATATATACACTGAATATTTAACAAGAATGTTTTGTCTCGTATTAGAAAATGCTTTTTCAAATTCAATGCACGATACTTCATGCACTTCCAATAATAATTATTTCAGTCAGTCTTAGACTTTTTGCCATCGGATGGATATAGATGCTGTCGATTCGAAGTTAATGTATAACCTACTTTAGATTCAGATTACTTAGGTGAGAAGTAAAAGAGAAAAATACATACCGCTGATTCTTCTGCTTCCGCCTGACTGTCGGGTGACTGCGACGCAGGTCTTGCATATCGTTTGCCTGTAATATCCATAGATGGTTTTAAGATTTGTTATCTTCTCAAATAAACAAATTGTTTGCTGCGTGAAGAACTGTATACTACGAGGTATAGTGTATTTATTCAATCCGTGAAGAAAAATAGGTCCGAATATTCTATGCAGAACTGTATACCACGAGGTATAGTGTACTTATTCGATCCGTGAAGAAAAATAGGTCCGAATATTCTATGCAGAACTGTATACCACGAGGTATAGTGTATTTATTCGATCCGTGAAGAAAAATAGGTCCGAATATTCTATGCAGAACTGTATACCACGAGGTATAGTGTATTTATTCAATCCGTGAAGAAAAATAGGTCCGAATATTCTATGCAGAACTGTATACCACGAGGTATAGTGTATTTATTCAATCCGTGAAGAAAAATAGGTCCGAATATTCTACGCAGAACTGTATACCACGAGGTATAGTGTATTTATTCGATCCGTGAAGAAAAATAGGTCCGAATATTCTATGCAGAACTGTATACCACGAGGTATAGTGTATTTATTCAATCCGTGAAGAAAAATAGGTCCGAATATTCTACGCAGAACTGTATACCACGAGGTATAGTGTATTTATTCGATCCGTGAAGAAAAATAGGTCCGAATATTCTATGCAGAACTGTATACTACGAGGTATAGTGTATTTATTCGATCCGTGATGAAAAATAAGTCCGAATATTCTATGCAGAACTGTATACCACGAGGTATAGTGTATTTATTCGATCCGTGAAGAAAAATAGGTCCGAATATTCTATGCAGAACTGTATACCACGAGGTATAGTGTACTTATTCGATCCGTGAAGAAAAATAGGTCCGAATATTCTATGCAGAACTGTATACCACGAGGTATAGTGTATTTATTCGATCCGTGAAGAAAAATAGGTCCGAATATTCTATGCAGAACTGTATACTACGAGGTATAGTGTATTTATTCGATCCGTGATGAAAAATAAGTCCGAATATTCTATGCAGAACTGTATACCACGAGGTATAGTGTATTTATTCGATCCGTGAAGAAAAATAGGTCCGAATATTCTATGCAGAACTGTATACCACGAGGTATAGTGTATTTATTCGATCCGTGAAGAAAAATAGGTCCGAATATTCTATGCAGAACTGTATACTACGAGGTATAGTGTATTTATTCGATCCGTGATGAAAAATGAGTCCGAATATTCTATGCAGAACTGTATACCACGAGGTATAGTGTATTTATTCGATCCGTGAAGAAAAATAGGTCCAAATATTCTATGCAGAACTGTATACCACGAGGTATAGTGTATTTATTCGATCCGTGAAGAAAAATAGGTCCGAATATTCTATGCAGAACTGTATACTACGAGGTATAGTGTATTTATTCGATCCGTGATGAAAAATAAGTCCGAATATTCTATGCAGAACTGTATACCACGAGGTATAGTGTATTTATTCGATCCGTGAAGAAAAATAGGTCCGAATATTCTATGCAGAACTGTATACCACGAGGTATAGTGTATTTATTCGATCCGTGAAGAAAAATAGGTCCGAATATTCTATGCAGAACTGTATACTACGAGGTATAGTGTATTTATTCGATCCGTGATGAAAAATAAGTCCGAATATTCTATGCAGAACTGTATACCACGAGGTATAGTGTATTTATTCGATCCGTGAAGAAAAATAGGTCCAAATATTCTATGCAGAACTGTATACCACGAGGTATAGTGTATTTATTCGATCCGTGAAGAAAAATAGGTCCGAATATTCTATGCAGAACTGTATACTACGAGGTATAGTGTATTTATTTGATCCGTGATGAAAAATAAGTCCGAATATTCTATGCAGAACTGTATACTACGAGGTATAGTGTATTTATTCGATCCGTGATGAAAAATAAGTCCGAATATTGCATGGATAGCCGTATATTATGCAAAACAGTAATTATTTAATTCGTATAAAGAAATAAACATGAATATTCATCGCAAACTCGCGAATACACTCTTCTATCTCTACTACATGTATATGTATATCAGAAAACACTTACTTTTCCGTTCTCCGGGCATGATGGCTGCTGCAGTTTCTTTGGATGGCTGAAGTCAAATCACGAATACACTTCAAAAATACTGCACGTCTTATTTATATCATTCTAGCCAGTAGGCTCCCCACCACTCTAAGGGCTGCGGTGATAAGCGTCTCGCATACCTGAAGATCGATTCTTGAGATCATGTGATCAATTTTCGTCTGCCAAATTCGACTTTCGACCAATCATGCGATAGTTCCTAAGAAACCCAGCGTCACAATTGGCCGAACAACGAATTTTGCTTACGAAAATTGATCGCATGATCTCAGGAATCGATCCCTTGAACCTCTGTCGTCTCTTTTATTTTCCCATGTTTCCGGGATGAAGATATACAAAACTTGCTGATAATAGCAGGCGGTGGGAAAATAATACCGCGAAGCAGAATTTCAGTAGTATATTGCAGGGTGATTGACGTACAAACATTCGCGGGTGGATTCGTAATCGAAATCCAAGAATAAATAATTTTTCCCACTAAAATCCCGAGGGTCGAATAGTTTTTAAATCAGAGGTCTCATCTGACCAATCAGAACGCAGTGGTTCGCCGCGCAAAGTGCACCGAGCCCCGTCATTGGCGTAGACTTGAAATCTGACACTTGATTGGAGGAGGCGGTTTGAATCGTGCCCGGTGGAAAATTACAAATTCCAAGTTGAAATTTGATTCTTCTTCTCGCATTGGAAGTATGTTTCATCTTGGAGCATGTCGATATATAATATCGAATTAATAATCAGAGGGCGCTGGCGAAGTCTATCGTTGGCTAAATGTTTCTTCACTCGGCGTGACTATACCCGTAAGCTGTACCCGGCAGCGTGCGCTCGATAACAAACGACCACGTGGGCCCATAAAAGTTGACTGGTTGATACGTGTTGAGACTGGCTGTCAGAGATGTGTAGTTAGTAATTATTGTAGTGCAAAAATGAGTGTTGAAAAATTATTAAATAATGTGTTCACATGAAAGATTAGTGCTCGTTGATGCCGCTACTATTTTCATCCCATTTATTCGTATCTATGAGCGTAGTCGCAGCTAACTCCGTCGAAGCCTGACCCAACCTCGAAATGTCATGAAGAGCACGTGCCACCTGTTTATTTCAAGAGCGTTTTCAAACGCCATGTGATGATACATACGATAAAGTACAGCTGAAAATTCACTCTTTGGAAATGTTGTAGATTCGTACTTGACATTGGCAGAATTTTTCATTGTGGTAAGTTGCTTACATTGGAACTTCGAATGTTTTACTTCGTTTCAAACTTTGATTGCGCGTTGAGACGACTAGGTCTAGAAACAACAGATGCATTCCGATGTGTAAGAACAATGTTCTAATAATTATCGTTTACTACGTTAATTTACTTTTATGAAATTCAGGATACAGTATAAAAGTTGAGATATTTGTGCAAGAATACGAATTGATTCAGATCTTCAGCAGGATAATAAAAAATGTATCGAGGGTGTGACTATTTCAAAAAATGATGTCAAAATCATTTCATATTTCATAACTATTTCACCAGCACGTCATATTACTTGGGACCATTATGTGACTATTTCATTATCATTTCGTTGTATTTCAGAAATGACTGTCCCAACTCTTTCACAATTGGATACCTCCTGAATTTTCAGAAACTTCTGGAAGAGGTTCAGAAGTATAATACGGGTAATGAAAAGAAAAGATTTTTCATGGTCAGCAGGCAATAATGAGGAATTTTATGTGGGAACGACAGAATTCATTCGGATGGATGCTGGATCTCGCTGAAGGAACAGAGAAGAGGAATCATGAAATAATCATCCAAAATAGTTTGTAAAGATGTAATCAGAAGAGACTGAAAAAGTTCATAAAATATGTATACAGGAATAGATTTTCTCAATCTCTCTACCGGAGAGGGACTCGACTGATTGTCGAAGGCATCCTAAGTTGGATTTCATTTATTGATTCCTAGATCTTATCTACTTTTATGAAATGAACTGAGAAATAGATTTTCTCAATCTCTGTACCGGAGAGGGACTCGACTGATTGTCGAAGGCATCCTAAGTTGGATTTCATTTATTGATTCCTGGATCTTATCTACTTTTATGAAATGAACTGAGAAATAGATTTTCTCAATCTCTGTACCGGAGAGGGACTCGACTGATTGTCGAAGGCATCCTAAGTTGGATTTCATTTATTGATTCCTAGATCTTATCTACTTTTATGAAATGAACTGAGAAATAGATTTTCTCAATCTCTGTACCGGAGAGGGACTCGACTGATTGTCGAAGGCATCCTAAGTTGGATTTCATTTATTGATTCCTAGATCTTATCTACTTTTATGAAATGAACTGAGAAATAGATTTTCTCAATCTCTGTACCGGAGAGGGACTCGACTGATTGTCGAAGGCATCCTAAGTTGGATTTCATTTATTGATTCCTAGATCTTATCTACTTTTATGAAATGAACTGAGAAATAGATTTTCTCAATCTCTGTACCGGAGAGGGACTCGACTGATTGTCGAAGGCATCCTAAGTTGGATTTCATTTATTGATTCCTAGATCTTATCTACTTTTATGAAATGAACTGAGAAATAGATTTTCTCAATCTCTGTACCGGAGAGGGACTCGACTGATTGTCGAAGGCATCCTAAGTTGGATTTCATTTATTGATTCCTAGATCTTATCTACTTTTATGAAATGAACTGAGAAATAGATTTTCTCAATCTCTGTACCGGAGAGGGACTCGACTGATTGTCGAAGGCATCCTAAGTTGGATTTCATTTATTGAATCCTAGATCTTATCTACTTTTATAAAATGAACTGAGAAATAGATTTTCTCAATCTCTGTACCGGAGAGGGACTCGACTGATTGTCGAAGGCATCCTAAGTTAGATTTCATTTATTGATTCCTAGATCTTATCTACTTTTATGAAATGAACTGAGAAATAGATTTTCTCAATCTCTGTACCGGAGAGGGACTCGACTGATTGTCGAAGGCATCCTAAGTTGGATTTCATTTATTGATTCCTAGATCTTATCTACTTTCATGAAATGAACTGAGAAATAGATTTTCTCAATCTCTGTACCGGAGAGGGACTCGACTGATTGTCGAAGGCATCCTAAGTTGGATTTCATTTATTGATTCCTAGATCTTATTCACCCGTAGAAACTGTTCAAAGAAATAGTGTTCCCGAAACGCTTTACTACGGCGCGAGTAACATTCCCTGCTCGTCAGTCTCACGTTCGTCGAACGTCGAGCCTACACATTCATGTAAATGAATTAAATTCCGATTGAGTCGGATAATGACTCGGTGCGTCTAAGCATTGTTAGAAAAGAATCGAGACTCTATAATACAACAAGTGTCGACTAATCAGGTTTCTACCATTGAAACCGGTTAGAAGATGCGGGCTGCGCCATCTAGCGGTGTGCAGAGGTACCTCCGGGTACACTCTGCATTACCCAAGTTCAAATGGCCCGCGTCAGAGTTTTCAAGCGACTTTAATGGCCCCTTAAGGGGATATGAAACGTTTGTCAAAACCTCGAAAACGGGAATCGTGAATTCTCCGCAACTACGCAATCAATCGCAATGAAACTTTGGGGAATTACGCAGTTTTTTGGCAGAAAGTGGCTGATTATCATACTTTTTCAAAATTTGACAAAAATTTTTGCAGATTGGGTTATCGACCACCTAAATCATGTGATTATTCATTGTTGCCGTAGAAAATCGCATTTCTAAGACAATCAGCCACTCCGCATTAAAAAACCACACACTTTGAGCCTAATCCCGTGTCATTTCATAGCGAAATGGCTGAAAATTCACGATTTTCCGTCACTCGAAACCAAAAAACCGACATTTAGTCGAGGTGACACTCTGTACCGACATTGCACCCAGTATACTTGTAAGCCGCGCGGCGGCGCTAGTGAAGATTTCCTAGGTCACTATACGTAAGCGTGAATGAGCTGCTCCCGCTTGACAGAAAATACTAATAATCGACATCGGATCGTACCCAACTGACAGCTAACCTAAAAGATGACCGTCGGATGACTGAAATCGTATTTGCGGATGACGTTACAAAAAGACGATTGCTCTGTTATTTATTTTGCTCATATTGTTGATCCTGATTTGTGGAAAAATGAATTTATGTACGTGAATATCAATAATCAATGTAGAACCGCAGATGATATAACCTGACTCGTCTGACAGCTAACCTACGATTCGAAAATGGGATGTATAAACTTTCATTGTAGGATTGAGGTTGTGAAGAGAATATTAGTCGTTTATTCATTTCAAATATGAAAATAAATTCCAACAATCGATAGAGGATCCTGGGCGTTATAACCTCACATTTTTGACAGCTAACCTAGCAGCCGAACATAGGGTTTTAGTTTGGAATTGAGGTTAGGGAGAGACTCTGGCTAGCTTATTCGTTTCATGTGTATTTTTCAGTTCCTCCGACTTGTTGGACAAGAATTAAAATATGAAAGTAAATTCCAATATTCGATCGAGGATCTTAACCTCACATTTTCGACAGCTAACCTAGCAGTCGAACATAGAGTTTTAGGTTAGAGTTGAGGTTAGGGAGGGAAGAATAAATTCAAATAATCGATAGAGTATCTCGGACGTTATAACCTCACATTTTTGACAGCTAGCCTAGAAGCCGAGCATAGGGTTTGAGTTTAGAGTTGAGGTTAGGAAGAGACTTTAGCTAGTGTATTCGTTTCATGTGTATTTTTCAGTTCCTCCGACTCGTTGGACAAGAATTAAAATATGAAAGTAAATTCCAATATTCGATCGAGGATCTTAACCTCACATTTTCGACAGCTAACCTAGCAGTCGAACATAGAGTTTTAGGTTAGAGTTGAGGTTAGGGAGGGAAGAATAAATTCAAATAATCGATAGAGTATCTCGGACGTTATAACCTCACATTTTTGACAGCTAGCCTAGAAGCCGAGCATAGGGTTTGAGTTTAGAGTTGAGGTTAGGAAGAGACTTTAGCTAGTGTATTCGTTTCATGTGTATTTTTCAGTTCCTCCGACTCGTTGGACAAAAATTAAAATATGAAAATAAATTCCAATATTCGATCGAGGATCTTAACCTCACATTTTCGACAGCTAACCTAGCAGTCGAACATAGAGTTTTAGGTTAGAGTTGAGGTTAGGGAGGGAAGAATAAATTCAAATAATCGATAGAGTATCTCGGACGTTATAACCTCACATTTTTGACAGCTAGCCTAGAAGCCGAGCATAGGGTTTGAGTTTAGAGTTGAGGTTAGGAAGAGACTTTAGCTAGTGTATTCGTTTCATGTGTATTTTTCAGTTCCTCCGACTCGTTGGACAAAAATTAAAATATGAAAATAAATTCCAATATTCGATCGAGGATCTTAACCTCACATTTTCGACAGCTAACCTAGCAGTCGAACATAGAGTTTTAGGTTAGAGTTGAGGTTAGGGAGGGAAGAATAAATTCAAATAATCGATAGAGTATCTCGGACGTTATAACCTCACATTTTTGACAGCTAGCCTAGAAGCCGAGCATAGGGTTTGAGTTTAGAGTTGAGGTTAGGAAGAGACTTTAGCTAGTGTATTCGTTTCATGTGTATTTTTCAGTTCCTCCGACTCGTTGGACAAAAATTAAAATATGAAAATAAATTCCAATATTCGATCGAGGATCTTAACCTCACATTTTCGACAGCTAACCTAGCAGTCGAACATAGAGTTTTAGGTTAGAGTTGAGGTTAGGGAGGGAAGAATAAATTCAAATAATCGATAGAGTATCTCGGACGTTATAACCTCACATTTTTGACAGCTAGCCTAGAAGCCGAGCATAGGGTTTGAGTTTAGAGTTGAGGTTAGGAAGAGACTTTAGCTAGTGTATTCGTTTCATGTGTATTTTTCAGTTCCTCCGACTCGTTGGACAAAAATTAAAATATGAAAATAAATTCCAATATTCGATCGAGGATCTTAACCTCACATTTTCGACAGCTAACCTAGCAGTCGAACATAGAGTTTTAGGTTAGAGTTGAGGTTAGGGAGGGAAGAATAAATTCAAATAATCGATAGAGTATCTCGGACGTTATAACCTCACATTTTTGACAGCTAGCCTAGAAGCCGAGCATAGGGTTTGAGTTTAGAGTTGAGGTTAGGAAGAGACTTTAGCTAGTGTATTCGTTTCATGTGTATTTTTCAGTTCCTCCGACTCGTTGGACAAGAATTAAAATATGAAAGTAAATTCCAATATTCGATCGAGGATCATAACCTCGCCTTTTTGACAGCTAGCCTAGTCGAACATAGGGTTTTAGTTTAGAGTCGAAGTTAGGGAGAGGTTAGGGGGTTTTAGGTTAGCTGTCAAAAATGAGAAGTTATGACGTCCAGGATCCTCGATCGATTATTGGAATTTACTTTCATATTTTAATTTTTGTCCAACGAGTCGGAGAAACTGGAAAATACGCATGGAATGAATACACTAGTTAGATCTAGCTAGAAGAGGAGGAATTCTCCGATAACAAAAATAAATGAAATTAAATAGCGGGTCTTCTAAAAGGGATTTTAATGATCTGCAATTTCCAAACCGTTGACACTAGGATGTTGGGTACTTGAATCTTTTTTAGAGAGGGTGAATAAGATCATCTTGAATAAGAGCATGTATTGCAGATGTCCGTATATATATATATATATATATATATATAGTTTCTACTATGAAAGATATGCATAGATCAACACGACGAAGGATATACTCCTATGTTAATCACATGGAGAAAATCAAAGTTCATCTAACACCTTCTGAATCTTTGACCATGAAACCAATACGTTTCGCTAGGCCTTAGAAAGAAGGACAAGAAGAAGGCCTTTTTTCAGCTGAAACCTACAACTTCTCTACAATTTCGAAGCGAAAGGAATATTGTTTTTTCAGCCAGTTTATTATTTATAACATATTTTGTTCATAATATCTAATTATGAAATGATGAAAAATATATCGGTGAGCTCTTCTTGAACATTTGAATGCTTATGACCTATCGAAATTCCGTATACAACGTCAAGGTTTGAAATTCAAGCCTACATAGTATAGACTTCATTAGCTTAAATTTCTGTTATCTAAAATTTCTTTACCATGTTTAATTAGAGAGATATTATCATTTGAACATTATGATCGTGACATTCCGAATAAGGGATACGTCACGGGATTAGCAAGAAATTTGAACATCATGCGCGCCTATCGGGTCTTTTCCGACCACTGTACGACGCTACTCTTGGTAGTCGCAAGATGAAGATGTGATTTGCAGAAGCAAGCAAGCGAAAGATAAGCGCGCGCAGCTCGTGCTCACATGAATTAGGTTTTTACCAGCGTTGCACGATTACTAAATTAATTTTCAAAGCCCGAGCAAACGACGAAACTTAGCGGGATTCTTCGGAAAACTCCTCCGAATACATTTCGTTTCATTTTGATCGTTTGCTCACTCTCAAACGAAAACTTACTGTCCATTTGATGCAATTATAAAAGCTGCAGTCAATCATAGTTTATTGTTGAAATGAAATCCAGAAAGACTGTTAATTTTTGGGTATTATGGGTAACCAACGGCACTTGTGCTTGCTCAACCTTCAAAAATTAATTTAGCAGTCTTGCGAGGTTCGTAAGAACCTAATTCATATGTTCGATTGAGGACCTATCGAATGCAAGCGGCGCGCGCCTATCTTCTGCTTGCGATTTCTGTCGACTTCATATTCGTAATCGCGAGCACATGTACCGTCGTCGGTCGCGTTTCGTTCGTGAATTGTGATAAGTGAATGTGATTGATTTTTAATTTCTTATCACAGTTTCGTACGTGTGTTTGTGCTAGTGTGTAAATAATAAGATTAGTGTTATTTAGTAGAAGTCAACCCGTGTGGTTGATATAAGTATGGCGAACCGTCACAACAAAAAAAAAAGACACTCGCGAAAGCGAATTTTTGTTGCTTCTCGGTAAGTACGATTGTTTATAATTTTTTTCTAAATACACAAATTTTTGTTCGAATTCCCACAAATCATATACTGAGAATCCCCATCAAGATCGTGCTACAGTGCAGGCCAGGCTTTCCATACTATACATACGACGTCGAATACATTGTAGCATTCCATTTACGAAACGCGCACATTATTATTTTTCGTACTTCACACTATTTTAAAAACCATAAACTGGTCGAAATCTGGAATAAGCCGACATAAATATTTGAGTTGAATTTATTAAGTTGCTAAGATAATGAACCAGCGAAAATAGATCACGTAGACGATCGTGGAGTTGGGAAATCTGCTCTATTCGTAGTCCGGAATTCTGTCCCCAAAATTTAGCAAGGATTTTTCCAACCTTAGTACTTTTTCATTCGTAATCGAGCAATTAAAATTGAATATCAATCCAGAGTTTTCTTCCGTGGTTACGCGTTCTCACATACCCCATTACAAGCCTGCGAATACTTATGGATTCACGATCTGTTTTAGGCGCCAGAAGGCCATCGTCTCGCCTGACCAAGATGATGGCCAAGCCAGCGTCGCGGTTGCGGCCTCAGAGACCGCGATCATTGCGGAAACGGATAGCTTGCCGGTACTGGTAAGTGGTGACAATTTGCTTGTCGGTGAAAATGATATCACGGCTAACGAGTATGTCCGTGAGATCACAATCGAAGGTCGGCGCATTGTCGACATAAGTTATTTCCTGCAACAATTGCACGAAAAATTTGATAATCATTCCGTTTCGTCGGAATGTTCTTTTCGCGACCTGAAATTGGTCAACTCATGGGATCAAGGTTTGCGGACCCTTCTGCATTTCTTATGTCAAAAATGTCTGTACAAGTTCAGCATTTGGACGGATCCCGACCTCAAAAATATTATGGGGATAAATCAAAGTGCCGTGTGCGGTACAATTACTTCGGGTACCGGCCACAGTACGCTGCAAGAACAACTTGCAGCGATGGCAATCCCGGCTATGTCCGCGCCCACCTACCGAAAATATCGGGATACGCTTTTTGACAACTTCCATGAAGTTGTCGAAGCTGAAAGAGAAAGGGCTGTTGCCATTGAAAAAGAAATTGCCATAAAAAAGGGGCACGTTATAAACGGTGTCCCGTACATCGACGTCATTGCGGATGGCTGTTGGGCAAAACGCTCCTATGCGGGTGGTAAACACGATGCACTATCGGGTGCAGCCATGATTATCGGTCGTGAGACTAAGTTAGCTCTATTCGTTGGTGTACGCAATAAGTATTGTGCGACCCACGCAAGAGCAGAGCAGTTGAAGAAGGAGCCTCCCCCTCATACTTGCTTTAAAAATTGGGGGCTTGACCGCAGCTCAAACGCAATGGAAACCGACATTATTGTGGAAGGTTTCCGGAATAGCGTTGAGTGCAACGGTCTAATATATAAAACGCTCATTGCGGACGGCGACAGCAGCGTACATCAAGCTATACGAGATAATAATCCGTACGCTGAATACGGAGTTGTCGTCGAGAAAATCGAGTGTAATAATCACTTGTTCCGAAACTTGTGCCGCAAGTTAAGAGCTGCTTCCGTAACGAAGCTTGCAAAACATCCGCAGAAGGAAGTACTGAACGTCACTCGATTCCGACAGTACGTGCTTTCGAGCGGTCTAAAAATTCGTCTCAATGTAGAGAAAGCGAGAGATCTCCGCAATGCGGAAAACATACCAGAGGATGAAAAGATAATGAAACTCTGTATAGATATATTAAATATATTTTTTCATGTCTACGGTGACCACTCTAATTGCCACACACTGCCATTTGACTGTGTATCTGAGCCCGATGGTAAGAATGTGCTGGCGGAACTCCATCGAACCGGAGTTTATCCCTGCGTTTACGAGGCAGTGCGCTATTTGAGTTGTCACGCCAAAAGCTTATTGAGGAACGTTACCAATAATGCGGCAGAGGCGTGCAATTCTATAGTGAATAAATTGAATTCTGGAAAGAGAATTAATCATTGTATGAGAAACTCGTACCAAATGAGATGTTACGGAGCGGTTGTGCAATACAACACGAACTCTGTTTTATCTCAGTTACATCGCCATGTGACACACTATACGCCTACCGCTGTAGCGAAAATGGAACTCCATAGGCATCGTCAGAATTACAGTAATCGCCTAAGCAGGTTGCAAAAACGCAATCGCAGGCTGCGAATTCATCGCGGCGTTGACAAGGACTACGGTCCGTCTGCCAGAAAGCCGGACATCGACAAGAAGGTATTCGATGTTCTTGCTGAACGACATATTGAAAAATTGAAGTCGTACCAGAACAACGCGAGACAGATCGAGCGTGATACGGTATCGCAGAGCGATTCTGAGCTGTGGCATCAGTTGCGTACTGAGATTATCACAGCGTCGAAATTTGGGCCGATATGTCGCATGTTGCCAACCACTTCGTGCGCGAAGTTGGTTGCGAGCATTCGGTACCCGAAGCTAATCGACACTGCTGCCACTCAGTTTGGGCTTGAAAATGAGAAAAACGCCCGACGAGACGTTGAAGCACAGCTGGAGATAAAAATCGTTCCTTGTGGCCTCTTCATTGATCAAGAGATCCCCTATCTAGGAGCGTCTCCAGACGGTTTGATAGACGACGATGGTATCGTTGAAATCAAATGTCCATTTTCAGCACAGAACGCTGACTTGGAAAAGGTTATAACCGAAAAGCCGAACCTTCGGAATATTTTCGACAAGAAGGACAAGAACCTTCTGAATAAGAATCACGTGTATTATTACCAAATACAGGGTCAGTTACACGTAACCAAGCGTTATTATTGCATATTTGCGCTATGGTCTTCGACGGATATGAAACTCGTCAAAGTCACCAGAGACGATGGATTCTGGGATTCAAATATGAAACCATTTCTCTGTAGATTTTACATGGAATGCTTACTTCCTGAAATTATAGACAGTCGTCGGAATAGAAATATGCAGATCCGCGATCCTACATATATTCTTGAAGCCCAAGAAGCTGCAGTGCTTCGAAGAAAACGCGCTCGTCCCATTGACGAGTCTGGCGATGTACAAGACTGTACGAGAGCACAACCTGCTATAGAGACGAAGGTTGCATCCGTTGATTCCACAGATGTCGCCGGTCCAAGTTCGAAGACTCACGAGAACACCGTCATCGCCGATTGGGTAGCAATCGAAATTGACGGTGAAAATGAGGCTTCCGATGAAACCATCGAAATGCTCGAACTTGTACGCCGAAATATCACGGTCGAACAAGTCGAGGCGAACGTATCATCGCCCGAAAATTTATTGACTGATTCAAGTATCGACTTGTTTCAGAATATATTACAAGAAAATAGCGACTTTCGTTGCAATCCTGCTTCTTACACAGCATATTATAACTGCATCAAGCCATGCAGCCCTCTTCGGAGGGATATACACATAATCGGCGGTAACGTCTCCCGACACTGGTGCTGCGTTTATTACGATACTTGTAACGTTTACATATACGACGGTCTCGTGCGCAGTGAATACGAGTTGTTGAGCAGGGAAGAGAAGCGATACATTTCTAAACGATATCCACATATCGATACTGGAAGTATAGTTCTTCAACCTGTTACAAGGCAGCCGGACTCCTACAGTTGTGGAGTATATGCTGCGGCTTACGCAACGACAATCGTACTGGGTGGCGACCCTGCGAGGCAAGTTTATTCGCGAGATGCGAAAAAAATGAGAGATCATTTAATAGTAATATTAAAATCTCGAAGGCTAACGCCATTCCCCTGTGAATGAATCACAGTGCTGCGTCTATGTAGCATAGCATATAGCCATGCATATAATAAGTCCATGTGGATAAATAAAACTAGCTCGATTTGAGCGCTCTAACATAAGGAAACGCACTTACACCATAGTGTAAGTGGGTAAGAGTGGGTGGGTGTTTCCTAGGCATTTTAAAAATGCCGTTTACAACGTCGTTGCAACTTCCGTAATGATGGAAGCAGCAGAGAACTTGCAATACACTGAATTTTCATTCTAATTGCATTTTTAATTCTAGATAACAATGCGAAACTAATATAAACTATTCTGATATCACAGTTGAATCTGGGTGTGATACCTTGAGGCGTTGAGACGTCTCAAGACTCATAAAGCAGCGTCAATTGAAATCATGATTCACCCCAACGGGAAGACCAAAAGACTAATTGTAAATTCGATTGCATGCAAGTTCTCTGTTAACGATCTCTCGTTCCGCAACATTTCTTGCTTTTATTTAGAAATAATATTAGTAATAATAATAACAATACTCATATATGAAGCAGATCTGGATAGGTTATTCACGTATCGGCTTCAATATTTTTCTAAATTTATTGTAAAACTTCATACCTCTGTGGAAAAATATGAAAATCCAGGTTCCAGCGATTTAATCAATTTATCCATTCATTTCTTTCAGTATAAGTTCTAGGAGTTTGAATCATTGTTGATGAATCATCGGCCTATTAATTCTTAGATATTTTCGGTCTTCGGATAAAACCATCTGTCCACCATAGAAAACGAATTAATTGCACACGTCTGCGAATTTCAATTTCGTAAAAGTTGTTTGACTGGATTGTTGATATTCAGGATAGTAGTCCTGAATGTAATATAAACTAATATATCTATATCTAAAGTTGCAAGTTTTAATATTTTTTTTTATACTAACGAATGAGGCATGAATTTACTAGATTACTTTTTTATAACTGATGAAAATATTCAATTATTTTGATAAAGTTATTCTAAAAAAAATATCTACATGTATACATATATGAAATGAGAAAAAAAAAATTATGACGTGATACGTAAAACCGGAGTTCATACTCTGAATCAGCAGACCGAAATGTGTCATATTGTAAAAGTATTTAAAAAACTTTCATCGCAAACCTGTGTTATCGCTATATTACAATTTCCATACTGTTACTTGAAATTTACTTCCACTTGCCTGGGTTCATCGATCTATGATCAAAGCTCTCAACCATGCAATGATAATGCGTGACAATAAGAAGATATTGAAAACTAGATATTATATAGCGGTATGAAATGAAAAGGAGTATATATGCAGGATAAGATGAAATATACAATCACATGTACGGTTTAATATCTTATTATATTTTTATTTATTTTACTAATAATATTAATAATATTGATGATAATAATAATAATAATAATAATAATAATAGAAATAGTAATAGTAATAGTAATAGTAATAATAATAATCACAATAATAATAATAATGATAATAATGATACTGATGATGATACTGATGATAATGATAATGATAATGATAATGATAATGATAATGATAATGATAATGATAATGATAATGATAATGACAATGATAATGACAATGATAATGATAATGATAATGACAATGATAATGACAATGATAATGATAATGGTAATAATATTTTATGGTTGTGGTGGTGGTTGTTGTGGTGGTGGTGGTGGTGGTGGTTGTGGTTGTTGCTGTGGTTGTTGCTGCTGCGGTTGTTGTTGTTGTTGTTGTCGCCGTCGTTGTCCCTGTGACTGTTGCCGTTGCTGTTGTGGTTGTTGCTGTTGCTGTTGTGGTTGTTGCTGTTGTTGTTGTGGTTGTTGCTGTTGCTGTTGCTGTTGCTGCTGTGGCGGTGCAAATCGCCGCAGCTGCGCGTCTATCCGCCGCTTCGCCGCAACCAGATTGTTCCGCACCACCGCCTCTTTCTGGTTGCGGAGCTTTTCACCACGAGCCTGCTCTCGCGCAAGCCGCGTGGACAACCTACTACAGAGCAGGCTGCTATGGTAAAAAGCAATTTGGTCCAGGAGTCTTCGATGATGTTCAGGCAACAGTCCTGAACCCTCCTGGACCAAATCTTGAAGCGGCGGTTGATGTGGCAACTGCGGCTGCCACAGCAGCTGAGGTGGTTGTTGCTGCTGTTGTGGCTGTTGCGGTTGCGGTTGCGGTTGCGGTTGCGGTTGCGGTTGCGGTTGCTGTTGTTGTGGTTGTTGTTGTTGCTGTTGTTGTTGTGGTTGTTGTTGTTGTCGTTGTGTTCGTTGCTGCCGTGGTTGTTGCTGTGGTTGTGGTTGTTGTTGTGGTTGTCGTTGTTCTTGGCTTTGTTGTCGGTCCCCTCCCTGTTTCGGATATAAAAGTATAGTATGAATATTAATCATAATTTCACGAACGATTTATAAAAACCTACACAGATATAATACTAACAATGAACTGAAGCGTGATTAGGTAAATGATTGATTTTTTCATACTAGCTTCACAACTGTATAATGCGTGCAAACGAGTGAATGAGAACCATGATTCGTTAGTTAGATTATTGAGCTGAAAAGTATAGGAGGAAAATACACACCTGATCCTGCAACCTCGTGCTGTGACGCCGGGGAGGTGGGCCCTCCTCACGATCACGTGTGCCTGTAACAACCATCGAAAATTGAAAGATAATTTCTCCCAAAAAAGAAAAGTTGAAATACTCTCTAACTGATATTATTGTACACGGAAAAAAGAATTTAATGTTTTCTCGTAGGAAATACACTGCGCGATATATAATTCGGTAATAATATTCAATACCTTCGTACAGGTATAGGAAATACACGGAAAAAAGAATTTAATGTTTTCTCGTAGGAAATACACTGCGCGATATATAATTCGGTAATAATATTCAATACCTTCGTACAGGTATAGGAAATACACGGAAAAAAGAATTTAATGTTTTCTCGTAGGAAATACACTGCGCGATATATAATTCGGTAATAATATTCAATACCTTCGTACAGGTATAGGAAATACACGGAAAAAAGAATTTAATGTTTTCTCGTAGGAAATACACTGCGCGATATATAATTCGGTAATAATATTCAATACCTTCGTACAGGTATAGGAAATACACGGAAAAAAGAATTTAATGTTTTCTCGTAGGAAATACACTGCGCGATATATAATTCGGTAATAATATTCAATACCTTCGTACAGGTATAGGAAATACACGGAAAAAAGAATTTAATGTTTTCTCGTAGGAAATACACTGCGCGATATATAATTCGGTAATAATATTCAATACCTTCGTACAGGTATAGGAAATACACGGAAAAAAGAATTTAATGTTTTCTCGTAGGAAATACACTGCGCGATATATAATTCGGTAATAATATTCAATACCTTCGTACAGGTATAGGAAATACACGGAAAAAAGAATTTAATGTTTTCTCGTAGGAAATACACTGCGCGATATATAATTCGGTAATAATATTCAATACCTTCGTACAGGTATAGGAAATACACGGAAAAAAGAATTTAATGTTTTCTCGTAGGAAATACACTGCGCGATATATAATTCGGTAATAATATTCAATACCTTCGTACAGGTATAGGAAATACACGGAAAAAAGAATTTAATGTTTTCTCGTAGGAAATACACTGCGCGATATATAATTCGGTAATAATATTCAATACCTTCGTACAGGTATAGGAAATACACGGAAAAAAGAATTTAATGTTTTCTCGTAGGAAATACACTGCGCGATATATAATTCGGTAATAATATTCAATACCTTCGTACAGGTATAGGAAATACACGGAAAAAAGAATTTAATGTTTTCTCGTAGGAAATACACTGCGCGATATATAATTCGGTAATAATATTCAATACCTTCGTACAGGTATAGGAAATACACGGAAAAAAGAATTTAATGTTTTCTCGTAGGAAATACACTGCGCGATATATAATTCGGTAATAATATTCAATACCTTCGTACAGGTATAGGAAATACACGGAAAAAAGCATTTAATGTTCTCTTGTACGGAAATGAAATTGTGAATATTTTATCAAAAGACACGTCTTCATCTGTAAAATATATCTTGTACACTTACCTAATGGTCGTTTCGCTGTCATCTTCACCTTTTTCAGTTATCAACTGCACTAATGACACCCAAATACTGTGGGTCCTATTTATACCTTCGGCTCCCCACTAGGACTCTAAGGACGATGTCTTATCGTGTGCCGTGTGCAAATTTTTCTGAAGCTTTGATTGGTTGTATGGACGTTCAAAAAATACTAGGTACTATCATCTGAACACAAACGATTTACGAATTGTATTTGTTTTCCGATTTTTGTCATGTTTCTGAATGTTAATTTAATTCATAAATAAAAATTATGATATTCTGATTAAATATCATGTCCCGTATGTAAAAGATAGGTATTATCGACTTGAAAATCGATAGCGTTTGAGTCGATCTCTTTCGCGCGTCATTCATGACGGTATCATTCGGTAAGCCTCTTTCGACAGGCTACGATTTTTAGATGTTCCTTGAATATTGCGCCGGTTCGGAAAGTATTCAACAAAAATGTAAATTGTAGTAATAAACCTTCGAATGCTCGATGATTTCCATCAATTTGTTTTATATCGAAACATTAAAATAATTTAGTTGAATGAGTGAAATCAAAATTCTACGATGAAATTTTATTTCCATTACCGCCTTTAAAATGCTTGCTGTAACGTGAAATACCTTGCTATCGTGATACAATCATTAGAAAAGGAATATTTATAGGGCATGGGTGATATCAGATAAGTGTTCATCGTTGGTCGAATAGTTCTTGAGCAACCAGATTATAAGTTGCAATAAACGCATTTTTCCCGCCTCCATGTTCGTTCGCACCAACCGACGCTAGGGGCCATAGAAACACGTGACAGTGCACGTGTGACGTGACGCTTACGGAAGATCTGTTCGGGCTTGTTAGTGCGATAGAATAATTAAAAAACAATCAGATGATAAGTTTTTAAACACATCAGGTGTGTAAGGTGTTAGCTGACTTCATTAATAGTTCCGCTGAATTTCCAGTGTTCACGGGTATAATATTATGTGTAGCTTATTACGACAGATCTGAACCTAACCTCAAGAAATTTTCGCGACCATGTGCTACTCGTTCATTGCGAGTACGTTTGTAAACACCGTGCTAGGACATACAACGAAAGACAAAAGTGAATATTTTCCTTCTATGATACCGCCAGATCCCAACCTGTAAGTAACTCATGTTTACAAATTGATTCCTCAACTTTGATTCAAACTTTTGTTGCTACGCTGTGGAACTCGACACAGCGCGTTAGCGATACTTATTAATTTTTATTATTTTGATCTGCTTTTAGTGATAATTTAGTGAATGAGATTTCACTCAGATCTACCGTTCTATATGAAGGCGAAGACGAAAATTACAACTGCTCGTCATACCTATGAGAAACCTGAATAAGGATTCTCTGTTGGTTGGTTCAAAATGTTTATAACATTTGCAATATGATAGTGAATTAGCTTCCACTGATATCCACCGCTCTGCTCAAGAGCGAGGGCGACTAGCTCGTCATACCGATGAAAATCTTGAATAAAGATTTTCTCTGTATTTATTTTTCATGTCTAATTATAAGTTAGAAATATTATAGTGAATTAGTTTTCACTGATATCCACCGCTCTGAACAAGAGCGAGGGCGACTAGCTCGTCATACCCATGAGAAATCTGAATAAGGATTTTCTATGTATTCGTTTTTCATGTCTAATTGTAAGTTAGAATTATTATAGTGAATTAGTTTTCACTCGTATCTACCACTCTGCTCAAGAGTGAGGACGACTTGCTCGTCATACCGATGAAAATTCTGATCAAGGATCTTCTCTTGGTTTGTTCAAAATGTTTATCACATTTGCAGTATTATAGTGAATTAGTTTTCACTGATATCCACCGCTCTGAACAAGAGCGAGGGCGACTAGCTCGTCATACCCATGAGAAATCTGAATAAGGATTTTCTATGTATTCGTTTTTCATGTCTAATTGTAAGTTAGAATTATTATAGTGAATTAGTTTTCACTCGTATCTACCACTCTGCTCAAGAGTGAGGACGACTTGCTCGTCATACCGATGAAAATTCTGATCAAGGATCTTCTCTTGGTTTGTTCAAAATGTTTATCACATTTGCAGTATTATAGTGAATTAGTTTTCACTGATATCCACCGCTCTGAACAAGAGCGAGGGCGACTAGCTCGTCATACCCATGAGAAATCTGAATAAGGATTTTCTATGTATTCGTTTTTCATGTCTAATTGTAAGTTAGAATTATTATAGTGAATTAGTTTTCACTCGTATCTACCACTCTGCTCAAGAGTGAGGACGACTTGCTCGTCATACCGATGAAAATTCTGATCAAGGATCTTCTCTTGGTTTGTTCAAAATGTTTATCACATTTGCAGTATTATAGTGAATTAGTTTTCACTGATATCCACCGCTCTGAACAAGAGCGAGGGCGACTAGCTCGTCATACCCATGAGAAATCTGAATAAGGATTTTCTATGTATTCGTTTTTCATGTCTAATTGTAAGTTAGAATTATTATAGTGAATTAGTTTTCACTCGTATCTACCACTCTGCTCAAGAGTGAGGACGACTTGCTCGTCATACCGATGAAAATTCTGATCAAGGATCTTCTCTTGGTTTGTTCAAAATGTTTATCACATTTGCAGTATTATAGTGAATTAATTTTCACTCATATATACCGCTCCGAACAAGAGCGAGAATAAGCCACTTTTGTTGCTGGACACTGTAACGTTTGTCGAACACAGTGGTACGTACATGATGTACATGAATATTTCTCGATTTATTCGGGCTATAATTGAGTGCAATTATTTGCATGCATTGCGGTGCTCATGGACACTGCGCGTAATAATCGCGAGTATTAGTGTATACCTATATATTGGTGTAGCAAACGTCTGCTAACTGGGTTGCTGGTTAGAAGATGCGTGCTGCGCCATCTAGCGGTATGCAGAGGTACCAATATTGGGCCATCTAGCGGTATGCAGATGTACCAATATTGGGACCTCTGTTTTACCGCGGTGAAAGGGGACCCGGCCGTGGCCTTGAAACGTTTCATATCCCCTTAATGACATGCAAGTACGCAAAATGATTTGGCCACGAGGAGCTAAAGACGCTTATATGTTCATATTGAAAAGAATGGAATAATAATAATAAGCTTACCCATCAACAATTATTTGATAAAAAAAAAAATTCAAATTCAATCTTTGATTCAACCTTTGATCAAATTTCATAAATGTATAGTATTATTATTATACATCTCTTATAAAATGATCTCAGATTCTAATGACGGCTAGACATTTTTTAATTTTCCAATATATTCACAGAATGCTCAGGTTGTAGACATCGCAGACAAGATTCTGATAGGCTTAACATACAGAGTGACTTGTACCTAAATGATGTATACTTGAAGTCCTAAGATAACAATTTATACAAAGAAATGCTTAATAATTTTTGATTTATTTTAAATCATGAACTGTTGTTTGTCCAGAATTCATAGTTTCTTGTTATGCAAATACAAGTAAATCTTTTTATTTACACTGGGCAAAATCTTTTTTATATATATTTTCAGTGTATATTTATTTCACTATCCAAGTATTATTTGAGATAAGAGCATGTAAACAGTATCAAATTGATTTGCTAGACATATATTATCTCACTCCTACATTAGGAATGAATAATTGATTAAGCTATAATCAGATATACGCAAGTATGCAAAATAATTTTGCTACTAGCAGCTGACAACTCTTACATGTTCGTGATGAAAAAAAAAAAAAAAACATCTTCACAACAACAATAACGTAACAGGGAACTTATACGACATGTCAACGATTGCTGAGTCACAAACAAAAAACCTTTTCAACAATCTTTATGTAATATCATCACATTATGCCTGTCTTATTGAGTTGACAGAATCGCAAACTCTATTAACAAGAGTCTGACATACATAAACATAATCTTGCAATACATTTGGAGGATGATCAGATTGTGTATATTGTACAAAAGATGTGAGCAAGCTCCATAAAGAGTAGCATCACATAAATGTAAACTGACACACGAAGGTCCCAAGGCAAAAATTTATCAAACAAAAATGGACAATAATTATTAATTTAATATATGGTTCGAATCACAGACTATCATTTGTTCACAATCTGTAAGTTAAAAAAATTGCAATCTCATAATTGGTCATTTAGTGAGAAAACAGAGTGTACCGATCCGGTTGATAAGCGCATTACAGAATGACCAGCTAATTAAAAATCTTATACACATGTATATTGCATATGGTACAGTGAGAAAGCAGAAACATGGACTCAACTGTATCCTTCTATATATAAATAAAAAAATCTTGTACCTAACAAATGAAGAAAAAGATTAAAAGATTATAATAACAATAGTATACGAATGAAGTTGCCGTTGGATGTCAGCCCAGTTCATGTTAAACAATATGTCAAATGTTTCAGTTTTGACAGGTATGTTTGACAGCTATATGACGGATAGTTAACAGCAATCAAAATGAGCTTTGATCAGGTGACAGTCACTGACAGCTGATTGACGAATTTCGATACAGATAGTTGACAGCTATTTCTATAATCACATGCAGCAATCTGAAAACTACATTAAAATAAAAAAAATAACCATTCATTTGTGTTAAAAGTTAACGTTACTACCATTAATTTAATTTAAACTTATTTATTTAAAGTTGACGAGTTTGTAGTCGAATTTTATTCTTTGACAGTTAGTCATTTAACGGTATAAAGTTTGTTGTTTGAAGTTCAATAGTTCGCTGTTATAAATTGAAAATTCATTGAGATGGGGTTTAAAGTTTTGAAAATGAAACCCGACGGAAATTGTCTTTTCCGTGCGGTATCCTATTGTATGTACAATACCCAAGAAAGACATGCGGAGGTACGATTTAATGCCGTTGACTACATCACACGTAACTGGTCTTCTTTCGAAAATTTCATCATCGGCGATGAATCCTCCGGGACGTGCATACGGTCCGCAGATGAATATAAATTTCATATGTCAAATATGGGAAGCTATGGTGGAGAAGTGGAGATCAACGCTGTCGCAACAATTTACAAGCTATGTATATTGGTGTACCGATGCGGAGACCCGAATCCACGAGAAATTGTTCGTTACTGTTCACTGGTGACGGAGATAGTGGACACTTTGACGTCGTAGAAAAAACAGTTGGAACTCAGGCGGGAAGGATGCTAAAGGTGAGTTATTTTTCAAGAATGAAGCGAAAAAGTGGACAACTGGGCTCGACGTTGACCAGCGAGGGAAAAATTGTTCACCGGTGTGACCAGCAGCAGCGATATCCTGTCGATGAAGTAATAGTAATCGGAGGCTCGCAAGAAAGTGAAGTCGAAGGTAATAATAGAAATACAGAAAATAAAGGTACGGATAGATATTTAAAAAATTTAATATCAAAATAGAAAAACCGAAAAAAGGGCGGCCGGTATCTTTGGTAACACCAGAGGAAAGACGAGTTCTGCGGAGGGAACAGCAGCGTAGATATCGCGAGGAAAAGAAGCGAGATGAAAATGCAGTAATATGCCGAGGCTCGAAGAAAAATAGAGTAGAAGGTGATGATTGAAACCAAGAACTCATAGATGACAATTATATAGATATAATGTAACTTTATGTGTTTGTTTGCGGCACGGAAGGTGCCGCAAATACCACTGTTAGTGTGAGTTCTTTGTCCTACGGACAAGATTGGAGCCCCTGTTGTGGAAAAAGTGAAAAAACCACGAAAATGTCCCTAATGCACGGACTCGGATGTATGCAAGATACACCAGAGCCGCCTCCCTGCAGAGCTGGGATATGCCTTGCTAGCCGAGCCTGTGCGCAGACTTGGGTGTCGAGACACTGGTAAGAAATACAGACACGGGTGTTTAGCCAGTGCTGCGAGCCAGTGACTCTAGCCGAAGCTGCCTTACAGAGCTGGGGTTCGCGTAGGCGCACCGAGCTTGCCTAACAGACTAGGGATTGATTCTCCGTAATTCCAGACTCGGATGGAGTGTGAACTTCACCGTTGCTAGTGATCAGAAGAACCGCACCGTAGCTGCCTCTGGCTAATCAACGAAGATAATTTTTGAAGCTGAAATTTGGAAAATAAATTAGAAAAGAAAAGAAATAGAAAGAAAAGATGCAGCTTCACAAAAGATAAATTAGGTTTAATTTAATACTAAAGCAATGAAGTTTCATGACCGGGCTTCCGGCCTCAAGAACAAAAAATGAAATAATAAACAAAATCATATTCGTAAGAACAAAGAAAATAATACTAAACTAATAATAGAAAATAGCTTACAACTATCGCGCTTTGAGATCAGATACAAGGATGAATTTGCGCAGTTAAAATGTTTTTCTGCGACTTTGATATTTCATGATTTGATAGGCAAATTTAATAAAAGAATGAGGTACTGGTAAGTGATTTAGGTTTTCGATTAAGAAAACCGAATTTGACTTTGAATAGAGTTTTTAATATCGCGTATCTTTCTACCGTAGTTTCAGCCGGTGAAGTACTACGAATCAAAATTGAATCTAAAGGTCACGCACAATTTTAGCTACGTGCCAAGGAAAATAGAAGCTCTGTGGCTCGCTGGGCGCTTTGCCTCAGATCGGCCGAAAGAATAGGAATACAAGTGACTCGACGGGCGCTTTGCCACACAATCGGTGCTCCGCGGCTTAGCGGCCCCCTTTTTATACACGTCGCGGCGCGATCACGCGATCTCCGCGTGATGCGCGCCGCGAGGTGCGTAATGGACGCGGCCCGGCTGCACTGGCGGAGCCAGCACAGCCGGAACGTTACAATAAACAATTTAAAAAATTGTTATCACAGATAAATCTCTTGGTGAACAAAAAAAGTTGTCAAGAGAACGACCGAAGAGCATGAGGAACGACGAAGCGAAAATTATATTACGGCGAGAACAACAACGAAAATATAGAGAAGCTGTTGAAAAACGCTATTCTGGTGCACAACTGACTGCAGTGGCACAGGTTAGCATGGATGATCGAATTGAAGAGCGTAATTGCGAAGAAATAGTAACTGACGTTGAAAGAAACATGAATAGCAAACGTAAGTCAAGCGAAGAAGAGAATGAAACGACGAATATAAAAAGGAAGCGCAGCATGAGCGAACAAGACTTCGAGAAAATACAAGGAGAAAATGCATCGAAACAAACTGGTGCGAAAAAACGGCAAAAGAACATGACCACAACAGCAACGAAAATGTAATCGATGATTGTGAAAGAACAGAGATTAACGGTGAAAGAAATACAACCATAAATTCGAACAGAACGAAGCGATACAGAGCAAGAGAGTCCGCAGGAAAAATGTATAACGGATGCATTGCCAAAGAAGTGTTCAAAAACGTGGCGCCACTGGACATTGGTGAAATGACAGCTAAGTGCCGGCACTGCAATGCTTTGGCGTTCATAAATAAACCAGGAAGGGTGGCAAACAATTGTTGTCACGGAGGAAAGGTGAAACTACCACCACTGACAAAATATCCAGAAGTACTTGAACAACTGCGAGAAGGAAATGACGAAAGTTCGAAGCATTACAGACAAATGATACGATCTTATAATTATGCGTTTGCTTTTGCATCATTCAATTGTACGGTGGCAGAACAAGGAAATAATGGGCCGCATCTAATGAAAATTGTTGGAGACGTTAGCTATATGATTTCGACCAGTTTGGAAGCCGTCAACAATAGCTGTGCAAGATACGGACAAATTTATATCTACGATGCAGAAACACAGCTACAATTTAGAGAAAATAATGTACGCAGAGCAAATATTCTAGAAAGGATTGGAAGAACAATACTCGACATTAATCCTTATGCGGCCAATTTTAGAACACTATACGAGCGATATAGCGATGGAGAGAGCCAAGTTGTGTTAAACTTCATCGCGTTGAACACAGATGACAGACGACGATACAACGCACCAACTTGCGGAGAACTAGCAGCTTTGATTGTATCGAAGGATGGAACGATATCGGACAAAGTGGCGTCTACGGAAAATTCGACTGAAACAATTCGTCTAAAACAATTCGACTAAAACAATTCGACTAAAAGACAATTCGACTAAAAAAAATTTGACTAAAAGACAATTCGACTAAAAACAATTCGACTAAAAAACAATTCGACTAAAAACAATTCGACTAAAAAACAATTCGACTAAAAAACAATTCGACTAAAAAACAATTCGACTAAAAAACAATTCGACTAAAAAACAATTCGACTAAAAACCATTCGACTAAAACAACCTGGATACAAAACTTCGATCAAAACGGAGGTCTTGTAAATTATGGGTGTGAATTATTGCATCTTATTGTTGACAGTACGAAATTATTGTTTATATATACTTGGAATCGGTGACAAAGAGTATTCACGTAGTCAGTCGTTAGACGCGTACGAGGCTCGTGACGATGTGACATAGTTTACTCATTTCCGATTACATTTGAGTCTCGCGCTTTGTCTGCCTTGAACAAAATATCTACGTACCTTCTGACAATCTGAGCCGTCGGTAAGAATACATTCTGCGTGTTCTTAACATACAAAACAATGGCTCTTGAATTTGTATTGAGTGAGAAAGGGAAACAACAATTATTGCTGAACGGGTTCCTTTTTCACCATAACGGAGTGAACGAAGGAAATGGTAACACGTATTGGAAATGTATTTATAGCGACAAACACAAAAAAAAAACATTGCTCAGCTCGGGTCATAACGACATCAAACAATGAAATACGAGAAGAAACCGACCATAATCATGGTGGAGATGCTGCAATGGTTGAAGCAGTCAAAGTAAAAAATGAGTTGAGAAACGTGGCTTTGGCGACCTCCGAGAGTCCGCATGTTCTCATAGCTTCTGCATCGGCTGGCATTCACAACGGCGTGGCTGCCCAGTTGCCGTCAACTAGCTCCTTGAAGAGGACGATCAGAAACGTTAGAAGTGCGACTTTGGAAAATCACGGTATTCCAAAAACTCGAGAGGAAATTGAGCTTCCTCCGGATTACCGTGTAACCGAAAAAAAACACAACTTTGTGATTTACGACAAAGGCGCTGTCGCCGATCCGATGATTGTATTCGGGACCGAAGAAAATCTGAGGCTACTGGCGGGAGCGAAACATTGGCTAATGGACGGAACATTCAGTGCCTGTTCAACATTGTTTGGCCAATTGTATACGATTCATGCTATTGTCTGGGAAAAGATTGTGCCCCACGTATACGCGTTGCTGGCGGGAAGAAGTTCAGCTGTTTATACGGAAATGTTTGAAAAACTGAAAGAGGCAGAGTCAGAATTGAACCCGGAAACGATCATGCTCGACATGGAACAAGCTGTCGTTAAAGCTTCGATTACGGTATTTCCAGAGGTCAAAATTCGGTTCTGCAACTTTCACGTGAACCAAGCACTTTACCGCAAAGTTGTTGCTTTTAACTTTAAGACGTTGTACGACACAAACGTTGAATTTGCTCAAAAAATCAAACTGCTCGCAGCCCTCGCATTCGTGAAAGCCGACGAAGTCGTGGAAATATTCAATCGGATTTTGGACGAAGTTTTCAGTGAAGACGAAGATCTGCAAGAATTTCTGTTTTCGTTTGAAACGGAATTTACAGTCCGATACGACCGAAAACGGAATGCAAGAGACGCTCAATTTCCAATAAAGTTTTGGAATCAATATGATGCATGGCGATCCAACCTTCCTCGCACGAATAATAACGTGGAAGGTTGGCATCGCAGCTTCAATGAGTTGGTTCGGCAAAAGCATCCCAGTCTTTGGGAGCTTATCAGGCTTTGCGGAAAATTCGACTAAAACAATTCGTCTAAAACAATTCGTCTAAAACAATTCGACTAAAACAATTCGACTAAAAAACAATTCGACTAAAAACAATTCGACTAAAAACAATTCGACTAAAAAACAATTCGACTAAAAAACAATTCGACTAAAAAACAATTCGACTAAAAAACAATTCGACTAAAAAACAATTCGACTAAAAAACAATTCGACTAAAAAACAATTCGACTAAAAACGATTCGACTAAAAACGATTCGACTAAAAAATATTCGACTGAAATATATATTTGCCTGACCTATTCTAACCTTTCGTAAGCCACATCTACCGTCTGGGTATTTCGCATGTGTGTGTGTGTGTGTGGGATCAGTGGGGTGGCCTAACCTATTCTAACCTTTCGAGAGCCACAGCTACCGTCTGGGTATTTTGCATGTGTGTGTGTGTGTGTGGGATCAGTGGGGTGGCCTAACCTATTCTAACCTTTCGAGAGCCACAGCTACCGTCTGGGTATTTCGCATGTGTGTGTGTGTGTGTGGGATCAGTGGGGTGGCCTAACCTATTCCAACCTTTCGAGAGCCACAGCTACCGTCTGGGTATTTCGCATGTGTGTGTGTGTGTGGGATCAGTGGGGTGGCCTAACCTATTCTAACCTTTCGAGAGCCACAGCTACCGTCTGGGTATTTTGCATGTGTGTGTGTGTGTGTGGGATCAGTGGGGTGGCCTAACCTATTCTAACCTTTCGAGAGCCACAGCTACCGTCTGGGTATTTCGCATGTGTGTGTGTGTGTGGGATCAGTGGGGTGGCCTAACCTATTCTAACTGTTACGTACCAACTTTACGCTTTCCCCTAAAAATATATAATAATCAATAAATTTGAGTTGAGATCAGACAAAGACATTAGCATTCGAGGAAACCCTAGTCGTTACCCTTCTTTTTGGATACTCGAGAAGGAGAATTATTAAAACGTACATTTTGTCACGATTCGCTTTGCTATTTAGAAAAGATTCATTACCTCCTTAATGTCGAAGAAGTCACGTATAATATAGAATATCTAGGATTAACGCTTACAACGTAGCAGTTTCTGTTGACCTAGCACCTATAATCGCATCGTTATAACTCTTTCTAATAAAACCCTAATTATCCTAGTATAGACAGGGTAAACCATAAGACCTAGGAAATTCTAAATTAAAGAATTGGGATGTGTGTTATGCATGGAGTGAGTGTATCTAGCTAACTTTAAGAATCTAGCATAAGTATAAATTAATTACTACGGTGAACCGACTATGTGGGTGCGGACGGCTGACGCGTGCACTTCTTGGGACTTAAGTCCCCAAAGTTCTGATGGCTGATTACGAGCGAGGTAGGGATCATCTTTTTGTGTCTTTCTTCTGGTAAATCGCGAGGCGCGTGGATGCAGAGAACCGGGTGCTAGTTAGAGCCTAGAGTTGGTGTTCATTCTTTAACAAAGTGGTGACCCAAGAGACTCAGTACTCGTCAAAAAAAGAAAATAATTATTCAGTTCAGTTTTGCCAAGTCTCGTACTTGTAATTATAGATTCAGTTTTAAGTTCATAAATTCAAACCTTACGTTCCATTATAATCAAAACCTAGTGATAGACATTTTTCAAATTCAGGACTTTATTAATTTCATCAAAAATATTCAAAATTCGAGTCAGTGTATAGATACTTTATTAAAGACCGAGACTGTTGTGACGGGCGCGGTATGGTTGTTTAATCCGAGCGGTTGATTAATAAATGAATTTTACTAATTGGATGAGTCCCGTCACAGACTGAATAAAATAATAAAATAAAGGATCTACCTATCGATAAATCGGTAAATGGGATCGTTGCCGTCTAGTCCTATACAGGTCTCAATTGAAATGCTCAAACTATTTTAGAGGCTAGTTAATGTATAATCGAATGGGGATGAGGTGAACCAAATGATAGTGAGTGATTAACTGGTAAAAACGATAATATATTCTTGAACGATTAGATGGTAATAATAATACTGAGGGGTTCAAGCGACTGACAACGAAGTGTCACCTGAACAAATGGTTAACAAAATAAAATGACATAATGAAATGGTTCACCGACGTGGGGATCGTGAAGGTTTGTTGGTAAATGAAAGATGCTGATATTAGAGTGCAGCAAGAGATAATGTTCACGATTCGCACGTCGGATATAACTGGATGTAGCTAATTATATGGAATATAGAAAATTAAAGCTCTCTCTCTCTTTCTTATGTGCTATTGTTGTGTAAGGTAACCTTAGTTCTAGGAAATTATAGCGCGCGTTAAGGGATCACTATATAGGGTGAACCTTTGGTATAGGTTCTCTTATTCCTAGCTGAGTGAAAGCATAAAACTACACCGACCGAGATTAGGGATAAACCCAAAATACAGTAGAACAGTATTGTCTCGGTGGGGGCAGTATTCTGTGATTGAGTTATCTTGCGGCTATTGAATACAACGAGAAGTATGAAAATACATATGTATATCTAGTTGGTGAGATAACCGTAGGAATTCTGGATTTTAAACATGCATACAGTTAATTAGATCTAATAACGACTTAAGATGAACGATCGTGGAAACTTAGCTGTGTTGACTTGGTGTGGCCTGGATCGGCATGGAATTTGTAGTAAATCGGATTTTATATAGCCCCTCACCTTCGCAGGAACCTTGCCACCAATTCGTATGTACCACAAATGTATTTAAGGTAATTTAAATGGATTAGAACGTCTTTTAACTAGATATTGTATTTAACCGATATTTAAGTTTCACTGATGTGAGTCTAGAGTGTTTAGGACCGGATAGTTTAGGAGCACAAACGTCGAATAGTCTTTTGGATTTAGATTCGAGCACACTATAATTAGAATAGGCAAAAATGTATTAGAGAACAAAACTAAGATTTTAATTAATTAAACGTTAAATTGTCTTAATCCTACATAAACCCGTAGAAGGATCTATGGCGTGAAGCTGCGTTAATATTTAGTTATAATGTGTCCTTGCACTGAAGTTAATAATTTTAAGATAGATTTATTTTCGGGTACAGAGTCCTTTGTATTACCACTTGACTAAAAGAAGAGATCGAACACAACTCGTGGCTCAATGAATGTACACGGTTCTTTGCGTCCACGCGCTTCGCGATTTGACAGATGAAAGACGCTAGTTCAAGTTCAGAGGTGACGAGGTTCCCGCGGCTGCAATGATGCATGTATTACTGCGCGTATGGATTAACCAATTAGGAGCCTACTTAGTGGCTAACGAGCATCTCATTGGCTTAGGAACTTATTTACTTAAGCGTAGGCGCGCGGGCCCCTGCTTCGCTGTGTGGTCCCATGCCGTCCCATGCCTCACCTATAGTCAACTCACACTAGCTTATTTGAGTATGCTTATATTATCTTTATAACCGTATTTTACACTCTATGATCACACATTCACTCATTCCTTATTTCAGATAGCTTATGGTGTTATTATTACATTATTTCGATAGATTTGTAGCTTAATTTTCCTATTTCTGTGGGAAATAGAGAGAGAGAGAATTTACACCTATGAACTAATATATGGTAGTGTGATAATGAGGGGTCAGCAAAACTGGGGTTTCCAGCGTTGCCTCGCCCCTCACCACGGGGCTCCAAGCCACTGAGACTATGCAGGTTTCCTTATCGGTTTCTGCGTGACTTATGCTGCTTAGGAAAGGAGGATGTTTATTTTCTTCAAAGAAATATTATATTCTCAAGTGTGATTTGACTTGGGTTTGACTCTGGGCCACGTTCTTCGTAATTTGAGAGCAGCCAGGGTACCCCGAAGTGCTAAGCACTGCTGCTCGTAAATCAAGAACGGAATCGATATTTATTTCAATTTGTATTTTGTGATATACTATTATAATTTTGGAAAATGATAGGTATCCTGTGGATGGCTGTAGTTACGCACGTAACACTGTTCAAAAAACCCACGTCGATAGTGCAAAGTTGGAGTTAGAAGATACTAAAGGTGAGGACCCGCAAAATCAAGGGTGCGACGCGACATCCAGCCCTCCATGGTCGGTTCTACTGAGCTAAGTGTCGACGATCGTTATCCATATATTATCATTCATGCTAAATTCCATTTTTACTATCAAATTGTTTCCAGTATTCTCACAAGTATACTAGTTATACTTGTAATTACACTATATTTTGTTATTATCCTGTTACCTATATCTATTATCTATGCTTGCTATGATAATTAGTTTAAGAAAGCCCATAGACCTTGCCTAAAGCTAGTGCAAGGACACTTCGGGGAAAACCCTCAGCTTTGAGCAAGTTCGCGACGTCTCCAACTTGTCGAGCATGGCTGTATAATCTTAAGCAATATAATATTAGTATAACCATAACGAATTGCAACGAAAGAGTTATAAGGAGTTACTAGGGTGCAAAGATTTATCAACCCAAACATTAAAATCCGAGCGACACCAGATTCACACATTATATTATTTTGTCACTACCAAGGTGTCAACGCGACAATCGAGAAGGGCATATTTCTGTTTGGTGCCTATCTAAAGGTTTCTTTTAAAGTAAGCTCTCTTCACGAACCCGCGTCGACACACACATCATTACCCTTGTATTAGCCAAACACGATATCCATTTATGTTCAACCGTACGTTTTACCTCAAATAATCGTTGAAGAATATAATCTATTTCTATCAATTAATTTTCCTTATCATTTTACCCGACCTAATACATTCGTGACAAGACAATTAGGCCCTTCTGTTTAAATAATTAATGCGAGACCTGTATAGGACTAGACGGCGTAGGATCCAAAAATCGATCTATTGAGAGATAGGTCAAAGTTATTTTTATTTGTTATCATAGATAACGGGCGGTTATACATAGACGCTACGCGGTTAGGTATAGTCGGACAACCCATGTGACGTTCGTCACATGAGAATAAAAATTGGTGTCAGAAGTGGGATTTTAACGCCGTTAAACAAGTTAATTATTTAGAGAAAAAAAAAAAAAATATTTTTGCTGGTCGATTTCTCTTCGAAATTTATAACTCTTCCTTGCAACTCTTTAATCGTAAATACGTACAATAATATATAAATACATATACACTTTTTATATACCAGTACTTGTTACATTAAGTGAAACCTTGTGCCTCTTGCCAAAAACATATTCATAATGGTTGACCCAGCTGACCTCAGCGCAAACTTGAGCGCGAGTCACGCTATGATGACATCTATGGTAGAGTGTTTTGCTCTCCAAAATAGTACGTTAAACGTCCCTTATTTTGACGGGAAATGCATGCCATTGAAAGATTTTCTGCAAGACGTACATAACGGCGCAGTATATGTGCCGCCTACATCCGAAAGCACATACGTAAAAGCTGTGTTAGGCAAGCTGCAAGGCTCAGCACGCGATAGCACCTACGGCAAAAGATTTAACACCGTAAACGAACTTACAAAACATCTTAAAGAGCGATTCGCGTCGGGAAAGGATTTCTCTTATTATCAACACGAGATTGGAAATATACGAATGAAACGCAATGAAACGGTTAATGATTTTAATGATCGTCTAAATATTCTGCTCAGCGGAGCACGCGTTAGTCTAGAAGATGAATATGACGCGGCCGCGGTAGACGATATGATGAAACCTGTCAAAACAAGCGCCTTCAATGCGTTTTTGCGAGGGTTACCGGATGAGATGGGAAAGCTGGTAGACGCACGCGATCCGGAGGATTTAGAAGCTGCAAAAAAATGCGCAGCCGGATTAGAAACGCGGATGCAGACCGGAATATGAGCATCAACCGAAATTCATAGGCCTGCCTTTGCGCGCACGCCATCGCCTACCTACACCAGCTTACGTTATCAACCAAGTCAGCCGCGAGAGCATAGTAACTACTATGTTAGCGAATCCGCAGGTGCAAATATTAGACCGAGAAGCCCATCACCCGTTGCAGAACGTCGAATAAGAGAAGATTCCCCTTCAACTAATTCGCGTAATTATTCTAACCAATCGGGGTATAATATGCAGTACTCTTCGAGACAGCCGTATCCCTACCCCTTTCCACCCTATCCATATTTCCCACCTATGCCTTATCCGTATTTCCCACCCTACGGATACCCACAAGAACTAGACAAAATCAGACAGGGTATAGATATCCTTACGATTATAGACAGCGTTCGATTTCACCTAATTCTAACACTGGTACATCTAATATCGGGCATAGACCAACTTCACCTATTGCGACTCATAATACGCAGGAAGGATCAATAACAGATCGGGAATCGCGAACACGAAGCGTTGACAGCGGATCAAATCAAAGAACTAGATCACCATCACCGTATGACAATAACCGAAACAAACCGGCTGAGTCTTTAAACGCTCACGCAGCCCGACGCCCGGACGCAACGGCGGGCTATGCGAGATACGAGCGTCAGCCGACGGTAAGATTCACCGAGCCGGGTCAAGAGTTTATACGTGCGGGAGAAATAGAGAATCGCCACTAATTAAAATCAAGGCACCGGAACTTAAAGACAAATTCGGGATATTTTTAGTTGATACGGGAGCAGACATAAGCTTAATTAAAGCAAATATGCTGCATCCGGATGCATTAATTGCAGCTCATGAAACCACGATAATTACTGGTATAACTACCGATAAATTGAGAACATTTGGTACCGTTGAAATTACCCTTCAGGGACAAGTTAATAAATTACACGTAATAAGTTCCGAGTTTCCTTTGCGATGCGATGGTATACTAGGCAAAGATTATCTGCGCCGCGAAAAAGCTGAAATCTCATTTTCTCACAACACTCTTGTGACACAGACAGAACCAATTAGGCCTTTTCGATTTATTAACGAACAAAATTCTGCAAGTTCAGACTCTGAATCTAGCGATACTCAGCGCGTATGGAAAATAGAGGCAAGGACAAAACAAGTGATAGCTGTGGACGTATTAGACTGTAAACTCAAGGAGGGATACCTGCCGAAGATTCCTGTAAGCGAAGGGCTATACATTGGCGAGGCTGCCGTCTCGATTAGTAATGGCGCCTGCCAGGTCTTAGCCATTAACACGCTAGATAGGGATATAGAGGTAGAGATTCTCCCCCAGGAAGTCATACCCTTCGAATATCACCATTTTCCTGAAAAATTTGGGTATGACTCAGATTCGGGAAATTCGAACGTCGAACCAGAAGCGATGGACAGACTAGAGGAAATCGAGTCAAAATTGCGTTTAGAGCACCTAAATGATGAGGAGCGAATACATGTATTAAACTTAATCGAAGAATTTCCGGAAATCTTTCATCTACCGGGAAACAAATTAAAATTCACACCCGCGATTAAGCATCGTATACCAACTACCGACGATATACCGATAAATACTCGACAGTATCGTTTCCCTCCGATTCACAAATTAGAGATTGAAAAACAAATGAAAGCCAAATTAGATAACGAGGTAATCACACCGTCAAATTCACCATACAATTCGCCACTTTGGATTGTCCCAAAGAAACCTGATTCGAAAGGAAATCCGAGATAGAGAATTGTCATGGATTTCCGAGCATTGAACGAAAAAACCATAGGCGATGCCTACCCTTTACCGAATATCACCGACACCTTGGATCACTTGGGTGGAGCTACGTATTTTTCAACCTTCGATCTTGCTAGTGGTTTCCAGCAGATAGAAATGGAACCGCGAGATCGAGCAAAAACCGCCTTTACAACACCGAACGGACATTACGAGTTCTTAAGAATGCCTGAAGGGTTGAAAAACGCTCCAGCTACCTTCCAGCGATTGATGGATCAGGTACTGCGTGGATTACAGGGGGCGGAGGTATTCGTATATCTGGATGATATCGTTGTATATGCTAAAGACTTAAATGAGCATGAACAGAAAATTAGGAGATTATTTAAAAGATTAGCGGACGCGAATTTGACTTTACAACCAGATAAATGTGAATTTTTGAAAACCGAAGTAGCATACTTAGGTCACGTAATAACAAAAACGGGAGTAAAACCAGATCCCAAAAAGATCGTGGCTGTAAGGAAATTTCCGCGACCAAAAACTCAAAAGAACATTAGGCAATTTTTGGGATTAGTAGGATATTATCGCAGATTTATTAAGGACTTTGCTGCAAAAGCTAAGCCTTTAACTGATTTATTAAAGAAAAACGCGCCCTTCATTTGGAAAAAGGAACAGCGCCATAGTTTCAAAATTCTAAGAAAAGCATTGTGTCAGAGGCCTATACTGCGATATCCGGATTTCGAAAAGCCCTTCACTCTGACCACCGACGCATCGGATTACGCCATTGGTGCGGTCCTGAGTCAGGAGGTGGACGGTTACGACCTGCCTATTGCTTATCTATCAAGAGCTCTAATAAATGCCGAGCAAAATTATTTCACAACTGAGAAAGAATGTCTTGCAGTTCTATGCGCAGTATTGCATTTTCGACCTTATTTATTCGGACGTAAATTCACTTTGGTTAGCGATCATGAACCACTACGCTGGATCAATTCTATCAAAGATCCAGGACAACGACTGGTGAGATGGAGGTTGAAATTGCAGAACTATGAATATACCTTTGTGCACAAACCGGGTAAACTAAACACCAATGCCGATGCACTTTCCAGAAATCCAATAGATAGCGACCAGTCATCAGACTCCTCGAGCTTAGAACTAACAGAAGAAGATAGCGTAGACTCAAGCGTAGTAGAAACCGAAATACCCAAATATTCAGAATATTCAAAATTAATAAAATCAACGACAATAGAGAACCCGGATGTCGAAGAAGTGCACGAAGATCTTTTTAGTAAAACAGATAACTATGCTCATACCGTCTCAGTAGATCTGGAGATGAGTGCAGGAATAGCCGCGGAGTTCAAAGAAAGATATGCAGCTCCAGATGAACTTAAAAATCAAGCGAAATTACACTCAGTAGGCAGATTGCAGTCAGAAGGCAGTACTATTTACTACATTATGACAAAGCAAAATTTTTGGGATAAACCGACATATGAAGACATGTACAAAAGTTTAATAAATTTCAGGAGCGTTTTAGAACAAGACAAAGTGGAAACTGTTAGAAATCCAATGATCGGTTGTGGTTTAGACAGATTATCTTGGGCTAAAATACAGCAGTTCTCTGATATGTTAGTGTCTTCGTCAAAATGGGTGCCAACGGAATTCCAGCGGAAATGTAGATCGTTAGAGGAATTCGACCGTTGGAAAGCTACTGAATTTCGGCTTTTTATGCTTTATTTGGGTCCAGTTGTATTAAAAAAACTTTTGCCGGCTCATTATTATGCACATTTCAATGCGTTCAATTGCGCTATGAGAATTTTATGCAATCCAATAGACTGCTTAGAAAATAATCAATATGCCAAAGATTTGCTTGTTTATTTTGTCCGTGGATTGAAAAGGCTTTATGGTCAAGACAATTTGGTTTATAATGTTCACAATTTGGTTCATTTGGATGAGTGCGTTAAGACGTTTGGCGCACTTGATTCTTTCAGCGCGTTTCCATTCGAGAATTTTAGGCAAAGACTTAAAAAATTACTTAGAAAATCGGAGGCTCCATTAGCACAAATTCATAGAAGAATTTGTGAACATACTAATACTATTCCGCCGCGTGAAAATCACATAATCTTTCCATACATGCGCAAATCGATAAAACAAGCACTACCTCTTGGTTGTAACAGGCCACACGCGAGCCTGCATTTTTTGAATTTCACTCTTAACACCCGTGGTAGTGATAATTGTTGCTACTTGAGTGACGGACGTATTGTTGTTATAGACCATTTCGGTTACAAAAATGAAGAAGCAGTTATTTTGGGTAAATATTACTTGAGGGTAGGAGATACTGAAATTTGAGTGCGAAAATTCCAAAAAAATCGATTTTCGGTTTTTTACAGAAAAGTGTTCTTTGAACTCTTATCTATACGTACACAAATCCTCGAACCGAAGAAAAAATTCATTATGCCTCGTTTACTCAATAAAGCGTATAGAGTTTCCAATTTTCCTATATTTCGGTTATCGCTATTTCAATTTATAAAAAAAAGTAACTTGAGATGCATTTTTTCATCCAGCTACCGTACTGAAGTGATTCACATAAGATGTTCTCGGTAATGAAGTTTCTGAATCTATAATTTTAGTCGATGGCGTGAGATGGCACTCATGTTGGGTAGGCATACCGCGAAGGCGGGAATTCGGGCATTACGAGCGAAATTCACGGTGTGCTCTACTCGAATAACGTGCTTTAATAAAAAAATGCATCGAATTCATCGACGTTGGCTAAAGCCTAAAAGGAGAAGTAGCGCTCGGCAGCAGCAGGCGATAGATGCTCGAAGGACTCTGGCCGAAAAACGGGCAGAACAGGCAGAACATGAAATAGAGTCGAGCGGCTCGAACGACCCTAACCTCAATCCTGATCCCCATCCAAATCCACCTATTGAAGCAGGTGATTCTTTTACTAATTTACTCTTCGTGTTTACAGGATTTAGTGAAAAACGTGAAGTGCAATAACTGTGAAAGGCAAGAAGTGTTCGTGCTAGTGCGTGATCGTCATGGTTTCATGATGCTGCTATAGTTGTATTAGTGATATGACCATGTGGTGTAATAATCTTGATTTATTTTCAGCTAGCAAGTCGTAAGAGGTTAAATTGCATTTCCCACAAAGAAGGATGTTTTTCACCAAGCCTCAAAAGATAAGTACACCTGAATATCTAATTGTGTACATTTCCTTTTCTATTATATTACTTATATTATTCTTCAAAGCATAATTATTATCTGGTTTTACTCTGATATTTGTATTTACAGAAACGGTTCCTATAAAGCTGTCAGTGTGATGATCGACATGCAGTTCAAAACGCCTGTATTCATTCCACAGAACCAGATTTACAAGTTATCAACCGTACCATTCGCTGCCCGCAGGTCAAATTGCTCACAGTCGATGAGGCCAAGTTTATATCAACTGAACTGCTAAAATATATGTTCAAATTTTTCAAAGTTGAAATCATTTATATCCTTTATAATTCCATCCAACTTCCTTGAAATCGTAATTTCTGAAATGTAGCATGTATAATGAAAATGTGAATTCCACTCAAATATTGTGAGAGCAATTTTTTTTCAACGTAACATGCTTCAAAACTATTGGCAATCTCGTCTGAAACTAGTTTGGTTCATACAGTAATTAAAATCTTGAATTTTGTCAATAGTCTAAAAAAAAAACTTAAAATCGATTTATCTGAAAACTATGTTTTTGCCAATTCAAAAATCTCCCTGCGCTGAAGCTTTTGTTGTAGACTTCTGAAATTTTCAGGGCACATTCCTACATACATCAGCTACAAATTTACGTCAGATTATGAAAATCGAGAAACAAATACGGATTTTAGAAAAAATAATTGAAATTAAATTTTTCACTTTTCATGAAAACCAGTGTCCAAAACCAGTTTCGCACCGATCTCAAAAATACGACGTAGTTTTGTAGCTTATGTATCCAGAAGTATGTGTGTGGAAGCCCAGCAAGATTCTAGAATAATTGGAGCGCAGGGAGGTGTTCTAATAAAAGCTATTTCAAAAGCATTGTGAGGAGTAACTCTGTACTTATCGGTTCAAATGACTTGAAATTTGCACAAAGTCTATGTTTTGAGATAGAGAACATGTATGTAAAACCTCATTTGAAAATTGCAATTGGTTGAGATGGGCAGATTTCAGTATCTCCTACCCTTAAATATGACACCAATCGACGGTTATCCTTGCAACTCTGAGCACTTGAATATTCATTGCGTTAAAGATTTGTGTGACCCTCAAGTGTGGCCGATCAGACTTATTAAAGAGAAAGCATTTCGATTGCCGCTTGATAACACTTTCATTGTTATGCCACTTTTGCATTGCACACATACTCAATGACTGCAAAAGTATATAGACATGTAGAAAGCATGTTTTGGGGACATCGACTTTTTGAGCGCCTAATTACGATACTGGCTATAGTCGGTCTATGATAACACTTGGGTTGATTCTCGCACTGAGGTGTGTGTTGTGGTTTTGGTTTTTTGATGCATCTCAGGACCGTATTTTGTGGAATTGTCCTGAAACTATGCATTAGATACGTAAAAAGTTTGAGGACAGTCCCCAAAATATACTGGTGTCAACAAAGTATGTGTTGAATAACTAAATTTCTATAACCCCTGTCTCGAAAGTATACAATAGATATTTTTATAACTATACAGGGTGATCTAGAATGGAAAATTTTCCTTCTACCAGTGCATTCTTCGTGAAAATCTAAGACGAAAATTATTAATGCTAAAATGTTGAGGGTGAAGCCGTTTTTAGATAAGAGCCGTTCAAAGTTAGCCAATACGAGAGAAATTATCTCAGGGCCGCTGATCGTCGTTTTATCAGTTGGCGAGATCGCGGTGGCCGGTGACGCGTGGCGAGAACCGCCGGAGGCCGGCGGAATGGCCCTGAGACAGTTTCGTATCTGCTCTCACATTGGCTAACTTTGAACGGCTCTATCCAAAAACGGCTTCACCCTCGACATTTTAGCATTGATAATTTTCGTCTTAGATTTTCACGAGGAATCTACTGGTAGAAGGAAAATACCTCATTCTGGATCACCCTGTATATACATATAGTTACATTCAATCATTTTTTTCCTTCTCATTTTTTTTTTTTTTTTCGTCTTTTCTATCACGACATCTTTTCTATCAGAATGATCAAGTTTTGTTATACTTGATTTCTCTATACTTTCGAGACTGTTTAATAAGAAGACAGCCGAGAGCAAAATTACAGCACCCCACATAGCATACGATATACTACGTATACTATACATCACATGTTACCAATATGACAAAAACGTCGAGTACGTCTCATGTATATGGGTAGAACATACACCGCATACATATACGGATAGGGATGTTCAATGGTCATCTAATGAATAAACATAAAGTGCATATCCGAGTCTGATTGTCACATGCACATACCGAGAATGTTGCACATGTACGTTTTGCGTACATCCCTTTGTGAACGTACATATCATATACATGAGACGTGCAACCCAGCCATATTCGAATCAGGTTCCCGTATGCTCATACCCAGAATGTTGCACATGTACATTCTGCGTACATCCCTTTGTGAATGTACATATCACATACATGAGATGTGCAACCCAGACATATTCGAATCAGGTTCCCGTATGCTCATACCCAGAATGTTGCACATGTACGTTCTGCGTACATCCCTTTGTGAACGTACATATCACATGCATGAGACGTTCAAACCAGACATATTCGAATCAGGTTCCCGTATGCTCATACCCAGAATATTGCATATGTACGTTCTGCGTACATCCCTTTGTGAATGTACATATTACATACATGAGATGTGCAACCCAGACATATTCGAATCAGGTTCCCGTATGCTCATACCCAGAATGTTGCACATGTACGTTCTGCGTACATCCCTTTGTGAACGTACATATCACATGCATGAGACGTTCAAACCAGACATATTCGAATCAGGTTCCCGTATGCTCATACCCAGAATATTGCATATGTACTTTCTGCGTACATCCCTTTGTGAATGTACATATTACATTCATGAGATGTGCAAACCAGACATATTCGAATCAGGTTCCCGTATGCTCATACCCAGAATGTTGCACATGTACGTTCTGCGTACATCCCTTTGTGAATGTACATATTACATACGTGAGATGTGCAAACCAGACAGAATCGAGCCAGTCTCTGGTATGCTCGTAGCCAGGATATTGTGCTTGTACGTTCTGCGTACATCCCTTCATGAATGTACATATTATATACACGATATATGCAAACCAAACATATCCGAGCCTGTTATTAGTATGTTCATACCCAGAAGGTTGCGCCTGTACGTCCTGCTGACATTCGTTTATGAAAGTACATATCACATACATGAGATGTGCAAACCAGACGGATTGGAATTAGTTTACCATATGCGCATACTTAGAATGTTGCGTTTGTGTGTTCCGCGTACATCCTCACATTAATCTACAGATCGCGTGTTAATATTTTAATCCAATATTATCATTATTCAAATAATTTCCATTGTCTACCTCAACGGGCACGTATTACCGCAAAAGAACCCGACTACAATAAAAAGGGAGTTACTAGTTAAATTTCGACCTTAGATGTTTTTGGAGGGCTGGAGAGTCGCATTAATTTCAATTCCTGATGATAAATGGCGATGAGGCAAACAAAAGAATCGGAGATTTGTTGGGATTGAGATCGGTTGAAATTGTACACGTAAAGTTACGTCCGTTGGTAGAGATATTCCAGTCAAAGACATATAATATAATGAATGTTCATTCTATGAAATTGCGCGCTTTGGTACTCGGTTTCATGTGAACTTCATTGTATATTAGGGTAATTCTCAATTAGGTCATTGTCGAATTTTTTGGCTTTCAAAGGTTCAAACGGTTCATTTTCAAAAAAAATGTCACAAAGTCTGAATGCTCTATCTCAATTTTAACATCCTGCGCACGACCGCAGGATATACAGGGTGAGTTTTCTCTGGTATCGAACGAGGGAGGAGCTTATCATCGCAAACGCTCAGCCCCTTTCTATTTACTTGTTATTGTCTTATCGAAATGACAACCTGAGGCAGGATGGTTTTGACGGCACGTGAAAATAGAAGTAGGGTTTCTCGATAAGACGATAACAAGTGTGAATAGAAAGGGGCTGAGCGTTTGCGATGATAAGCTTCTCCCTCGTTCGATACCAGAGAAAACTCACCCTGTATATCCATATATATCCACTCAGCTGAATCTTATACTCTTGCCTCGTTATTAGACTTATTTTTTGTAGATAATTCAACACTTCTTGAAAGTATGTATAGTATTATTACTGGTATTCAAATCTTCCTACTAGTATAAGCACAGGAAGCCATATTTTTTTAAAAAAGTTGGTTTCTCCCTCCAATATTTTCTAAACGGTTAAATTTACAGAAAAAAAATGATTAATGTAAATTTTGTAGTAAATTCAATTTCCTACGAAGAAAATTTATGACGCACCTTCGTCAAGTCATTAACGTCGGAGTCATAGCTATTTAAATGACATAATTTTCATCAAAATGGTTTTCGATTTCCAAATAACAGCGTGTGTAGTAATTAGGTCAATTAAATTTGAATTGAAAACATGTTTATAAGAAAATTCCCCATCTAACACGGTGATTCTTATTTTAAATTCAACGAAAATAATTGTTTTCACGCTAATTTGAAAGTTAACACGTAAATAGAAATACTAAGGTTTTGATATTTCTTGGATTCAATTCTCTTGTATTTTATATGGAATTAAATTGCTCATGAACTGTAAAGAATAATTCCAATTTTATATAAAATACAAAAATAAAATAGAATCTAAGAAATATCAAAACCTTAGTATTTTTATTTGAGTGTTAATTTTTAAATTAGCGTGAAAAACATTAATTTTTATTGAATTTTAAATAAGAATCACCGTGTTAGATGGGGAATTTTTAGCTTAACACGTTTTCAAATTGCATTCAGCTGACCCATTTACTAGGCACGCTGTTATTTGAAAAAAAAGCATTTCAATACAAATTATGTCATTTGAATAGCTATAACTTCTACGTTAATGACTTGACAAAGTTGGGTCGTGGATTTTTTTTTAGGAAATTGAATGTGCTACAAAATTGATATCAATATTTTTTTTTGTAAATTCAACCGCGATTTCGATTGCGCGATCGTGTGAGTGGACCCCCGTAAAATGTTTCTTTCTGAATTCATAAACATTTTTAAAATACAGTTCGTCTAATCGGGCTAGGCACTTGCCACAGAAAGTGGTATAAAAAACGAATTCGTAACTGAAAGAATAAACCTCTGTCACTTGGTTGCCAAAACAACGCTACCCTACTGAAAAAGGTTTTGTAAAATATTACGTGCAAAAGTACATAATGAATTACATAATAAATTTTATAAAGTTATGATCGGATTCCGCATAAACTTTGTTACGTAAATTATCATGTATTTTTTCATTAGATTTGTCTTATAATTTGTTACAATTCAATTATTACATATTTTATTACGTAATTCAACACCCAATTCATTCCGAACTGAGAATGAGTTTCAAATTCAAACTGAGTAACGAACTGATTGTGAGTCAGGGCAGGGAGACAGACGTTCAATAAATTGATAAATCACCGATGTTTTGGTGAAAATATTTATTCAAAATGGTTACCAAGTTTCTTCCGTTAGATGTAAGTAACGAAGAATCTATCACACATTACAATTGTTATTCATCTTCTGTTATTATTATTGTTTCTTATTCAACGTGCATAAAATGGAATAAATAATAGCCTACCAAGGGCTTTTCTCTATCACGAACGCAATAAAGCTAACTTATGGCACTAGATTGATTAAATGTTGAATCTAATTAAAGACGTACCCATTACATTTTTTTTATGAAATGGGGACAGTTCAGGGTGTTCAAAAATGAGTTACAATATTCTGTACGCGCTTCCCTATGGAAATCCAAAGGTTTATTTTCTTGGCTGTTTCAATAAAAATGGTTGTCAATTTAATCATTTTTTTCCTAACATGGTCAATTGATTTTTTTTGCTCATTTTTTAAATAAATAGGAAATTATTGTTCCGATACTCATTTCTCACATTAAAATTTATTGTCAATCAAATTAATAATCATCAGTTATAAGCTTCATACAATTCTAACTGATATCAGACTTTTGGGAATCAATTTGTAGCATACTAAATAACTAGCTGCAGATAGTCAAGGACGTTTTCGAAGTCAATATTCATATGTCCTCTCCACAGACGTCAATATTTATATAAATTTGGTACCGAAGAAATATACTTTACATCCGTAACATGAAGCAGTACGCAAACTTTGTCAATATCGGTTACGTTCACAGCTATTACCTCAGTATGTATTCGTATTACTTTTTTCAATGATTCTGCAAATCCACTCGACGTGGTTTGTATAAGATTGCATAGAACTAATTGTTTATTTTTCTCTTGGTCAACAGCAAATTTGATTATTTGTATATAATTCTTGTTGACGAGTTGTGCAAATGAATTGCAAGAACGCAAATTTTGTTTCTCGCAAGAAGCATATAGACAATCGTTTTTTACAATTCTCATGAAAGTGGATGTGCTTGGCGATAGTTGGAACTTGTTTAGTAAATGTTTGTTTACCACGTTAGTGTTTCCAAAAAATGTTATGCCACGAATTTGAAGGCATTTTTTTGTCGGTGGTTTAGCTAAGCCTGAACAAAACTGTTTAACAATATCAGAAGAGTGTGGATACAGGTATCTTTCAAGAACATCAATGGACCGGTGCATATTCAGGTATCGAAGTATTTGGTGATTCACTCCTCTGGCACACTGAATTGCACTGAGCAATTTATGATTTCCAGACTCAAATGGAAATGTAGAGTGTGCCCATAATGGCCCCCAATTATACACACTTCTTGCTATATGCAATAGCTGGTGAACATTATACGTCATCGCAGTTCTTGAATAAATTTCCTCTACTCCGCAAACAAATTCGTGGAGCATTCGGTCAGCATTGTCTAATTCTCTGGATGTGATATCAGTTCCTAATAATATGTACAAACTTTCGACAAGTAGGCTCCAGTGTTTCAGTTCCTTTCTATTCATCACTGATTCGAGTACCGGTATGCTATAATATAGAAGCCAATTCTCCCACTCGCGTGCTTTCCAGTGAGCTCTATCTTTTAAAGGCCTAGTTAAGCGACCAAGCTGGCTAGGCGCTCTGATTTTGGATAAGCGTACCTCAAGAATCTTCAACTCAGCTGCAGAAATAGATTTAATTGAACTTTCAGTTAACTGCTTTGTAACGCCAAAAAGCCCAAGATGCAAATGATCGGGAACAAAACCTTCAATACAGTCAAAACAGTACAGGTTTATTAGAGGAGTTGCATTTCTGACACCAAGAATAGGAAGATCTTTTTGGATTGCTTCTTTCATGTGGTCGATAGTACTTTTACTGTCTCTATTCTCAACGACATAATTCAAAATCGGATATCGCATACTCCCATCAATCCATTCCCCTGGGTGCAGACACCAATCACACCCAAAGAAAGCGTTAAATTGCAACATTCCATTCATAGGCGATCGAGCAATTGTGTCTACACAGCAGATTAATGCATACAATTTTACATGCAGTTTTTCTCCTTTGATAGAGCAAGGTATTCCTGTACTTGAAAGTTTGTTCATTTTTTCAACAAATGGATCTAAAAATACACTCATCTGAGGTTTACTTTTCCCAAACCAGAGGCCACATACTATCAAGTGATCGAATCTACGTTCAGCTGGTAATTCATTAATCATAATGTATATGGGCCAAATCGAATAGGTAGAAGACTCAAATGCTGGCGCTCCATCTGTGTTGAATACCACGGTAGCATACTGCTGTTTTGTAGTTTCAGGCAAACTACTGACAAAATTTCTATACCATTTTCCATCATATACGTCTTTGAAGTGTCCCTTCTCGTAGCGTCTTTCTTGCATTACGTAGCTGTAATGGTCTTCATACGCATTTAAGTAGTCAGCTACTGCATCTGACGGATTAATAATCGCAAAACAATTTGTGGACAATGAATTCGATACATCAATGACTGCGCTACAATTCGAACATTCTGCCGTTTCATTTAGCTCTGTTATCATACCGATATACATAGTACAGTTGGGGCACGTTGCGTGAAATTCCGCGTTATCATTGAAATTGCAAAATTTGTCGATTGTATAGCGTGATTCTGGCATTACTGGCGTAGCAAATATACTATTGATTAGCTTCATTAGATTCGAAATTGACGTTAACGGTAATTGGTTAGCTACTGAAAACTTGAGGACCATTAAAAGCAACTCTGCAGAACTTCTCTCCACTGGCATTGCTATAGTATCACAAAACCCAGGAGATTGTAATAAACCTTGCAGATTATTTGGTTGGCTGTGACGAATCAGGGATGAATACTCTTCATTGCTACCTATATCATTATCGCTTGAGGTGGCAGCATCTGATATCGAAATCTGTAAATACGAACTAGTACACAATTACTTCTTAATGTTAGCTTCGTTAGTCAAATATGTAATCCATGTATAATTTTTTTATTGGCAGGTGGTAACTATAACAATCGATTTTCGATCGTTAGGTCATGGTGAATTTCTCCGGCAATTCACAAGCAAAAATGGATAGAAAACATTCATGAAAATCTATCAATGAGCCTAATGCCGTGATTTCAGTGTACTTTTAGATGTCATTGTTAGCGAGACCTACAAAACGCATCAAACGTGGTCGTTATTCGATCAGTGATAACAGATAAATGACGTCATTATTTGAAATAAGTCAGAAGATTTTAACATCAAATATCTCCGGAATGTTTGACCTATGTGTCTTAATCATTATTGAAACTAAGAACTTACCGCACAGGATTCCTCGTTTGGATTTAAAAACGAAACGTGATTATCCTGGGCCTTGTCGTGCTTACATTCCACAGCCTGAAAATTTTAATTCATTAAAAAGTATGTGTAAAGTATCCATGTGTTTAATTAATATTCATTCAATTTATAAATTGATCTCTTGATGAGTAAATAATGAACAGACCTGATAATAGATTAAAATGTTTGTTCTTGATGTTTTTGATATGCAGTGGCGCTTACTAATTTCTAAGACAGTGACATGCAACGAATACATTGAATACTGAATTTGCTGTTCAATGGAGAAGTCAAAGCTGTTCATGTCCGCTGTCACAGTCAGCCGATGGATCGAGGACTTTCTTCTTAACCGTCAAGCTGCAAAGTTAGCCCTCGCGCTTCAGAGCATTGCAGAGAAGTGAGTCAAGAGGCAACGATATAACCTAGCGTCATTGTGGAGTACTAGATCGGTCTTCGCAGTCCTCTGGAGAAGAAAATTGTTCGTCTTGTAGAAAAGCAGAGCAAGCCAAAAAGTGTCGTGAAGAGTGCAGGGACTGACGTAGCACTCTTACGGAGTAAAAGATAACCTCACGTGCAAAAACCTTGCGCCAAGTATATCGATGTGGTCATCACCTGAAAAAAACGACTTCCTTCAAAAAAGTATTGAAATCTGACATTACCGCCAAGTACGTACAGCGTCATTTTTGGTTTTCTTCGAGCACGGAATAAGGCTTTAATATTTGATGTATGCATATGTCCCATGATCCCATGTCCCATAATTGAAAAAGAAAAATTGGAGGTAGTGGTACTTGGCGGGCCTTCTGTAGACAAGTCGGCGTCCTGTAGACAAGTCGGCCCGCCAAGTACCACTACCTCCAATTTTTCTTTTTCAATTATGGGACATGGGATCATGGGACATATGCATACATCAAATATTAAAGCCTTATTCCGTGCTCGAAGAAAACCAAAAATGACGCTGTACGTACTTGGCGGTAATGTCAGATTTCAATACTTTTTTGAAGGAAGTCGTTTTTTTCAGGTGATGACCACATCGATATACTTGGCGCAAGGTTTTTGCACGTGAGGTGCTTTTTGGGGGATTTCACTACTTTTTGTACGGTGCCGTTTTGATATTTATTTTTGTTTTTAATCAATCGTATCTAGACACGTAGAAGTTAGAGTTTTTCGAGGTGATGACGATACAACGTACTTGGCGCAAGGTTTTTGCATGTGGGATGCTTTTGGGGGGATTAACCCATCGTAACTATTGGTGATACGAATTCACGAGACACACACAGTACTTCAATTAAAGTTGACGTGTTTTGAATTTACCTACAAATGATAGTGCAAGGCAAAACTCAATCCACTTCGAATCAAAGAAAGCAATTAATCCCGTTTGCAGTCCAACAGACGGAACATGGTAATGAGCCATGGAATAGGGTATGAATTCTAATAAATTTTCCGCATAACTGGAAGTACGAAACGGATGTATCTAGTCAGCATCAGATTGTCTATCTATTTCAGTTCTTCTGGCTAACTCCAGTGGCCGACTAGAGAAGCTCCCGGACTCGAATAGTGGGGGGTTCATGATAAATCTACGAGACCGACGGGGACTCCCCTGATTACAGTTGAATTTTTGCCCATAACTGTAGTTTTACTTTGCAGCGATAAGCTAGTCGAGGAGATATTTGCGCTGACAGACTGCTGTGTTCCAAAATATATTGTTCCCTCACAACCGCCAGAAGTGAGAGGAAGCAAAAGATAACATTTTTTCATCCCATCGCAGTGCATCACTTTATCCTGTATTCTATGTAATTCTATATAATTATCTCGAGGGTTAACAATGTTTGAATTATATCTTATATTTTAAAATGGTTACAATACAAAGCTTTATTGCAAGTCACATTATTTAAGATACGGTTTATTCCTATTACAAATATATAGGAACTATACACATGTCTTGTCGTGTTTGTATTATTACTTATGTATGCTTATTTTCTTTCATAATAATTTGAGGGTTGAATATCATATAGTTATGGACAGTATGGTCATATTGATAATTAGTTCTGAGCTGTATATAAAATCATAATGAAAGATAATAAGTATATATCAGTAATATTACAAACATGGCGAAACATGTGTATAGTTCCTATATATTTGTAATAGGAATAAACCATATCTTCAATATTGTTACCTGCAATAAAGCATTGTACTGAAACCAATTTAACATTTAAGATACCACTCAAACATTGTTGTGTCCCTTGAGATAATTATACATATAGAAATATATAGAAAATAGGATAAAGTGATGCGTGGCTTTCTTTCACTTCTGGTACTTGTGAGGAAACAATATACTGTGAAACTTAATAGTCTGTGAGCGTAAATACCCTCTTGACTAGCCCTCTGCAAAGTGAAATAGAACTAGCTACTACTGTAACACGAAGAACGTTTTCAAATTAGCGTTGCTTTGATTGATAGAATATATGATTTAGAAACTTGCCCATGTAAAGTCAGTATCAACTATCTTGTTACTTGCCTACACAAAATACACGACATGAATAATAAACTTTCCAGTAACTGAAGGATTCTATGGTACACGTCTGGTGAAAACTAAACAATCATCCAAATACATCTGACGATTGAAGTTTGGTAGCAAAATACATCCGCTACCTGTATAGCTACTCTGCAGAGAGCTTTGGTAAATAGGCGTATATCTTATCAATATATCATCAGAACCGTTATATGCCGGAAATTCAGAAAAGGATCTCAGAATAGGTGTCATTTCACCCAACTCGAAAGATCCACCTAGAACTATAATGTAGTGACAAACATTTTTAAACTGGCGTCACACAAATTGAAGAAATATAATATATTTTCAAATAAATTCATTCGAAAGTTCGATGTGTAACATCTTAGATCATAGTTTTGTGCATCCTGCCATTATATGTACTTTTTTTATGTAATTTATGGGAATTAATTGATGAAAGCTATTTATCCTAACCTCAAAGTCTTATGCATGACAGATATTCATATTGCTTGCGTGCGCACCACTGTGCGCACGTTGGACTGCACGGTTGGACTGTATTCCTTGAGCCATAGACTAAAGGCATTATATTAATGTCGTATAGACTACCATACCCCATTTGAGTTTACTCCCATGTAACTTTCGTCTCATACAGCGACTCTCTATGTCATTTATATGCGCATGGAACTGAGAGCGGAGCGAAAAATCTGGGCCGGAGATGACTTTTATTCGTGATGAAACTGACTACTTTAAATAATAGAAAAGAACATATCTCAGCGCTCCGAGCACCGATCGCATTGATCTTTGACTCAAATGAAGGGGATTTTGACCCTCAATCTTGACCTAAATCGTCGATCTTAGGATACTACTAAATATGCTAGGATTCGCTAGAATATATGAAACATTATACCCCCACTCCGTCAAAGTCTGGTCGGTGCGGTATATATACTCGGTCGAGCGCGCTACGTCTTTATATTTTCTGTCTTTTAATATACTTGGCGCGAGACTCTACCGAGTCTCTTGATCATCGAATACTTTTCTGCTGCGTTACAAGACAAAAGAGTTTCTTTTACCAAACACTGCGGCGACAGATGTCGAACTCTATAACAACGCCAGGTTATACCGTCGCCACTTGACTCGCTTCACTGCAACACACTAGGAGTGCGAGGGCGAATGTTGCAGTTTATCGTAAAAGAATAAAATCCTCGATCCATCGACGTCGATCCATCGGCGTAAAACCGTTCATTATTTACGCATCTTTAAATCCTTTATTCCAATACGATCATTTTAGAGTCAATTCGAAAGTGGAAACAATTTTTCTTATATTTTTATTTGCATTTTTGAAAAGAACTGTCAATTATGATTGGTACTTACTTACTTCGTGCAACCTATTGCTACTTGCCTCGTCTTTATGGGCTTATATGAGAATATAATAGAAAAGGAATACGGAGAAGAATGAGATGAGAATTTACTTCGTCAAGAGTTTCTTCAACACGTTCAATTTTCCTTTTAGCTCTATACATTGCAGAGTAGTTGATATCTTCGGTGCCTTCTAAATACATTTTGCGTCTCCTTACAGCGTTCATGACGTAAATATTTTTCGAAACACTTGTCTCTGGGTAAATTCGCTGATACCGTTTCGCGGCGGTGTATGCTCTTATCTCAAACTCTGCAGACAAGACACAGGCTCGGTGATTCTCGGTGAGGAGACGCCGATGCCACGACGGCCGTTACGCCGGTGGTATGACGGTGGTGAATTTCGCCTGAAAATTGAATGCACCAATCACGTTGAAGATTGTAACAGCAATCCTAAGCTGGTTGGACGCCTGCGACTAGTACGATACATCTTGACGTTCAGTTCATGTACACACCTACCTTCATCCGACACAGCCCGCACCAATCAGATTTACAACACCGACAACGCTTATAGGTATGCGAGCAGTATTCAAATGAAGCGCCGTTGCCTAATTCAGCGTCGTAGACCGACCCTGTAGACTAGACAACACCGCGAACTGCCCCCACATTCTACACACATTCCCCGAGTATAAGTATGCAACAGTTTGCCGAACGCCGGTTAGTAAATAGTATGTCTCGCGCAGAGTCTACTCTGGTCTCGCGTTTACTGTGTCGCTACACATGCCGCGGCCCGTGGCGTGGCTATAATAGACCATGGGCAAAGTAACTCACGCGTATATTACATACACAGACGACACGAAAAAGTTTTTTACGGTTCCTACAACCGAAATAAAATGTTTTAAAAATTCGGAGACACACATCCAGCCGAAGAACGACAGTGATTTTGATAAAAGGAAACGGTACTACGTGAAATGGTCTGACTGCGGTGCTGAGTGCGACATAGACCACGCACATTTCGATATTATTCGGCGTTCATATTATATCTAGGAGGTAAGTAAAGAAATATTCATATAAATCACATTCTAGTCTAAGCATGCCTTTCAGACGTTAGTGAAGGTAAATAATGTTGGTGAGCATGTATTCATTTTCATTGCCTGGAAACGGTCTCTCTTTCTCTTGAAGTGTAGATATTTATTTGCTCAGAGCGCTTTTTGCTACCTAAAACCGAGCGGTAGAGAGACAGAGTATGGCACCAGAGCAGCAATGTGACAAAGACGGACAATAAGCTTGAGCGTTTCTAGCGCATTTAGGTAGAAACGCAGCCATAACATGTTACAGTCAAATGAGCTGCCGGTTACAATTATAGCATACATAATATATCAGCCGCGCGTTCAACACGTGGCCGATAGTTTCTTTTTGTAGATTTCAATATTTAGAGTACGGAATCCAATAATACTTCCATAATAAATCATAAATAAATGTATGAACAGCGGCAAGTTATTAGTTCGATGAAAATTAAGTTTCTCTCTCTCTCTCTAACATTGCCATAGATATAAACAAATTCTCTCTCTCTCTCTCTCTCTCTCTCTCTCTCAGCCTTGGCTTGGGCATATTAAACCAATCAATCGATCAATCAATCAATTTCTCAGCTTACGCCCTGCTTACTTTCCTGCTTACTTCCCTGCTTACTCACTCTTTACAAATATTGTTATTGTAATTATAATACAGATTTTTTTTCTCTCAGTCGCTTGTTGGTATAGTGGTATGTTCATTTTTCGAATTTCATCTTAATTTTTACAATCTTATGAAATTATATCATTTGCCAATCATAATGATTTTTTTTCCAGTTTCATAAGATAAGACTTGTGTGATTCAGTTGTATCCAACTCATTTGGAATTCAATTGGGTTCGATTGAATTCCATATTCAGCAACTTAACAGATTATAATAAAAATTAACTTATGGCATGATTGAGATTGGAAATGTTATTGTTATTGCATACATCCGAGTTGATCGCCTTGGTCAAAGCATGCCTCAATCATGCCATGTACATAGCGGATCATATTTGTTTTTATATTGCAGAAAGTGTGGAGCATATCCAAGAGAAAATTTCTAATGGAGGTCGATTAATCATTCCAAGTGGTGTTCCCTCTTCAGAATCGGATGAACCCGTTACACTATTACGGGTAAACTTACTCAGGATTCGTAATTGAATTATCGCACAAAAGAAATTACAATTTAATTGGAGGTCATCACTTGTAGTTACAAAATTAAATTTCTGTTTTGTTACAGAGACAAAAACACAATACTTTAGTACAAGATGTACTAAAAAAGAAGAATAGCGAAATACTGAAGAAACACAAGGCAAAAACCTTTCTAGCAGCCAGAAAAGAATTGATTAATAACTCAGACAATGAAGATGATCATCTAAAAAGCGACAACATCGATTATGATAATGGAGAAGAAGAAAATTCAAAGGAAATCGATAGAATTCTAGCCAAAGAAAAATTGAGGGTGCGAAAAGACCTATTTGGCGGAAAAGACATTCAACAGCAGGAAGCTGTAGATCAAGGTTAAGATGCTTGAATTTTTTTGCCTCTTTTTAACATGACGTGCAGATTTATTACAATCGATGAAATAAATGGAATATCCGAAGTTTAGGATAATTCATTTCAATTGATCGGTTACGAATCGTTGATTGATAATCAATCTGAGAGTTTCACTGATGGACTTGACGCTGGTTGAACAGAGGCTGCGTGGCTCAAATTTAGCTCCAACGTTAGCTGACTTTAGGCGATGCAGCCTCCGATCGACCAGCGTCGAGTCCATAGGAAAAAAGGTCAGATTGACAGTCGATCAACGATCCGTAAGGGGTCAATCGAAACGAATTATGCCAAACTTCGGATATTTTCCGTACTTAAAATGTTGATGTGATGAATCATACAATATCATGTTAGAATTCATCATGTCATTCATTATATAATTTATCTTGTGAATTTGGTCAATACCTATACAAGAAATCACATAATCAATCATACAGGCACGAATCATCAGATATATAAAACAAATTACATGATAAACTATATGGTCGACCATACGATTTTTGATACATTATATCTGATGATTCATACATGATTCATTACGTAAATTCCTATATATTTCATCAAATTCTCAAGACGAATCATATGTATGATGAAAGACATGCTGAATTATTTGATAACAATATGTGATTTATCACAACATTTTTCACAGAGTTATTTATATATTTGATGGTAAGAAATTTATTTCAAGTGAATTCTGATGATAATTGATTTGTGGTAATTTATTCGCTCTCTCCATATCCGCAATATTCTTAGATTATCTTTCTGTTGAAAAATTATTCGCAGTGACTGTTCCTGGTAACTTCAATTTTCCCGTAATTGCATTTTATTCAATTCTGCATGTGAGTTACTGGGCCGATCTAATTTTATAGTGTGATACTAATCTATGTGAATTTGCAGTAAATAATAAGATTTGGCATGATGAGGGCGCAGGATGCAGCACAACAAGTACTTGCCATACTGCAGTGAATAATAAACCAACTATCACGAAAAATGAAGCTGTGAATATCAAACTCAGGATCTTACAGAAATCTAAGACCAATAATGGCAAACCAAGTGAATGTTCCCTGGAAAAAAGTTTGTTTCTATTTCATACAATTATTGTAGTATTTTTCTTTAATCATTTCAAACCAGTTATTATGTTGTAGAATGTTCATAAATTTCCAAGGATTTAAGTTGTTAAAATTTTTGTTCTCATGAAATTGATTTATCAAAATCTACAGAAAATACTGGATCCAACTCGAAGAATGTAATAGTGTACGCGGGTACTTCAAAAGATCGGAGTTCCACAAACGTGATCACTGGGAGTCGTCAAAAGAAAGATAAAGCTAGTCTTCCAGAAACTCTAAATCCAGACGCACATGGTGATCCATCAGACAATAACGCCGAGGAGAATATTGAGGATAATCAAAAACGGCCAGTCAGAGAACGTCATCCGCTACGCGGGAAAAAAAGAAAACCAGGTATGATTGTTAATACTAGTGCATACGAAATGTCAGTTTGTCCAAATTGTTTGAATAAAGCTAATCTTCCAGAAACTGTGAATCCGGAAGTACATGATGATCCATCAGACAATAACGTCGAGGAAGATAGTGACGATAATCAAGAATGGTCAGTCAGAGAAAGTCTTCCGCTAAGCAGAAGAAATAGAAAGCCAGGTATGATTGTTAATACTAGTGCATACGAAATGTCAGTTTGTCCAAATTGTTTGAATAGCGCTAATCTTCCAGAAACTGTGAATCTGGAAGTACATGATGATCGATCAGACAATAATCCTGAAGAGAATAGTGAGGATAATCAAGAACGGCCAGTCAGAGAACGTCTTCCGCTACGCAGGAAAAAAAGAAAACCAGGTATGATTGTTGATACTAGTTTTGAGCAAATTGGTTGACTTTTGATTTCTTGCGAAATGAGAATTAAATTTTTCTCTACAATTACTGATTCACGTTCCGTTCTTCAGTGTGAGATTGTGTTTTCATAGCAGTTTCTTTATAATACATGAATCGTCATGATTTTTATCTAATACATTTAACTTCAGCCTATTTTTGGTCCAGTATTTACAAGTAGCATACTTTTTGTAAGGGCCAGTTTGTGGCAGCCCAAGTTACATACCACGTTTCAGTCAGCTCATTACAGTACCTCTCATGCCACTCTAATGTCAATCTTTGTGATAGTGTTAAAGATCACCTTCATTATCGGGACTGTTACAACTTCAGCAAAATGAATAGAAGATCAAGTAAATAATGATTTCTTAGTTGATCACTGAAAAATTTGCCAAACATTACACACTACCTTTGACGACTACTAGTTTGATATGATTCCTAACATGTGTAATCATTTTCGGTTCATCCAGGGCATATAGTAGGTGGATTGAGAAAAAAAGTACATCGAGAAATATTGGAAGCTTTGCAATATTACGAAAATCAAGAAGCTGACCCTAACGTCAGAAAAAGATACGAAGTTTCTGGTCACAATATGGTATAATCTCTAATATTGTCAAAAGCATTTGAAAAAATGGTTATGCTCTGTTAGATGGAATATTGTAATTATATGCTAACTTTCGCTCTTCAGTATATGTATATATATATATGAACATGGAAAATCATAGGTATACATAAAATTATATACATAATTTGAACATGAGAAAAGCCGTACGAAATTGTTAATTTGCAGATACACTTAGGGGAAGACCTGGAAGTGTCAGCACCTCTCTGGTTCTTGATACAACAAAATAAACCACAGATATTTTTCTCGGGTATGCTAGACTTGTTGTGGACACATCGCGTCTTAGTAAATCGCTGCCAAAATATAAAGAAAGTAACTACGCGTCTTCAGGATCGTTCACCAATGAAGGAGCTCACTCCAACAAAAAAAAGGCTAGCCTTTTGTAAGTAGTACTAATTCAAAAATAGATTTCACAGTTTTTGATACTATTGAATACATTTTTGTCTGTTTTCTTTTTCAGGCCTGTATTCCGATTACTTGGATCGAAAAAAAAGCAAAGGAATCGAAAAAATGCAGTGCCTGGCCAAGGTCCCATACTTGATCACCACAAAGATCAACTACCTCAGAACAAAGTATTATAAAGAGGCTGCCTAAAAAAAAGCACTGAATGCATTTCTAAGAAAGAAAGGGAAAGTACTAGTTTAGTGTGTTGTGATTAATCGTACTTGCAGCATGTTGAGCATGCTGTTTATAAAAGAAAAGACATGCACTTTTTGCATTTAATTTAAAAAAAAGTCAATGCAATTGCAATTCAATGGTTATCATTCATTTTATTTCATTCTCGTTAAATATGATATCGATCTCGTGTTAAAAGTTATGATACATAGTTTGTTGGAGAAAAATGATGCAAAAAGTGCATATTTATCTGTTGCACTTTTTTTTATGAATATTTAATCAATCTAGTGTCATAAATTAGCTATACTTCATTCATGATAGAGAGGAAAGCCCTTGGTAGGCTATTATTTATTTCATTTTATTCATTAAATGTGATATCGATCTCATGATAAGTGGTGTGCTACAAAGAGGCTGTTAGAGAAGAATGATACAAAAAAAATGCATATTTTCTGTTTTCTACCTTTTTTCATAAAAATTTAATCAATCTATAGTTTTATAAAAAGTTAGCTATATTGCATTCAAGATGGAGAGAAAAGGCTGTACCATTCAATGGTTGTTATTTATTTCATTCTATGCACATTAAATATGAAACAATAATAATAAAAGAAAATAAATAACAATTGTAATGTGTGATGGATTCTTCGTTACTTACATCTAACGGAAGAAACTTGGTAACCATTTTGAATAAATATTTTTACCAAAACATCGGTGATTTATCAATTTATTGAACGTCTGTCTCCCTGCCCTGACTCACAATCAGTTCGTTACTCAGTTTGAATTTGAAACTCATTCTCAGTTCGGAATGAATTGGGTGTTGAATTACGTAATAAAATATGTAATAATTGAATTGTAACAAATTATAAGACAAATCTCATGAAAAAATACATGATAATTGACGTAAAAAAGTTTATGCGGAATTCGATCATAACTTTATAAAATTTATTATGTAATTCATTATGTACTTTTGCACGTAATATTTTACAAAACCTTTTTCAGTAGGGTAATAAAACAAATTTTATCGAAAATTTGTTGAAAAATAGCTGCAATATTTTGTCTGCAGACACAATGTTCCCGTTGACTCGGTCTACTCATGTCAATCATATGCAATTAATTCCATGTGTTATTCTTCCGACAAACTAACCTCAACGTTGGCAAAATATAAACGAATGTTTTTAGCAAGATGTTAATCATTTAAAATTAGCTGTAATTCCCTATGTTTTTATATTGAAAATAAATTCGTAATTAAAAATATCAATTCTTGCCATTTCGGACATACAATATAAAAATAACCACGATATGTCTGTGGCTGTAAGTATACAAGCCCGCAGTAACTTGGCCCATATAAAAGTACGATTTATTTTATAATAAACGAGTTGATAAGCTAACCTCGACGTTGTGTCAGTAGCGTTGCAACAAATGGTTTTAGCAAGGCATTTACGAATTACTACCCACAATTCACCTTGTTTTTAACGCTCGCCGATTGCCAACTACGGACGTGATGCCAAACACGGCACACCAAAAAGTCTGTGCTCCCGGCATGAGTACGCGCTCTTTTTAACTTGAATTTGTTGTGGAGAAGCGTTCTGCGCAGAGCCCAATGCGCACGCGTCACCAAGCTACGCAAACGGCCGGCATATGGGAATTCATCTCCTCAGCGTTTGTGTGCCTATATCGCAGAACACGTGGCGTGTAAAGTTTGCTATTTGTGCTACAGCTGGTTCATTACATAAGTAAGTATATCTACTGTAATACTTTATACCTAATTATGGACTATTCGGCTTTCGAATCTTTATTTTAGGCTTGCATAACCTGTTGTTCATGAAATATAAATAACATAACCTGTAACCTGCACGTGGCGACCACACATTACTGTTTTCATAAGACCTTGAAAATCCGACGATATAAGTCAAACTCGCGTTCTTTTATTATCCCTCGGTATAAAGATAATAAATTTCATGGCAACCTATAGCGGTGTATCACCTATGTTATAATACAGTTTATATTTACGGATTTTTTTTATTAACCCTCGTGTTTATTAGGATATTATTTCATTGCTATTGTTTGTGAATAATAGAGAAAAACAGCTTGGTTTAAATTGGAATTTCGGATAAAATTATTTAGTAACCAATCAAAATATCACTCATGTTTTTTTTTCATTATATTGCGATAACTATTACGTGCTAACGTGAAGTGTGCTTAAATTTCTGTACTTACTTCAAATTCAAGTGTGTATAAAGGATAAAAGTAAAATTATAGAGACAAGACACTTGTAAAATATAGTTATTTTGATAATTTAAAGTTCATGTTATGGATAGAAAATAATTTCCAATGCAGTTTAGTTTGATCGAAGCCACTTTGTAATCGCTCACTTGCTTTGCCGTGAAACTTGATCGATTATAGGAAAAAAATTAACCTTACCTACACGCGAGGGGGAAATAGCTCAACCCTGGATTGACACATCAATTTTTTAATTCGAATTAATTCGCATTCATCATTTTAATGTAATTTAATTCTTGTAATTCGAATCAATTTATTATAATTCGATTCAATTCACTATAATTTGAATCAATTCATGAATTCTGTATAAATTTCTAATAATTCACGTAATTTAAAGTTAATACGCGAGAATTCACAGAATTTTATGTTAGTATGAATCAAATTGGATTTGAATTTTGGGTAATGACGAATAAATTTGTTTGGGCTGAAAGATAGTTCATCTGTGTCTCGAGTGAATTGGACACGAATCCAGGTTAATTCCGATTAATACAAAATAGTTTTCGCTAATTTTGGCTCATCTGAAATAATTCATTCTAATTTCGGTAATTTTATTAATTATTCTCTAATGCGGATTAATTATTGTCAATTCAAAAAATTCATTTGATTCGGGATAATGCGCATTAATTTTGAATGTCTGTATTAATTCGAGGACCATTGACACGTCAATTCAACGAGTTATTTTCCCCTCGTATACATGGAAATAATTTTCTGAAAACAAAAAATGGTTCATTCATAAGATTCTTGTTAATTTATAAGATGATTTCATATGAATCATTCGTGTTCACCATTAATTCATAAAAATAATTAAACATGTCAGGCAATGTCGCGGTAGGTCATTATGTCTTGAAATGTTATGATTTGGTAATAAAATATTAAATCTTAAATGCAATTTATAAATAACGAAGCACCTATATTTTTTGAAAATCGTAAAGTTGGATTTGAAGTTGTAAGGTCAGGACTTTATAGAAGATTAAAATAAAGTTACTTTCCCAATTTCTTACTGTAATTATAGTATAGATTGAGTTTCTCACCAGCAAGTTCTGACTCATTAGTCATTCAACTTATGTTACAGTTTCGTCATTGGGGTTTCAGGGATCTTACGTAACATCCTCCTTGTGTTGATTCCATCCCAATCATGTCTGACAAATCATCAAAAAAAAGTAAGTTCTGTAGACAACTTCGAGAACGGCTAAATCTGTCGTTGGCATTAATCAATACAGTCAATTCACCAATCATAGAAAACACAGAAGAAAAGACGCATAATGACCCCAACTCAATGACAAACTCGCTGAGTGATTCTGTACATGATTCTGTTCATCATTCCTATCAATTAAATGAACTGAGGGACACTTCTGATAGACAATATGGGGATAACGTGAATAATAATCCAGAGGATATGCATGACCTCGAAGTAAATTCCGATAGTGATGCGTTTATTGAAAATAATTGTGTGCAAACTGAAAGCAATGAAGTAGACTTCTGCACAAAGTTGCGAAGATGGGCTATTGATGATAATATACCACAGTCAACTTTAGGAAATTTGCTACAGATTTTACGAGCAGAACCCGTATTCAGTTATTTGCCAAAAGACCCCAGAACACTTTTAAAAACACCAACCGTTACAGATGTTAAAAACCTTGGCTCTGGCTTATATCATTATTTTGGAATTTTCGAAACTTTAGATAGCATATTTACGAAGCACAATCCGAATGTCACGTCAGTCAATGAAATTTCGCTAGCGGTGAATATTGATGGCTTACCATTATTTAAGAGTACTGCTAGTTCTTTTTGGCCAATATTATGTTCAGTGAAATCTATTCCAATTCTCAAAAACACTGTCTTTATGGTAGCTTTGTATTATGGCAGTTCAAAACCTCCTGCGAATGAATTTGTATGTGATTTTGTGAAAGAGTGCTCAGAATTATCAACAAATGGAATCATTATAAAATCCAAAAAATACAGTTTTAGGTTATCTATGTTGATTTGTGATACTCCTGCCAAATCACACATATTGGTCATAAAAGGTCATTCGGGATATTTTTCTTGTACAAAATGTGACCAAGAAGGGGATATGATAAATAATGTTATGAGTTTTTTCGAAACAGAAAATTTCCAAAAAAGAACAGACCATTCTTTTAGATATAAACTACAGCCCGAACACCATCTGGGTACTACTATTTTATTGAATATTCCACATTTTGATATTATTGACAATGTTCCTGTTGACTATTCACATTGCGCTTTATTGAACGGAGTCAAGAAACTTCTTTGTAATAAACGGTATGGCTGGATTTATGGTAAGCCACCATATAAGTTACGCGCACGAGATGTGAATAAAATATCTACGGATCTTGAGGATTTGAAAAAGCATATTCCTTGTGAGTTTGCTCGGAAACCTCGTCCAATAGTCGAATGTAAACGATATAAAATGACCGAATTCAGATTGTTTTTGTTGTATACTGGACCAGTAGTTTTGAAAGGGGTATTATGTAGCAAAATGTACAATAATTTCATGACATTCAGTATGGCAACTTTAATATTGATCAGCCCGTATTATTCCTCTCATGATAATTACATTTCATACGCCCACGATCTATTTAAGCATTTTATCCAAACTTGCAAAAAATTATATGGACCAGATTTCATATCACATAGTATTCATAATCTTTTACATCTGAGTGATTGTGTCCGATTATTTGGTCCACTAGATAATTTTAGCGCCTTTCAATTCGACAATTATCTTCAAACTTTAAAGAAAAAAATTCGTAAGTCCTCGTCACCTTTACAACAAGTAATTCGTCGAATTGTGGAAGAGAGAAATATTGTAGAACCCATTCGTTATTCAAGTGATACTTCCATTCATTATTCTATGGAACATAATAATGGCCCATTATTAGAAAATTGTACCTCGCCGCAATATAAAAAAATTACAACTGCTGAGTACTGTGTACATATTTCTAGAGTTGCCGATCGGTTCGTGGAACTTGAAGATAAAAAGATCGTGGAAGTGAAAAATTTTTGTCATCATGAAAATGTCACAATATTGTTAGGATATGAGTATGACCGATGCCACGACTTTTACACAAAGCCATGCTCATCTGCACTTTTTGATGTTTCCTATATACAAAAGTTTGACAATTCACTTAAAATGTGGAATATCGATACGATTAGGAGAAAACTAGTTGTACTGGTACATGTGACGAACGTGGGTATAAATGATCACGACTTATCGATCTTTAACGAAAGGATCAACAATATACTAATGATTCGCGATGCCACGAGCGTCACATGGGTTATCCGACTATACCTAACCGCGTAGCGTCTAAATATAACCGCCCGTTATCTATGATAACAAATAAAAATAATTTTGACCTATCTCTCAATAGATCGATTTTTTGGATCCTACGCCGTCTAGTCCTATACAGGTCTCGCATTAATTGTTTAAACAGAAGGGCCTAATTGTCTTGTCAGGATTGTATTAGGTCGGGTAAAAATGATAGAGAAATTAACTGATAAAGATAGATTATATTCTTGGAACGATTATTTGAAATAAAACGAACGGTTGAACATAAAAGAATATTGTGTATGGTTAAAACAAGGATAATAATGTGTGTGTGACGACGCGGGTTCGTGAAGAGAGCTTACTTTAAAAGAAACCTTTAGATAGGTACCAAACAAAATATACTCTTCTCGATTCTCGCGTTGTCACCTTGGTAGTGATAAAATAATATAACGTGTCAATCTGCTGTCGCTCGGAATTTAATGTTCGGTTTGATAAATCCTCGCAACCTAGCAACTCTTTATAACTCTTTCGCTGCAATTCCTTATGGTCGTACTAATATTGTATTGCTTAAGATTATATAGCCATGCTCGACAAGTTGGAGACGTCGCGAACTTGCTTAAAGCTGAGGGTTTTCCCCGAAGTGTCTTTGCACTAGCTCTAGGCAAGGTCTATGGGCTTTCTTAAACTAATTATCATAGCAAGCATAGATGATAGATATAGGTAACAAGATAGTAACGAGATATAGTTGACGAATAGGAGTCGTGAAGTATTTCAGGTCGGAGTAAAACTTGAGTTGGGATATCGTGAGCAGTTTATTACTGTCTTTAATTTAATTATGCTCGACCTGCAATACTACGTTAAACCAGGGAGTATCCCGGAGTATTTAGAGTACTGGCTTAGCAGGCACGATTCCCATTTTTGTATCAACTTCTAATAATACATGATATAAGTACACATAAGTACAACTAATATACTTGTGAGAATACTGGAAACAATTTGATAGTAAAGGTGGAATTTAGCATGAATGACAATACATGGATAACGATCGTCGACACTTAGCTTTAGTAGAACCGACCATGGAGGGCTGGATGTCGCGTCGCACCCTTGATTTTGCGGGTCCTCACCTTTTAGTATCCTCTAACTCCAAACTTTGCACTATCGACGTGGGGTTTTTGAACAGTCTCGGTCTTTAATAAAGTATTTATACACTGACTCGAATTTTGAATATTTCTGATGAAGTTAATAAGGTCCTGAATTTGAAAAATGTCTATCACTAGGTTTTGATTATAACGGAACGTAAGGTTTGAATTTGTGAACTTAAAACTGAATCTATAACTACAAGTACGAGACTTGGCAAAACTGAACTGAATAATTGTTTTTTTGACGAGTACTGAGTCCCTTGGGTCACCACTTTGTTAAAGATTGAACACCAACTCTAGGCTCTAACTAGCACCCGGTTCTCTACATCCACGCGCCTCGCGATTTACCAGAAGAAAGACACGAAAGGATGATCGCTACCTCGCTCGTAATCAGCCGTCAAGCCTTTGGGGACTTAAGTCCCAAGAAGTGCACGCGTCAGCCGTCCGCACCCACATAGTCGGTTCACCGTAGTAATTAAATTATACATATGCTAGATTCCTAAAATTAGCTAGATACAGTCACTCCATGCATAACACACATCCCAATTCTTCAATTTAGAATTTCCTAGTTCTTATGGTTTTCCTTGTCTATACTAGGATAATTAGGGTTTTATTAGAAAGAGTTATAGTGATGCGACTATAGGTGCTAGGTCAACAGAAACTGCTACGTTGTAAGCGTTAATCCTAGATATTCTATATCATACGTGACTTCTTCGACATTAAGGAGGTAATGAATCTTTTCTAAATAACAAAGCGAATCGTGACAAAATGCACGTTTTAATAATTCTCCTTCTCGAGTATCCAAAAAGAAAAGTGATCCTCGAATGCTGAATGTCTTTGTATGATCTCAACTCAAATTTATTGATTATTATAAATTTTTAGGGAAAGCGTAAAGTTGGTACGTAACATACACAAAGGTCGCTATGTGTCTTTTCCGATGCTGCACAATGTGTGATTTACAAGTCCATGTTTGTATTTCTATTTATATTTTCGAAATCTACCAATTTCCATTTCCTTAAATTTGTTCATTTGTCGTAATGTTGTTTACCTTAAATATATAGTGGGGGGATCATTAGGAGAGAAAAAATTATCGCTGCTACCTCCTCAAACGATATTATTTGATAAAAAAATAAAACCTTTGAAACCCCCATTCTTTGAAGTGAAGCAAATGTGTGACTCTTGCAAAAAGTAGTTTGAAAATCCGTTTTTCACTCTCTGCGATTCATAATTTTTTTTTTTTTTTTGTATAGTGCGACCAAAACAATTATTTGTACAAATAATTTGTTTTTTTTAATTATAAAAAAGATATTATCATTCAATGAAAACCAACTATTATTTTAATGCCATCAATCGAACTTCTCTTTCCAAAACGTACCCGTTCCTTTCAAGTCGCAGATTTGGGGTTGTGCAGATGTTTTAATTTTTTTTATTAATTACTACCATTTAAAAAAGCGGCAGTGAGAAATTTTTTTCTAGCGACCACCCTATCGTATATATGTATAGTCAGGCGCGGTATCAATGCAAGTATTCAAGTCTCCATTATTACAAAATTTGCTTATATTGATATGTATGACATGTATTCTTGCTAAACGATCGATTCAATGATCATGATGCTAACAGACAAAAGTCCAGAGTCTACTGGGACATGGCTGGTTGTTAAGTTCGACGATGAAAATTCAGTTGAAGCTGTACCCCAAAATTGGTATATGTGGGCCAAAGATGAATGTTATTGGCCTTCAGTCAGTTGTACCAAAAAAAAAATGATGGAATTCATAAGAGAGAGTAAGGAACCAGAGGCAGATTGGAAACATTATTCAGCCAGAGTTTTAGGAAATTATGGTAAGTATTTCGAAATTTCAGTATGTGCACCGGGGCGAAAACTTCAAAGTTCGCAATCAACGTCGCAAATTCATACAACCGCCATTAGCATGATATTTCTCAGTTTTGACTCCATTCAAATACTTAATAGTCAGCCTGTAACGGCAGACAACAAACTTTAAGATTGCACAGCTGATTGCTTGCTTTCATGTTTTCATCCATCCTCCAACCTTTCATCTTATTATCCAATGAAGAGTGTAGCGATCCTTATAAGAGACGATGTTCATGTTCACGTTTCAACAGTTATTTACTGTCCTTTTCAAAGATTCATTGGGAACCGATCTTTATCATTTGACTAGACTGGATCGCTAGACTCTCTATGGGATCATTATGATGTAAAGCGTTGGCAGCAAACTTGATATAAAACTTCCATATTCCGCATTGCATGCCTTCCATAAATTAAAATTGTAATGGTCTCAACAGATGATCTAGCTACTGCGCAGCGTAAAGCAGATAGAGCAAAAAATACCTCAGATCTATCTTCAAATAATGAGGAACGGCACGACAGACGACCTCGATCTAAGGCATATAAGAAGAGCATATCACCACGACGAAAATTATCTGTCATCGAGTCAAACTCGGATAATTCTGACCTCATTTCAGATTCAGATGGAAATTACTACCCTTCAACAAGTGAGCTTGGTGTTAAAAATAGTAATAATTAATTCTTATTAAAATTTCTTTCAATAGATTGCATTCGCAAAATAGTTAAAGGCCACTACCAAAAAGTTTTACATTTTGGTTGCATTAATGGGGTATCATGTGATTGAGATACTAAAGTAAAATTTCATCTTCAGAAAAAATAAGAGATGAAAGAAGTCATACTAAAGATCATTCTGAAATAAACAGGAACGAACAGAGATGGTCGAGAAAGTCGGTTGATAATGAACCTTCAAATAATAAACCAAAAGATATTGATGATAAATCGGAGAAAGTATCTGAGAGAACGACAATGAATTTGCTTGATAATAAATCTTCAAATAATGAAGTTAAAGAGCTTGGTAAATTGGGATTCCACTTTTTTGTGTTGCGTTGGTATTATATCCTTCGTCCGGGATTATTACTGATCACTAGTTTTCAATTCCAGAATTCCAGAAGCAAGTTTTGAAAGAAATACATACGATTCACCTGAAGCTTAATGATATTATGGAGAGTGTATCTCTTCTCATAAAAAATAGAAGGTTGGAAAATGAACCTACCTTAGCTGCAAATGAAATACCTGACATAATTCATTTATTTCCTCTCAATGAACAAACTTCGAATGAAGTTGAACGTTGGCTTGAAGTTAATGCAAACAATAAGAAAATATTGGTGAGATTTCAGTCAATAATTTAGATTCTTACTCAATATGCTGATGATGTTACTACCTAATAGTGTAACTATTTCAGGCACAAGAATTGAGTCGTATCGGAGGTTCAACTACAAAAGAAATCACGAGACGAATCATGTATAGAGTATTTTCAAATGAAGTGGGCGATTTATATTCTTGGGAAGGCGCCAAGAAGAAAAAAGCCTTCAAGAAATTGTCAATCTCATCAGTGATATTGAGTATGTATTAATTGTTGGGGCCATAATTAAGTTCAAATGTATACTACAGAATGAGTATACTGAGTATACATTATGAGTAATGACTAAATATCAATATTATGGGCTCATATTTTAACAGGCGTCTCATTTCACTTTACTGCGACTATTGAATATAGGCTTTTGAAAAAGAAAAAGATTGTCCATTACTCTGAATCACCTTGGTATACATAATATAAGTAATCAGTGCAGCATATAATATTGGTTCTAAACTATATTTTCAAATTTGTTATAACATTAGGTGCAGTTCGTCTCAATACGTCAAGTTCTTCAGCAAGCGAGGCAGAGGTCATAGGCTACATAAAAATCTGGCTTGTCCGCTGTAAGGATCGAATGAATAATGCAAAAGTACGCTTAAATGATGTAACTGAAACTTCAAACAAAGAGGCAGGGCCAACGTCTCAAGCAACCGCTGCAGGAGACCATCCAGTAGAATCTGAGAAATAAGTCAGCTCGAAGCGGAGTATATATACTATCAGTGAATGGTAAAAATAATATAAACAATATATATATATATATTATATATATGAAATACACACATAAGTGTATATAAAAGTCAAAACATGTGATACCCATTCAAGTAGCTATAAGTTTTTCGAAAAAGATATTTTTTTTTTATAAGTCTTTACGTGTAAGATATTCCATCGAATTACGGTACTCAACCGCCAAAACATTCAAACGTAAAATTGAAGTTGTGAGTGAAAGCTTTACAAGTGGATTTTTCTGATACATCCGTACTGTGTCCATTGCATCAACTTCAAACGAGCATGCAATTCCTAGAGTATGCTTAGTTCCAGTTTTTTTTTCGTTTATTCATTGATAATTTTTGATTAGTTTGTTTTTGATTAGTTTCTAGTTTTCGTATCTATAAGAATGAGCTATTATGAGTGAGTTTATCGGAGATTGTTTTTCTTCATTTGTCTCATAAAATATCTGTACTAGTTTCTAGTCTTGAAAAATTATTGACTACGATTTTTTCATTTTCTACCAATGTACCAATAAGCAGCTATATATGAGTTTTTTTTGTTCGAGAAATAATTTTTTTGTTTTAATATTGTAAAAAAAATGAATCCAAGCTTTTAGTTTCCGTCCATTATTGAGTTTTTGTTTTTCATGCATTACCCGTGCAATAAGCAACGTGTATGTGTATACATGTTTTTATGATGTTCGTTTTATATATGTGAAATAAATATATAACAGCTGTTTCCAAATTTATGTATCTTTGTTTATTAATAACTATATATGGTTCATTAATTATCAATGATGATGAGACACACACGCACACACACACACGACCAAACTATATTACGCGCGTACGTATCGAGAACGTACACCACACGTACGTGCTTTCATACGCAAACGCACATACATGGAACATACTTACCTTATGCGTGTACGTATATTACGAGAACGTACCTACACCACACGTGCTTCCATACGCATACGCACATACATCGAACATACCTACCTTATGCGTGTACGTATATCACGAGGACGTACACCACACGTGATTTCATACGCATACGCACATACATCGAACATACCTATCAATTGCGCGTACGTATATCACGAGAACGTACACCACACGTCCTTTCATACGCTAATGCACATGCATCGAACATACCTACCTTATGTGCGTACGTATATCACGAGTAGAAATTTATTAGACATCCATGTAATGACTTTGTTATATACTTAAGATATCCATGGTATAGACGTTACTGGCAATAAGCATATACAGAGAATGTTCGCACTCTGATATACATAAAACATACGTAAAGTATATGTGTTTTCATATACTGCGAACATACATTTCGTATTATACTCATGTACACATGTACATACTACGAATATACTCAGTACATCCACGTGGTAACTTTGTCATGTACATAGAACTTCCATGGCATGTACCTTTCACATTATAAGTATGTACAGAGGATATGTAATATACCGAGCACGATATACATAAGATATATCTGGAATGTGTCTTTGCTATGTGGGACTCTCTATCTGGAAGATCATCTACGGTGCGTTTATATTTATCTGTGTACACTAAAAGCAGATCTTTCGGGAAATGCACTCTAACTTTCTTCTTATGCATTTTGCCGATGCAATTTTGCATTTATCAAAAAATGATTTTTGTTTTAGATGTATCTGGTACTTTTTTTTCCAAAGTGCTGTTGCGCTGTTCCCAGTGGATGGGTCGATCAAGAGCAAATGTTTTGTTGGTGGCCTCCCAAAGAAATTCCAAATACAAAAGCCATAATAAAACGTACTCCGCCAGATGAGAAGACCTGGAGTCGTTGCCCTTGCTACAAAATATGGGGACCGTACGGTGAGCCTGTAGTCCTATTGTGCCATATTCTATGTATAGTTTATTAGATTATCAGTATAATTTTCGAAATATGGAAGTCTTCTTTTTCATCACACATTAGTTAGATCGAATTGTAACATCAGTAATAATGTTTTATCTTGTGGCATTGTGTAGAAACGTACGTTATTGCTCGTGCGGCTGAGAAAGAAGCACAGAGTTGGTCAACATCCGACGAAAATGTCATTGAGAAAATCGATAAAGCAACAGGTGTTGGAAAACGGTTGATAAAGAAAAGCTGCAAAGTGATTAGCAATGAAAGCAGCGACTTAGGTAATACTCCAGGTACCCATTTCCTCTTCGACCAATTGTACCTTCGATTCTTGACAATCTCAATTTATATATTTCCAACATTACCGTACTTATAGCATGATATACTATAATCATTATCTTTTCATTATCATTATTTTTTCAGACTCAGTCGAAGAACGAAAGAGTAGGATAAACAACCCTCCATCCAATTATCGTATACATCGAAATAAATCAGTAATACCACTGGATTCCAAAAATAAGCAACGGATTCTCCCGCAGATGTCTAGCGTCCTCGAAAAACCCAATCCAGGTTTGTTGTAATTCGAAATCCGTTTTTTCTCTTCAAATTTAGCACCACCTTTTCATATAATATGAAAAGTAGAAACATACAATTTTTTCAATATAGACTCAAATACTCAGCGGCAATACAACGAAAGCTTATCACCAATTCCTGAAGAATCAAATGTACAGGTGAACTTGAATGACTCATACGATTTCACCAATCCAGGCAAGTCCATGTTTGTTATTTCCATTTACATGCATTTTTTTAAAAATGTCCAATAATGAAAGCTATATATGATGAACTAATTCATTATTATAGAGACAATTGAGCCTAATAACTACAATCTGTGTACGCCGCCCAGTCATGGGTATTCTGATGATGAAAAGATATCAGGTTTGCAATATTTTTTGAATATTGTTTCTTGCATATGCTACTCCTGTAAACTGCAAACCACATTATACCGTGAGAATCAGGTGAAACCGAATGGTCCATCCGCCCAGACGGTGAATATTTGGTATTTTCATGGGGATAGCCACTCGTTGCACTGAATATCCCTAGGGTGATTTTGGCGCGCGGTCGATAAAACTCGGCAGATCGACCGCGCGCCAGGATCACCCTAGGGATTTTTCAGCGCAACGAGTGGTTAGCCCGCTAAAAATACCAAATATTCACCGTCTGGGCGGATGGACCATTCGGTTTCACCTGATTCTCACGGTATGTGATGAATGTAAACGTATGATGAATGTAGGTTCGAGAAGCCAGAACACTTCACACTCAAATCATCGAGCAGCGATTTCCCTCACCCATCCGGTCGATCAAGCACAAAAGATTCGACAAATAGGCATGTTGAATTTTTTCATTTTCAATCTCTCGGCACTAAAAGTTGTCGAGTTTCTAATATTTGAACCAACACCGAAACGTTTCAAATGATTATAATATTTCATACAGATTGCCAAAGATTGGTAACGAGCTATGACGGTCCGAGCAATGATGAGACCAAAATAAGAATAAATGTACAAGGCAGCGGTATTCCTAAAAAAACACCGATTAGAAGGTCTGCGCGTAACGGAAAACAGAGTAATAAGTGAGTCGAGCGAGGCACCACATAGCTGTCCATGCTGCGGTAAGTAATGCGACATATAATTACATATCTTGAACGACTCTGGAACTGAGTTTTACCATATGATTCCATCGTGGAGGAATCTATTTGGTATCTTCAGCTTGGGAAAAATATGAGTCAAACAAAAGGTGATATTAGGCCGTTATGGATTGCCCGCTTCAGAATTAGAGTGAACAAAATTCATAATTGCAGCAAGTTTAATAATTTAAATAGAAATTGAAACGAGGTCTGAGAACTTTGGTCAAGGAATTAAATTCAGAATGGAGCTCAAGATGTAAAAATGTAAGGGTATCGTATGTGTATTATATTATGATACTATTATAGCCAAAAGGTATTTAAAAAAATCTCATCACGGCTACGGGACTGCAGCAATTTTGTTCTAGGATATTACAATGCCTTTGAATTTACTAGAGATTCGTGATATTTATGTATTTATTGTGAATGTTTGGTGAAGTAGTAGAAATGCCAGCTTTTGTTTCAATTTTCTAATCAACCTATTTTAACAATTATTTTCCACACACGTAGTAGGTATAGACAGGATCCACACTTTCAATTAAATTATTGTTTTAGCGAGGTTGGGGTCAGTACTTAGTGCGTTAGTGAGAAAAGTAAACTACTTGACTCAAGTAGTTGAGTCAACGCAAGAAAAACCGACAGGATCAGTATATAATAGCAATTCGAGTAGGGCGAAAAATTTGCTGCCCGAATTCACCCTGAAAACGAAAGAGTTGTTGCAGAAGTTTGATGATCAATTATTGGCTAATAACACTGTCGCATGTCAATTTGTAAGTCTTGAAACTTCGCTGTAATTACACGTTATTGACAACTGTCAAGCATTGCTATTTTGTGGTATTGATCTGAAATATTGACCTATAGCTTATTTTCTTTTCAGAGATATCTAATCAACCAGATTGGAGGCCCGACGCCGACAAAATTTGTCGTTAATGTCTTGAACACAATAATCGATGACAATCTAGCGCGCGATTATTCGTGGACCGGAAGGAAGAGTACGCTTTGTTTCGGAAACACGGAAATTTCCCGCATTATAATAGGTGTATTATTTACTATCATATATGAGTTACTGTTGTTATTTGTAATTTTATCACTCAAACTCAAGATAGAAGTATCTGAACTTTGGCTCGGGTTTTACTTGGACTTATTGCATAACGGGTGAATCGTACATCTTTAGATAATACAACTCCCTTACCTTTGTCATTTGGAAATATAAATAAGTTCACAGAATTAACTAACACAAAATATCGTTACAAAATTACACAGATACTATTCTCAATGGGAAAATTGGATCTTCAGTGTCACGGAGTGACTTGTCGAAACCAATAATGGAATGGTTTCATCACGCTGGAGATCGATGGAAGAGGAAAAATATTCCATTGAAGAATAATACTTCCATAACCCAAACTTTGAATCAAGGCAACTATGCTCCACCTACTAAAAAACGTCGTATATTCATCGCTAGTGACGAAGAAGAAAACGAGCTCTTATAATCCCGATACTTATCATTTAGATTTTTTCATAACTTTTTCATGTCTGCTCAATAAAATATTTCGAAAAATATATTCTCTTTCATTGCTATGCAATTGTTATTCGTAATTCACAATAAATACGTATAGTTCAGAATCGGAAGAAAATAACGCTATTTGTTATAAAGAAAAGTGATTTGGGCCTTGAAAATTGGCATAACACTATATTATCCCGACATTGAACACACATTCTCATACCAAAATGGCGTTACTTCACTTCAATTCTGAACAGTTCCATACATCGTCACAAATAAAAAATTCGAGTGTCGCAAAGAAGTCTCTAGAAGCTCCGTTAAGCGTTTCATGAGACGTTCGTAAGACGGTCCAAAGAGCTTCAAAATTGGGACATAGGAGGTCCCAGAGACGTTCCTGCGACTTTAAGACGAAGTTTGGCGGAACCTAACAAAAATATTTAAGAGCTCTGTGCGACGTTCAGGGGACGTTCAATTGCTGTGTGGGTTGTATATTTAATATTTCTCATATATAAAAAAAAATCAAGATTCGCGGCAGCGAATCGCCGCCAAGTACTTTTATATAATTAAAAATCAAACGAACTTACCTTAAGTGATGTTCGATTATAATTATATGAGAGTCTCGTTCGAGATGATTACATGTAGTACCGCCACTTCTACTAGTTTCAACCACAATTTCAGAGAATAAATTCAAAATCTCCCGCTGTGCGCCACTACTCTGCGCCCCTATCGGTCACTCTTCATATAGTTTAAAGTTTCTTAAATATTATGGAAGTAAGCTGTTTTTTTTTTTTTTTTTTTATCAGGGTGGGTAGAAACTTTTTTGGAAATGAAAAAAGGAGAGGGAGGGATGTAATCATCTCGAACGAGACTCTCATATAATTATAATCGAACATCACTTAAGGTAAGTTCGTTTGATTTTTAATTATATTTCGAGTCTCGTTCTTCGAGATTACATGTAGATGTTCAGAGCCTAATTATTTAATAGCCAATATATTTGTACTGTTATTTTTATTGCTTGTCTTGAATAAATGACATCAAGCTTAATGACATAATATTTGTATCACCATTTTTTTTTTTTTTTTTTTTTTAATGGTTTTGTTGAGCAAAGAGAGCCTTTACAAATGAGTCTTTTCCTGGTTCTATTGGTCGTTTGTAGAACCTTGCAAAGACCTGTGAGTTGGCAGACCATCCTGCAGTGCTTTTTATTATATTTGCGTCTATGCCTTTTGCCTCAGCAGCTGATGTAGCCGCGTGTCGTGTACTGTGAGCGGTATATGATGAATCTATACCCGCTTCCACCAAACAACTTTTAATCCATCTGCTTATGGATTGCGAAGTTGCTCTGTGATAAGGCTTCTTAAAAGTTATAAATAAATAGTCTTCGTCTCCTCTTAGATCTTTGGTTCTTTCCACATAGTACATCAAAACCCTAGCGACACAGACGCTCTTTCGGTCATTAAAAAAAGGTAAGATAAAGGATGGTATGGGTGTTCCAACTCGGGACGTTTTTATTTGGTCTGTTATTTCTATGATGATGTTATCTTTAGATATTACCGTGTTACTGATCTTAATCAGTGACAACGTCTGTACTCTGTGCGCTGTAGCTAACGCTAATAAGCACACCAATTTGAATGTGAGCAGCTTCAAATCTAGAGAATCAAGAGGTTCAAGAGCTTCTGCCCAGTTTAGGACTATTTCTGTATTCCAAATTGAGTTGTATTTTGGTTTCAACGGTCTGTTTTTAAAAACCCCTTTGAAGAAACGACTGATAGAGGGCTCCCTACCCAGGTCGATTGCACTTAGTAAGTTAACAGCGGATCTTTCCGAGTTCAGGGTACCATATGATGCCTTTTGATTGAAGCGGAAGGCTAAGTATTTTAGCACCAGATAGACATCTGGTTGTAATGGGTCTCTATTGACACTTTGACAATAGAGCCACCAGTTTTTAAGAGCTGTATTGTATTGTTTAATTGTAGATTCTGTTAGAGATGAGATTAAAATCTCTACAGCCTCTTCTGGTACTTGTTTTAGTTGGTATGAGCACCGGAGAGCCTCCCTGCAACCAGGGAAAGATGTTTCGCCAGCGGGTGACTGACGGACCTGCAAGGCGATAATAATAAATCTGGGGAAGGTGAAAAAATTAAGGGCTCTTCTATTAGCATAGATTTGAATAGGGGAAACCAAGGCTGTGTAGGCCAATAAGGAGCCACCACTATTCCCTGAGCCTTATCAGTTTTCATTTTTTGTAACACTTTAGCAATTACAGCAAAAGGTGGGAATGCGTAGAAAAAATATTTGCTCCATTTTACTGTAAATGCGTCTATGTATTTTGCTTCTGGGTCTCGCTTCCACGAACAAAAAAGTTGAGTTTTAGTATTACTCCTCGATGCAAATAGGTCAATATCTGGTAGGTCCCATTTATTTATTATTGTTTGGAAAAAACTATTTCCCAATTCCCATTCTGTGTCTACATTAACCTTTCTAGACTCTCTATCCGCATCGGTGTTTTCCCGTGAGGGAATGTAGGATGCGAAGATCCAGATTTTCCTTTCTTCGCACCAGGTCCAGATATCTCTAGCCAATTTATTAAGTTCTACGTATTTTACGCCACCCATACGATTAATATATGAAATCGCCGTAGTATTGTCAATTCTAAGTAGGATTTCACAGTTTTTGTATCGCTTAGCATAACACTTAAGCGCTAGAAACGCAGCTATTAATTCCAGGTGATTTATATGGAGTTTTTTCTCCTCCTGTGACCAGAAGCCCTGAGCGTTTTCTCCATTGCAATGGGCACCCCAACCCGTGAGCGAAGCATCCGAGAAAATTTCTAATATATATTTAAGTGATCTGATCGGATTTTTGGCTAAAGGAATACTACCTAACCACCAACGGAGTTCATCTTTTACGCAAGGATGAATTATCATTCTTTTGTCGAAATTCTGGTCATTTAGTATTAAGGCTTTCAACTTTTCTCTCTCTAGAAGTTTCGTATATAACATGCCGTAGGACACGCCTGGGCACGCTGCAACCAATACCCCAATTAAGCCGGCCATGTCTCTAATAGTACAGACCTCTTTGTTTAAATATTCCCGAATAGCCTTATTCAGTTTTAATTTCTTTTCTTCCGGCAGGGACAATGTCATGTCACTAGTGTTAATGATAAACCCCAAATACTTGCATCTGAGTTCTGGCTCTTGTTTGCTCTTGTTCTCATTTATAATGAACCCTAGCTTACCCAGAATTTTTCTTGTAAAGATGACATTTTTGCTACATTCGATTTTTGATCTACCAATACATAGAATGTCGTCTAAGTATGCAGTTGATAAAAAACCTTTCTCTCTTAGGAAATTTAGAACTGGCTTTAATAGCTTCGTGAATACGTAAGGACTTGTACAAAGCCCAAAGGGCAAGCACCTAAATTCGAAAATTTGACCTTTAAATTTGAACCGCAAGAATTTTCGACTAATTAGTCCAATTTTTACCAAGAAATACGCATCTTTCAGGTCTAGATTGCATAAAAAATAATTTGGGTAAATTAGTTTTAGTGCAACTCTTAAATCTTCTATTTTAAAATGATATGTAGTGATAAATTGATTTAAGCATTTCAGGTTTAATATGAATCTTTTAGAACCATCAGGCTTAGGGACCAGGAAATATGGTGACAAAAAATTGGTCTACAATTGCTTCGCATTTTACTACTACCCCCATAGATAATAACTTTTTTATCTCAACATCTAACAATTTTTCATCCTCCAATGAAAATTGCAGATCTCTGATAAAGCTCAGAGATTGTGGTGGGCAGGTATGGAAAGAAATTTCGTATCCCTGTATTGTAACGTGTACGGCTATACCAGCCTATACTGGTATAGTCGTACACAGCACATACGCGCCGCGCAGGTGGGGTGACACCAAATGACGTCACAAGTCATATATAAGGAGCACCGCTGAGACGCAAATCAGCGGACTTGAGCCAAAGCGGCCGACCGACTCACTCAGACGCGAAATTAAATATCAATTCACATAACCTAAAATCGAGCGTAAATTCATTATAGCCAGAAATTGCTTTTTGATAGAAAAATATAAGTAAAGTCGTCCTAGCCAAAGCGGCAGTTCAACAAATTGAATAAAATCATAGAATTTTGTACTTAGCTAAAATAGCATTACAATAAATTAGAATCACAAAATTAGAGAAAACAGAATAACACGAGGTCCGACCGTTGAAAGAAAGAGCGTAGTATTAAGTTAAATTAGGAAACAATCATTCATTTCATTCGTAATTATAGTTTTTTTTTTACCATTATAAATATTTTTTGTTTGTAAATAGTTCACGCGAGAAACGATCGCAACATTTAAAATAAACCCTACATGATCAATCGATCATAAAATTATCAGAAATTTGGTTTTTGTTTTCAATTCACTAATTAGCCTCATTTTTCTTTCAGAAACACTTCGTTTTGATTAAATAAAACTTAAAATCATTATTAGCTAAAAAGGCAGCTTCGGTGAGTGTGTTGGACAGCTACGGTATAGCTATAATTGGTACCCTAGTCTGAGAACACACATATCCCAAGTCTGTAATTAGGCAGCTTCGGTGACCTGGACTCTAGGCAGCTACGGTAGAGGTAAAATCCTATCCTAGTCTGTTGAGTCTGGGATATCCCAAGTCTGTAGGGAGGCAGCTCTGGTAGTGAAAAATCTATCCGAGTCTGTATTAGGGTAATTTAAGGGTTTTTTACATTTTTCCCAGAGGAGCTCCAAATATCATAACCCGTGACAAAGAACACACGCGAACTAGGTTAACTTCACCAGCCTTCTGCTGGTGAAGCATAACCAGATAAAGTTACATTTGGCGCCCAACGTGGGGCTCCTTAAATAAAATTAAAATCACTTAATTTTATATATTAAATTCATTGCTTAACTTAAAATCAATTTCCTTAGGGGCAAATTCAAGACTTCAAAGTCAAGTTCAAGTAAAATCGTTTATTAGAATCACTCATGAAAAAAAAAAAAAGATGGCAGACAAAGATCAAATTCCTGATAAGCAAGGCGATAAAAGGGTAGAACAAGCCGGTCAGCACGACCGAGACACTGGTTTCCATGAGCGTGATGTTTCGCTGACCGATACCAGCATAGTGAGCCAGGTTGAAAGTCCACTACGTAGTCAAGATGAGTCAATCACTGCAATTGCTACGACTCTGCTTTCTTTAAAACAATCTAATGAACGTCTAGAAAAGAAAATAGATAATAAATTTGCTCAGATGGAAAGAACTATAAATAATTTTCATATGACTAATATAGAAGCTCAAGTAGAGTTTGAAACTAAAATGAATAAAAGGTTTGACGAAACTATAAGTAAAAACAAAAAAAGAATAGACGACATGGAAACCAAGGTCAATATAGTCTTAGACAAATGGGATACAGACCTAACCAATTGTAACGATAAAATAAATAGAGTCGAGTCAAGTATCAGGACGGAGCATGTTAACGATCTTGATGTAATCAATAGCAAGATGAGGGAGAGAGATCGAGTTTTAAATGAGAAAATTAAAGATTTAAATCATAAACACGAAAGCTTAAAAATAGGTATAGATGCAGATTTAAAAAAACTCAAAACTAGAGTGACAGGGCCCACTGGTACAAATGGTCAAGACTCATTTAGATTTATTACAAAACAATTAAAGTTACCCACATATTCTGGGAAAGCTTGGGAAAAACCCATGGTTTATATTAGAGATATCGAAGAATATTTCACATCTTTAGGAGTGAATGAAGAGTTAAGACTTCAATTGTTAGGCCAAGGTCTCACCGGAGATGCTAAGGACTGGTGGACTGCGCGTCGTGACGTCATTGTCGATTGGGATACATTCAAGGAGAAATTCACTGCTAGGTTCTGGGGCATAGAGATACAAAGAGAGATTAGAAAGGATTTAGAGTTTGGTTTTTACATCGTTGACTCAAAATTAACCTTTTCGGAGTATGCAAACCGTAAATTCGCGGCGGCCGCAGGGTTATGTCCTCGGTTGCCTGAAGAAGAAATAGTACGATCATTAATCAGACATTTTGATGAGCACGTGGTTGAGGCAGCGAGATGCCGAAATATCTCAGAAATCGATGCACTACTTACGTTTTTAGATGAAATGCAGACAGGGGGCCGTTCTAACGCTTCTCGTAGACCAGGAAATCGATTTACGCTGAATAAGCAGGGTCCATCAAATAATCGAGTTTACGAAGACAAAAACAAACCTCTTTCATGGCGAAACAATTCGGTACCTAAACCTTTTCCAAACCACGATGCGATGGATAAGCCTGATATACAACGGCGACCTAGACAAAACGATTATGTCCAAAATAAAAACGAAAATTGGACAAATGCTAGAGTCCAATGTATCACGGAGAGTAAGATCGATGAAGAAGAAATCGATACGGTAATAGAGCCTAACCCGGAAAACTAGATGGCGCTGTGCCGGTGCTGACAAGTACAGTTCCGACACAGCGTAGTCTGGTTGTTTGCGCGGTGAAATTAGAAAAATCAGATTTAGACGATGATCTATTCGAAGACCCAGCAAATTATTTATTAGTAGAGGATGAGGAAGCAGAAAAGGTTGACAAACAATGTCCAGAAATTTGCTTGATTATCGAAGACATCGCAGTGCGAGCTCTCATAGACACGGGCAGCCAAATAACATGTATTTCACAAGATTTTTACGAACGAAATAAAAATTCTCTTACAAAATGTGATCGGCTACCTGTCGTAAATTTTCAAATATTTGGAGTAATAGGGGGCAAGCCTACCAAAGTAAAGGAGCAAATATTTGCCGAAGTTAAAATCAATGATTCCTCTGATCGAATAAATTTTCTAATAATTAGCGGCCTTAGAAGAGATGTCATCATCGGGATAGACACACTCCATAGATGGAAAGCCGATCTCGATTTAAGAACTGAAAAATTAAGAATAGAAACATCACCAGGGTACAGCCAAGTGCAATTAGTTGAAACAGATATCGTAACAATAAATCAATTAGCCAATGTTCAATATACAAGAAACAAAATAGCGAACCAGGAAGATGAAGAGACACAATGTAATTTGACCAGTGATGAAGTTGAAGAGAAACTCACTGAGTGTCAGGTTTTGAGTAAAAGGGAGATCAGCATCTTTTCAGACTTACTAATGGAATATAACGACGTTTTTAATAAATTACCGGGTCGAGTTACGATTTATGAGCATAAATTAAATATCTACGAAGATAGACCTTTTGTCAGACGGTCTTACCCGATCCCAATGATTCATAGGGAAAAGGTAAACCTTGAAATAGAGAAAATGCTAAAAATCGGAGTAATCGAGAGATCTTATAGCGAATACGTTAATCCCTTAGTAGTCGTGAAGAAAAAGTCTGGAGAAATCCGACTGGTGCTAGATGCGCGTTTCATAAATAGACTCATTGTACCTGACCATGATTGTTCTCAATCAACTGAGGTCTTATTTCAGCGGTGTTCCAACAATGCCTATATGTCTAGCCTCGACCTGACCGCTAGTTTCTGGCAAATCCCGCTCCATAAGGATTCGCGAAAATATACTGCTTTTATGCACGAGGGCAAAACGTACCAGTTTACTGTAACACCATATGGGTTAAATACGAGTTTGGCGAGCCTAGTCAGAGCTTTAGATTTAGTTTTAAAAAATACAGAGTCGTTTACAATAAACTTCGTAGATGACATCCTGTGCGGTTCTGACTCTGTCCAATCTCATTTGGCCCACCTTAAAATATTATTCGAAACCTTTAGAAAGTATAATATGACCATCAATTTCAAAAAATCCAAATTCTTTCGTGAAGAGGTAGACTTTTTAGGTCACAAAATCACAAAACTTGGGATAAGACCACAACCAGAAAAAATAGAGGCGATTAAACATTTTCCAACGCCGAAAAACGTCAAACAGTTAAAAGGATTTTTGGGTCTTACAAATTACTACCATAAATTCACAAAAGATTATTCAGACGCGACGTTTCCGCTACTAGCTTTAATAAGGAAAGGCGCCAAGTGGGATTGGACCGAGGAGATGAACGCACAGTTTAATTTAGTTAAGGACATTTTCTGTGAAAAAATGATTTTGCATCACCCCGATCCAAAGAAACGTTACTATCTAGAATGCGATGCCAGCAATTTCGCAGTAGGCGCAGTCTTATACCAAATCTCAGACGAAAATGAAAAACAAATCGTAGGACTGGCAAGCAGAACCATGAAAGGCGCGGAGCTTAATTATTTTACCAGCGAAAAAGAATTGATGGCGATAGTTTTCGCGTTAGGCAAGTTCCGATCTTTCATCATAGGTGCAAAGTTAACAGTACGCACTGATCATAATGCCTTAACATTTCTTTTTTCATGCAAACTGGTAAACTCGAGATTGGCTCGATGGGCTCTGTTTATCCAGGCGTATAGTTTTGAGATTGAGCACATTAAAGGAACGGAAAATATAGTTGCCGATATCCTTAGCAGAAACCCACCTGAAACAAAAGAAGTGGTTTCCGAAATTGCAGAATTTAGTATGGCACCGCTAGCCAAAGAAATAGATAAAGGATTAGAAACAAATTTAAAATTCTTTGGTAAACTTCAAAAGCAGGATCAGAGGATTTGCGAATTAATGCAACCAGAAAGTTTAAACAGAGATAAGAATCTCATCGTAGAAAATAACGTTCTATATCACAAAAATCCAGGGGGCGATTTTAAAGCCTATATACCCGAGGGAATTTTAAAAGACCTCATAGACGAATGTCACGAGGCATACGGCCACGTGGGTGCATCAAAATGTCATAAGCTACTTAGAGAGGGGTTTTATTACCCAAAATTAGCTAAAAGAGTGCGACAAGTAATTGCAAAGTGCGACAAATGCCAACGATGTAAGGTACCAAACCGTCATTCATATGCAGCAATGCAAAATATACTTCCAAACGGAGTAGGGGACCTTGTATCCATAGATTTTTTAGGACCGTTACCATCAAGTAAAGGAAATTACAAATGGCTTCTGGTGACTATCGACGCTTTTAGTAAATACGTCAAGTTGTATCCGTTAAGATCAGCGAACGCGCGGTCCACTATTACTTGCATCTTTAAGGATTACATTCCAGAATTAGGGAAACCGAAGCGAATCCAGTGCGATCATGGCACACAATTCACTTCATCCCAATGGATAAATAAGCTAAAGGAAGAAAATATAACTTTAATATTCTCGTCAATTAGACACCCGCAAGGGAACATTGTCGAACGAGTAAACCGGGAAATCGGGAGATTTTTCCGTACCTTCTTGGGGGATAACCATACACAGTGGATTAACTGGGTACGAGTTATTGAAACTTGCATAAATGAAGTGTGCCATGATGGTACTGGATTCGCTCCGTGTGAGATCCAATTTCAAAGTAGACCGACCAGATTTTGGGCAGATTGGATAAATCCAAAAATCAAAGACATACCTTATGAAACAAAGATTCACTTAGTTGAAGAAAATATAAAGAGGCATGGAAGAAAAAGAGCCGATAGGTTCAATTCTAGCCATAAATTATCTAGATTTAAAGTAGGTGATAAGGTTTTAATAAGAGCTCTCAATGTGTCGGACACCATAAAAAAGAAAATGGCAAAATTTTTTCCATTATACGAAGGACCGTATATTATAAGTAAACAAATAGGCGAAGCAACTTACATTCTTGATAACATAAGAACTGGAATAGAGAGAGGACGATTTCACGTCAATATGATGAGATTATACTTAGATCAGGATAACTAGATATGACTAGATTTACCTCATTCGAGCCGAAATTTTGGAATAAAATAAAATAAAGTAAAGGGTTAAGTACAAATCCAAATCCAGTAAGAAGATTATCAGGAGTATATAAGATGTCATCACCAGAAGAAGATATCAGTCAAACTTTATTCCACGATGTGCGACTACGTATACGGTTACATCAGTGTCCAGGAGAAGGGTGTGCAGGCATCCGAAATAGATATCGGGAGTAAGGATGCAAACAATAATTTGTATAAAACTATCGAGTGTTCGGGTCCATTCATCGGTGGCAGTGGGAAGTACGCCGCTGGAAAAGGTTCCCAAACTAAAAAAAGAAAAGGGAATTATAACACCAAACTCGGACATAACGGAAAAAAGTATTGAAAAACCTAAACTAAGTATGAAAATTAACATACCAATTGAAAAGATAAACTTGAAGGAAACAGTCGTTAAAAAGGCAAAAATTCACCATGAGGAAAACCCAAACCACATCCCATGGAAATTGCACCGAATTGAAATAGAAGAGAGAACAAAGGAGGAAAAAGCAGCTCACCATCGCAAGGTGGACTTGTTCCGAACCATTGGGCCTATTTCGTTAGTCACAAGCGACTTAGAGCACGCCATAAATATCCAGGCTGCGAGAGACGAAAATTTATCATGTGAGGACCAAATAGCCGAGATGCAGGTGGACGACGATTTGTGTGGAGTACTCCACATACCGTCACCAGAACACTTTGAAGGTGATCCACTTCCGTTCAACTTACCGGATTTTGCCTTGGAAGACTTGGTGACTGATTTTATCTTCGAGGTACCAATGCCAATATCCGCAGAAGATGAGTTGCCCGATTACATGGCGGAGTTCGACATCGACGACGAATTAGCCAAGGATAGGAGCTAAAGAAAAAAATAGAATCACAATCAAACAAGGAACTCGGACTTAACATAAAACACCCGGACATAACGAAGCAATCGGACATGACGAATATAACACACCCGGACGTAGAAAATTAACAGGTTTTTATCAACTTACCTGCCAGCGATTCCGAAAAATCTCCATCACCGAAGATCAGCTGATAAAAAGGGGGCAATGTAACGTGTACGGCTATACCAGCCTATACTGGTATAGTCGTACACAGCACATACGCGCCGCGCAGGTGGGGTGACACCAAATGACGTCACAAGTCATATATAAGGAGCACCGCTGAGACGCAAATCAGCGGACTTGAGCCAAAGCGGCCGACCGACTCACTCAGACGCGAAATTAAATATCAATTCACATAACCTAAAATCGAGCGTAAATTCATTATAGCCAGAAATTGCTTTTTGATAGAAAAATATAAGTAAAGTCGTCCTAGCCAAAGCGGCAGTTCAACAAATTGAATAAAATCATAGAATTTTGTACTTAGCTAAAATAGCATTACAATAAATTAGAATCACAAAATTAGAGAAAACAGAATAACACGAGGTCCGACCGTTGGAAGAAAGAGCGTAGTATTAAGTTAAATTAGGAAACAATCATTCATTTCATTCATAATTATAGTTTTTTTTACCATTATAAATATTTTTTGTTTGTAAATAGTTCACGCGAGAAACGATCGCAACATTTAAAATAAACCCTACATGATCAATCGATCATAAAATTATCAGAAATTTGGTTTTTGTTTTCAATTCACTAATTAGCCTCATTTTTCTTTCAGAAACACTTCGTTTTGATTAAATAAAACTTAAAATCATTATTAGCTAAAAAGGCAGCTTCGGTGAGTGTGTTGGACAGCTACGGTATAGCTATAATTGGTACCCTAGTCTGAGAACACACATATCCCAAGTCTGTAATTAGGCAGCTTCGGTGACCTGGACTCTAGGCAGCTACGGTAGAGGTAAAATCCTATCCTAGTCTGTTGAGTCTGGGATATCCCAAGTCTGTAGGGAGGCAGCTCTGGTAGTGAAAAATCTATCCGAGTCTGTATTAGGGTAATTTAAGGGTTTTTTACATTTTTCCCAGAGGAGCTCCAAATATCATAACCCGTGACAAAGAACACACGCGAACTAGGTTAACTTCACCAGCCTTCTGCTGGTGAAGCATAACCAGAAAAAGTTACAATATATGACGTTATGACTTGACAAGCGCTGCCGAGAATCCTTTACCCGAGCGAGCTCACCGCTATCCCTACTGTATATAAAACAATTGCGATATTTCCTAAACGAATCTATTGTTTTGGATGAAATTTGTATGGCAATATGCTGCGGCGCCGATGATCTCACAATATAAATTTTGAAGTAATTGAATTTGCAGTTGCTGAGAAAAAACGATGATAATTTCGTGAATTAATCTTCTTCTTCTTCTTCTTCTTCTCCGGACAATTTTTCGCAGACCGTTGCTTGGGGACACGATATCTGTCGAACGATTGTACGGATTGACTTAAAATTTGTACAGCAGATATATGCAACTGTGATCTCGCTCCCTATTGATTTTGGTGCAAATCCGTACACGAATTCAGTCGTAAAAATCAATTGAAAAAACTTAGTGGCACCGCATGGTTGCTTCAAGCATATAAATTACACAGATACTATACTATATATATATATATATGAGGTATTCCACGTGAAAAGAAAAGTGATCTGACCTTGCGATTTTTGATTTCGATCGGAATTTTTTTTTGCGTTTCTCCTTATGAGCGAAAACCATCCCCCAAAGGATTTCTTGATTGCAGTCCTGTATTTGGATTTATCAATCAACGAAAATATCGCCCGGTTACCATTTGACCAAGTTTAACATTTTTTTCTCCGAAACGACGTGCTCTGGGGTGAAAATGACCCAGATACAAAATGTTCATTTTTGATCGAAATTTTCGAAAAAACATTTTTTCGAACCTCCACCATCAACGGTCACAGAAGATATTCGAGTTTAAAGACTAAATTTGAAATTCCAAAAAAAGGCCATTTTTGATTTTGATTTTTTTTTTTTTGAAAAAAACTAGACAAAAAAACGAAACTTTTGAGCCCCCAACCAAGATGGGACGAATTTTCCTTCTATTTTTTTCGGGGGTCTAAAGTGCAATTATTAAAGGAAAAAAAATTATTGAACGATCCGATAGATCATTTATAAAAAAAATTCCGCAATAATTTTTTTTCCTTTAATAATTGCACTTTAGACCCCCGAAAAAAATAGAAGGAAAATTCGTCCCATCTTGGTTGGGGGCTCAAAAGTTTCGTTTTTTTGTCTAGTTTTTTTCAAAAAAAAAAAAATCAAAATCAAAAATGGCCTTTTTTTGGAATTTCAAATTTAGTCTTTAAACTCGAATATCTTCTGTGACCGTTGATGGTGGAGGTTCGAAAAAATGTTTTTTCGAAAATTTCGATCAAAAATGAACATTTTGTATCTGGGTCATTTTCACCCCAGAGCACGTCGTTTCGGAGAAAAAAATGTTAAACTTGGTCAAATGGTAACCGGGCGATATTTTCGTTGATTGATAAATCCAAATACAGGACTGCAATCAAGAAATCCTTTGGGGGATGGTTTTCGCTCATAAGGAGAAACGCAAAAAAAAATTCCGATCGAAATCAAAAATCGCAAGGTCAAATCACTTTTCTTTTCACGTGGAATACCTCATATATATGTATGAGTATACGTCATACGTACAATTAATGATCAACCCTACAATAATCGATGGATATCGAACGAAGCAAGATGGCTGCCCAGTATTTGGCAGCCACGCGACCTGTCAAGCATTTCGTCGCCGTACGTGTTAAATTGTTATACATATATTGTACGTAATAAATCATAGTACTGTGTTATGATTATACCGGATTACTAAAAATCAAGTGATCTTATTTAGTGAACAGTGACGTGCTTCTGTTCCGTGAAAATTAACACGATCCAGCACCTGATTGAACAGTCATCGAATGTATTGTTTACATCGATCTACGCGTACCTAGCCTATGGAATGTCCATACATACAGTGAAAACATGAAGCACTGGGAACGTATGCTGTAAGTCTAATTCCTTTCGTATATTCTTTAGTAAACGCATATATTTTTACGACACATTTATTCAATTTTGGATTTATAGGTATACAAATGTGCGTTACTATTTCATGCTTTTAACACAATTATTACTTTTATATAGGATGCTTCACCTATCTGTATTTCTAATTAAAATTTGTTGGGATTGTTGCATATTCGTACTAGTGAATATTAATGTTAGCAAATATATATTATATTGTATCAAAATGAAATTTTCGACGTACTCATTCAAAAATAAAATGAAGTAAAAATTATATGAATGGGTGATTGATTACAGAAAGGGAGAGACACAGGGCTCGGAGTTTGGAAATATGTTTTAAACGTCGTGGATCTGTCAACGTGGAATGAAAAGTTTACAAGTCACAGACGGTTGTATGTTAACTGCTTACAAGTTACTCGCATTGGTTAAGTTTATGTACTCAACGTGTAGTAAAATAATCCTTATGAGTTAAATTTATAAGAAAGAATAAGTCATATCGATGTATTGGTTTTTTATTATTATTGTACAGAGTGACATAAAAAAATTGATGATAATCTTGATGTTAGTGCTTGCGTCACAAATCAGAAGAATTGAAAATCGTTGTTGCTCTGTTAATAGTGAAAGCGTGACTTGACGAGATGACATCTACGACGAGAGATAAAACAATAACAGGATCCATGATGAGAATGTAAGATGAGGCGACGATCAATACGGATAATCCACTATTCCTTGTATAGGATAGAAATAATGGGGCATGATCCATATGAGGATCGTAATTAAGGAACGTTTTTATCAATTATAAGCAATTTAGGTAATATATAATATTTTTTTGATGATGAAATATAAGGCGAAGCTTGGTTGTTGGGTTTAAGATTTGTTGCTTTTGTTTATGACATTTACTTTTAAAATAACTATTGAAGGCAGATGGAATAAAATTAATCATACAGTATTCATATACCGATGTCAATAAGGTAATATTCGTTGATCGTCAATTTTTATGGAACGATAGGATATCTTTGTTTTAAAATAGTAATACAGAGCAAGAGAACGCATAGTCTCAAGCTGTTTAGTGTCGTGTCAACGCTAGCATTTATAATGTGTCAATTGTATTAAGGACATTATTTTTAATCCATAGTAGCGTTCTGTGTATTATCACATGATCGAATTATGAAACGTTAACTTAGTGCTAATGTAATTTAGTGTATCATAGTCATGATATGTTGATGACATAATTCATTCAAATTAATAAATGGTTTATGCTCCCTCTGTTCTATGAAAAGGAAATGCCTCCTACTTTCACTCTTATTCATAAATGTACACCGTAATATCATCACGTATCCTCGCAAAAAGAAGTGAAATCCCCGTAAAAAACATTAAAAATGTCGAAAAAGCCGCCAAGTACCATATAAAAAAAAAAAAAAAACTACAAAAACATATGAAATGTGGAAAAAAGCGGTAAAGTACCGCAATGATAATCTGAAAAAACCTCTGAAATGTAACGAGAGCGCCAGGTACTTTAGCATTTTGAGTCCAACTTCGTTGTTCTGTTAAGTTGTATCAAAAAATCGTATCGTCATCATATTGTATCGAAATTCGTATGGTATTACGGAAACATCATTCAAAGAGCTACTTACTTGGCGGGCACATGCAATTGATACAACTGAACGTACATGAGTAGGTTCGTTCATTTTTTAGGCTACACTTTTCACATTGCTGTTATACTCTCACAATTGCTTAATACAATTTCGACCGCCGCTATACAAAATTGACCAAGAAAGTATCATTCATTCAAGATATTTGCTTTTTCTCTTCTGTCCGGAAAACCTTATTCGTTTATGAGCATTGCAATGCAGATGTACGCACGTTTACGACGAATAATACAGTTTAATTATCAGTTAATTCATGAAGCTAAGTTTAAGACATTCAAGCAACTAAAGATATGTGTATGGTCTTTAACGTACAGAACGATAGGCATTTCTTCATTATTCGTTGGTACAGGTTAGAGCAGGCTGTTGTTGAGACGAGTAACTACAATATGTCGGATAAGAAATAACGAAAGAACAGTATAAATTTGTGAGAATGGAATGAAATGTTATCAATCATACGTTACACATTATCAAGAACCGAGGTATTGCATGTGCCCGCCAAGTAAGTAGCTCTTTGAATGATGTTTCCGTAATACCATACGAATTTCGATACAATATGATGACGATACGATTTTTTGATACAACTTAACAGAACAACGAAGTTGGACTCAAAATACTAAAGTACCTGGCGCTCTCGTTACATTTCAAAGGTTTGTTCAGATTATCATTGCGGTACTTTACCGCTTTTTTCCACATTTCATATGTTTTTGTAGTTTTTTTTTTTTTTTTTTTTATAGGCTTTTTCGACATTTTTAATGTTTTTTACGGGGATATACATTCTCCGTGACGGTTTCGTGTAACGTAAAAGTGTGACATTTCAGTATTGGATCCCCTATACCTCGCAAGTACCCCCAAAATAGAATCATTTTCAATGATAATATATTGCTGTCTTATACGTAGGCAGCCCATTTGATAATCTTTCAATATAATAATCATTTTATTAACTGTAACGTGGTGGACTTCCAGTCCGCCACTGACCAGCCTTCCCTACCCCCCGGGACGATCCGCGACTCCTAATGCTACTTCCTATAGGTTCTCCAAGGCAAGCCTCTCGTCCCCCAGCTTTAGCATGTCTGTCTGCCGTAAGTTTTTGTCAGCAGGTTGAGGCGCTGCTGGACTGCGAGGGACGACGAGGGAAGACGACCGCGTTGATCGGCGCGGAGCATAGACATAGAGCATGGACTGCGCATTCCCTATACTGCCTGTGGTAACGCAAAAAGTGAGAGAGAAGGAAACGGTCGCGGCCAATGTCTGTCTCTTTCTACGCATTTGATTGGTCGTTGGTCGATAGCTCAGTAATGTATCACCGCCCAGTGAACCCACGGCCCACGACTGCCCGTATTATCGTAGTGTTTCGTATACCCCATAGACATAGAGTACCCATATACAATATTACAAATAATATTATTTTGTAAAGAAAAAGAAGAAAAATAAATACAATATATACCGCCGAAAGTGTACAGTATGGTTTATACTTGTGTAGTGTGTAAGTGGCGATCAAATAAAGAACCTCGAAGATCGTTTCATAGGTAAGTAGATGGAATATCACGAAGTGAGGTTAAGTTCTTGTATTTAAACACGTAAACACGTTTTTGTAGTTTTCCGAAGGACGAGGCTCAAAAAGAGAAATGGTTAGATGCTATTGGGAAAAGTAATACAGTTGTGGGAACTCGAGCATCAATATGCTGTTCGCATTTCGAGGAAAGCTGCTTTTCTTATGGGTTTATTTGCGGTAAAAAGTTATTGACGAGAGGATCTCTGCCCACGTTACATTTGTCAACAAACAAAGGTAATAAAATAATTGATGGCAAGTCCAAGTTGTATGAAAAGAAAATACAAAAAAAAAGCTTGTATTTGTGTTGCAGATATCTGTTTGCAAGCAGAGGACAACAGAGAGGATGGTTGTTTCCGTTCAAGTAGACCTGAAACTTCTCCAATATCTAAGACACCGATTGGATTGCCACTGCCAGATGCATCTACTTGTAAAGCAGCAATTAGAAGGTATGTTATTGAAAGGGACTGGCTCATAATGATATCTCGAAATATCGTAGTTGCGATGATAAGTTTTAATAGCGGTCGGTATTCGCTGGTTATCTTTTTCGATCCCAGATCTGGAGAACCAACAGAGGATCGAATTCCAAAGCGCCGAAAATCTTCGGACAGTACAACTGCAGAAGAATGCACTGAAACTTTTCCAAACAAGGTCACAGAATCTCCCGACTTCGAAACACTTTTGAAACAAAAAAATGCAGAAATTGCAATATTGCACCGACAAATACGACGAATGAACAAGAGCGTGTTAAGTATAAAAGCGGCCAATAAGAATTTGAGATGGAAAATGAAACGGTTTGAAAAAGGAGTCAGGTCACTGGGAGTAAGTATCATTATTTCAAAAGATTTCGGAAAAAAGATTCAAAAATTAAATCTCCACAAGCCATGAATAAATATAATACATAATTTATTATTTCATCACTATTCTTTATGTAAATGAAGACTCAAAAATCAGTACATTGGAATCTATTTATTGTACATAATTATTAATTCAATCTGGTGAGTGTCGATTGAGTCAAGTCGGGCTACTTGACTTGACCTAAGTGGCACACTCACTGGATTACATGATGTCGAGTTACTTCTATTGCAGTATAATCCCTTCAGGATATAATCATTTCATATACATAACTTACTTTTACAAAAACGTGCAGTAGAAGACAATTGGATATAATATAATGCAGAATAAATTCCACCCAGTGCATGACATGTGAAAGTATCTATATCACCATGCGTACTGGAGTCCGAGTGTATTATCGTCGAAACTCACTTTGTGTGCATACAGAACCAAATAAATGAATTTATGATTCCGAATATCAGTATTTTGATTTACATTGTGTATTTTACTTTTCCTGATTTACTTAGTTCGAGTCTAAATTGGGACCGGTATTGAAGAGCATCGTTGAAGAACTAAAATCAAAGAAGCAGAGATCTGGAGAATATCCTATTGAGCTCAAAGTCTTTGCGTCGACAGTGTCGTTTTTATCAGCAAAAGCATATAAATATATAAAAACTGTATTGCCTGGTCTGCCAGATATTTCTACAGTTAGGAGGTGGCTTGGCAAAATTCAATTACAGCCAGGTATATGCGAAACATCATTAGGAATATTGAAAGGTAAAAAAGCAGAAGCAGATAAAACAGGCAAACAAGTACTGTGCAGCGTAACAGTAGATGACATGGCAATCCGAAAGCATGTACGATGGGACGGAAAGAAATATAAGGGTTTCTGTACACATAGTAATAGTAAAAAGAGTAGAAACTCAAAATCCAGAGATAGAGCTACGGAGGTAATGGTTGTCATGGTTGTTAGTATAAATGACCACTGGAAGATTCCCCTAGCTTATTATTTCATTGACGGGCTAGGTGGTGAAGAAAGGGCCACTCTAATAACACAGTGCTTAACAGATTTACATGATGCTGGGATTACTGCTGTTTCGCTAACATTCGATGGCGGATCAGCAAACATCAAAATGGCCAAGCATCTAGGCACAGATCTGCATTGTACAAAAAATTTTGAAAAATCTTTTCCGCACCCTGTTACGAAAGAACCAATTTACGTAATATTCGATGCCTGCCATGCCGTCAAGTTAGTCCGCGGTACCTTTGCTCACAGGGGAACTTTATTCGATGGTCAGGGAAATCCTATTGAATGGGGCCTTATAAAGTTACTGGTTAAATATCAATATCAATATGGTTTACACGCTGCAACTAAGGTAAGAAAACGGCATATAAATTTTGAACACGAAAAAATGAAGGTAAAGTTAGCAACGCAGGTCTTAAGTTCCAGTGTCAGTGACGCAATATATTTTCTAAGAACAAGTGTTAAAATGCCAGAGTTTTCTGGTTCGTCAGGTACTGAAAAATTCTGCAAGATAATGAACAATATCTTTGACTTATTGAATTCGAGAAAACGTTTTGTAAAAAATCAGAGTAAAAGTCCAATTACTCAAGATAATATTGCCAGGATTCATTTGGAAATTAATGAATATGAAGAGTATATTAAATCACTTCGTGACACGAAAGAGCTAATTATACATAGCAATAGAAGATTGGGCTTCCTTGGCTTCCTAATATCAATGCGTGGTGCTGTGGCCATTTTTGAAAAGTATTCATCCTCAGACGAATCATCTCTCAAGTACCTTCTGACGTATAAGTTATCGCAAGATCACCTAGAGCTTTTTTTTTCCTGTATAAGATCTCGTGGAGGGCGGAACAATAACCCCACAACCGAACAATTTGAATCGGCATTTAAATGGTTATTACTTTACGCTCAAGTCGGTGCCTCTAACTACGCAAATTGTGTTGCACAAGATGATACTTGCATTTTACAGAAGGAAGGAAAAAATAAAAAAGTTCTTAAGAAAAAAAGTGCTTCCAGCGCAAACTGGAATGATGCAAATCCTAGTGAAGATGAAAAATTACAAACATCCACAAACGCGAAACTGACCGATCTGAATAATAACAAAAATAGTATTTTCACTGTCAATGATACAAATTTCAGTACTCCAAAATTTAATAAAGGCGAAGTTATAGAAAAAAATATAATTATGTCAACAGTAGTTGAAAATAATACTTCAGTTAACAACAGTAACCTGGGTACTTCACAGTCCATACAAAAAAAGAACGCAGAAAATAGTACAAGCCTAGATTATTGGGATTCGTTAGTTCTATTCGAGCATAATTACAACATCCCTCCTGTTTATAAGAACGTGAACTTGAATTACGTGAAAAACATTGTTGCTTATATAGCTGGATTTGTGGCTAAGAAGGTTTTTAAAGTGGTCAAATGTGTACATTGCAAGCAACTCATAACAAACAATCGACCATCATCCTTATTACAAGTGAAGAAAAATCGAGGAGGTTTAACTTGTGCTTCTACAGATGCAATCGAAATATGTTTGATCGCAGAGCGAATGTTCAGAGAAACTGAAGTTTTCAGAGTTGAAAACATTAAATATGTTTTAATCAATAAAACAGTGCAAAAAATCCCCAGTTGGATTCTACAAGGTAGAGAAAATTGTCCACAAGGTCATAAAAAATTTATGATTAACAAATTTTTAGATACATATTTTAACGTGCGACTACATCATGAAAGCACAAACAGTTTTCTTCAAGAAAGAAGGATTAGGGCTGTTAATACTAAACTTGTATTATTTAAAAATCAATAATATTTGTTTTTTGATAAGAAAAATATATTTTTCGTACTCAACACTCAACACTCAATTTCTTTTTTCTATCCATTTTCAAAAAAAAATTCACACCTGGGGGGCTTAATATGAGAGTTACGTTCCTGGTTAGAAAGAGACAGATATTGGCCGCGTCCGTTTCTGTCTCTTTCTACAAACTGAGCGGTTTTCGGCCCGAATGCGCAGTCCATGCTCTATGTCTATGGCGCGGAGGGACGCCGCAGAGCCTCGCCGATAGTACCTATACCTCGGACGACACCTGGGAGACAACGCCTCGCCAGCCAGCCGGCCGGGAGAGGGCTGACCGTCGCAGCCTCAGGCCACCGCTCCTCTCTCTACATTACCTCCCGAGCCGGCCGCAACCACCACGTGACGTCACCGCTCCGAGGTATGGCGAAATCGGTGGGTGCCGAGCGGCTACCTCCCTTGCCGTTATCAGCGACACCTGCCCGATTTCCGCCGGCGAAGAAGAGGACGGCGGAAACGAAGGGGATGTCATCTTGGGTTTTACGTTTACGTACTATAGAGCATCCACGCGGCCTGTCGTGCGAAATTTCGTTTTCTCACTTGCCTTACGTTTTTCTCCGCTTTAATTTCCGTTTATATTTTCTTTGCTTTCTCTTCCTTTTTCTTTTTTTTTGTATCTGATTGTGACTACTAGCTTTAAGTTCCTAGATTTAGTGTATTAAATTTAGTTCGGCCTAACCGACGCCCGGTGTGTGTGTGAGTGTGTGGAGTGCTGCTGCCGTTCCGTGCCGTGCCGCAGGAGTAGCTGCTGGAGAGCGAGGTAGGCTTCTTACCGGACTCCCGACCAACCGTCTCGCGTGGCTGTGCGCTTTCTCCACTTATCTCATTTCTCTTTTTGGATCATCCCAGTGGCTCGTGGCTTCTCCCGAGCATCTGCCGAGCTCTATCGCGTTCGACGGTTGTCGGAAGTCTGTCTCTGCATCTTATTATTGCTTGTGTAGTTAGGGCCCTCGGCCACCTCCACCTAGCCTGCTCCCTTGCCTTGGGGAGACCTACGTGCTGGACCCGGAGGCGTAAGTCTCCGGCTCTCCGCCGTCTGTGTGAGTGTGTGTGAGCGTGAGTGCGTGTGGCACGTCTGTCGCCGACGACGCGCCGCATCGTTGTGTGAGCGCGTCAGCTGAGCCGGCAGCGTGCGAGTGTGCCTACCCTCCCCCTGCCGTCCCGTACCGCGTACCGAGCCTACCCGCCGTAGCTCGTCGTACCGCTGAGCCGTACTACCCGGCCCACGAACATTTCTGTAGTATACTGCCGTCTTGTCTACGACCCGTCGCGACTACCTCGATCGTACTCCGCCGCTCTACCGGTCGTGAGTTCGATCCCGACGTGCGTCATTTAGTATTTTATTTATATCTTTTTTTTTCCCTTGGTTTTGTTGCTGCTATCAAATATTATATTTTGAGTTACTTTACATTGTTTATTTTACGTTATTTTTTTGTTTATTCCTTTTGTTATCTTCTTTCTTGCGTACTGCGCTTACCGTTCCGGTCTCCGGACAAATACAGTGATTCGTTGTATACTATATCGGAGTGTGTCATTTCGTCGCCCCCACGTTCCCCTCTCCTACTAACTAGCCGGTTACCTGCCTAGCTTAGAGCTTGATTGCGACGTATTTTGATTCCCGTCCCTTTCTTTTGCCGTTTCGCGTTTTCTTATCTGGCACATCCGTGTGCCTGGCGCCCAACCCCCCTCTCTTTCTCTAGCTACCTTTAGGATACCTCGCGAGGGTGATTCACGTTGGTGTCCTTTGTGCGAGATCTGTTTGCTTATTCGCTTCCCCCGAGTAGGGAAATTGCTCGTTACATAACATATTACTTCTTACAGAATGCAATGGTCATAGAGGCCATCAATAATTGCGTGCGGACTTATTTGTTGAACCAGCGAGGACGCGGATACAACCGACGCGGCTGGCGCAGTGGGCGCGGCGGCTACCGCGGGCGTCGCGGCGGCGGAGGCAGAGGGGGCCGGGGCGGCGGGCGCGGCGGAAGGGGGAGAGGGTCATCCCTCACCATTTATATGTGAAAATACATAATAAATAACAAATAATAATAAATAATAAATAATAATAAATGATAAATAATAAAACAAAAATTGTAAAAAATATATTCCAGTAACTTTATTGAACCTTAACCGTAATCTGCTCCTTTCCTATCTGAAAATAAGCTACAACTGTATACAACTATCACTAAAACGCATACACCTATTCGACACATGCCAGCTTTCGCAAGAAATGACTCTGCTTTACTTACAGTTCAAATTTATTAAATTAGGCATAAAGTGCAGCATTTTCTTATTTCCATGAATTACTAGAAAACTCGTACTTTATGTGAAAATATTGAAAAAGATTCTAAAGCTATGGCTTGTAGCCCACACTGAGAGAAAATCAATTTGTAAAATCAACATTTTTGATATAGTTAAAATGTTATATTTCATAGTAACCATAAAATTTTGTTTTCGCTGAAATAACATATAGAATAATAAAATAATGATAATAATAATAATAAAATCTAGTACAGTGAGCATCAATTTGTGATTTAATGAATAACAGTGTCTACATTAGAAATTTAGTAATATTCACAATCTTATTCGGCCGTACATTCAACTTTCCGTGAATATTCACTGCAAGTATTTTTAGTCTACTGTGCCACGCACAATTTTTGCGAGTTACATGTATGGTATTTTTTAAATGTTCTATTCCTTCAATAAATGACAACTATATGTTCAGTTAACGGAACTTCAGTTTCTATTATTAAAGATTAACTAACTGTTCAATCAATTTCACTCATCTGTTTAAATGGACCTGGTTATTATAACCTATATACTAATATTCTTCTCCCAAAATGATAACATATCTATTGCAATTATACAACAAATATTTCGCGCCAACTATGCTTCCGTGTTTTATAATCGTGAAACGAAAACATATAGTAATAATTCGGTCGTTGAATTCGCGAATAAGCGAGTGACGATGAACCAGCATTCGAAAATTTCCTATTCAATCAAACGTTGTAAGTAAAGCTGTCTCTCTCATTGGTTTTCTTGAAATATCAATATTTGAATTTTTTATGAGAATTGCAGTATACTAATTGTAATAGTAATGTTATTTCACGTGAAGAAAAAACATTTGTAGGTTTTGTCGGATCAAATATTTGAATAATTAATGATAGATCGCTCGAAGTTGAGCTGAAGTTGACCCTTTACGCGAATTTTTTTCATAAAAAATAACTTTTAAGCAGGTAATACAATTAGGAAAAAGTTCATTGGAGCTTGTTTGATGTTAAGAAATCTTTTTTGGATATGGCGAAATGAAGATTTAGTTGTTATTACTAAATTTTAGTTGGTCCGAATGATATTTGTTATTATGACCATATTTGTTATTATTATCAAATATTATTTCGATATATTTTGGCTAAATTAAATCGTCTTTGGTTCAACTGAAATTTAGTGTTAAAAACTAAATCTTCATTTGGCCGAATCCAAAAACAGATTTGTTAACATTAAATAAACTCTCCTTTCAGTGTATTCACGGAAAAAAATGAAAAAAAAAAACACCCAACTACCCACAGGGCACGAATGCACAATTGCATCATAGTTCGCAGATACTCAAGTATATCTGATCTCTTTATGCACCAAGCCTATCTCGGACGACTGTTTGCATTAACGGAAATGTTTCAAGACACTGGTAAGATCTGCAAAATGATGTGTCAATGTGTGACAATGTCCAAAAAGGGCAACAATCAAGTGACAGAAGGTTTAACTCTATAATAAACTAAGGAAACAAGAAAAAGAAGAAATAATGATAATATAAGTAATAAAACAATTTTCTCGAGATATCAGAATTGATATCGGATAAATGATGATTCGAGGCTGGCGCGCCGACATACGGGTATGGAATGTACGAAAATACGAATCTTGATAGCGAAGGACTTGGATAGCGAAAGCTAAGAAGCAGAGGACCTGGACTCTAAAAACTACGGAGCGGAGGACCTGGATACGGAAAACTACGGAGCGGAGGACCTGGAATCTAAAAACTACGGAGCGGAGGACCTGGACTCTAAAAACTACGGGGCAAAGGACCTGGGCACCGGAAACTACGAAGTGGAGGACCTGGACATATAGAGGATGACCTGAACATTTTTCAGGTGGCACCAGCTCAAATGTTGACACATCAATTATAATCATAATGACGATAATTATAATATAATAATAATGATAATGATGATGCTGATGATGATGATGATGATGATACTAATAGATCAAATATTGATATAAATAATAATATTTAAATATAATCAATACTGACACGTCGACCTACGGGTACTTGGCCGCGATTCGCTGCTGTGAATTTTTATAAATAATTATTATATGAATAACTCACTAGGAGTCGACCAGACCTCCGGGTCATGGATCTTGCCCAAATTTATAGAGGTGTCTTCTTGTACCAAAATATGAAGTACCTACTAAATAACTCTCCGGAATGGGCCTTTATTCGATCAATCTACTACAATATACAATAAAAATCTGCGTTACATGGGTTTTGCGAATTGCCCTGGAATAATCAGTTTTTGCTTGGCGTTATGAGATTCTACATCCCAGAGAATATTTATACATTGAATACAATGGTTATTGTATGTATACATCAGATCCTTGAAATTTATTATCCCAGCTGTAAAGAATCACTTTATTCTGCGTCTGTCAACACATGCTTCTCGTCGTTCATCACTCGTACAGCATTCATTTGGTGAATTTGAAGACCTCTTCCCACTTGAAAGATGTTGAATATATAGTCAGTTTCAATACTAACACCGGCTGCTTGAAAATCCTGTAAATCACCACGTAACATCAAGTTCATCACAGTACTATAGTTAATATCTTGGAAAAATATACCTATATTATACTCATCTAATGGAACGGCGTTAGGTCAGAATAATTGAGGTTAGTTCGTACGATCATACATTCTTAGGCTACTGCCCAATTTTGAATCGAACTTCTGCATAAGCGTCTTTCATGATAAGACTTGGCAAACACTTTTCGCTATATATTACTGTCTTGGTTCGAATTATTTTTGCACGGTTCACAATCGACAAGAATATATCTGTTGACTACACGTCTGACAGATCTTGATCGACACACCAAAGACGATGAACAATAGGTCGTGTCAGTAAGGTGATGCTCTTGGCCGTCACAGAACGCCATCTGACGGATTATTAGTTGGATATCAACTTTGCAAAAATCTTTCCGTTGTGTCTCTGCTACTCTTCAATTATCCGTTGCATTGCTACAGATATTGTTAATTTGTTATTGTTATTAGTATTGTTAATTTATTGTTGTTATTAGTATTGTTATTCGTTCACTGTTGTTATTGTTATTTTGTTTATTGTTGTTAATTTATTATTGTCAATCTCTCATATATTGAGAAAGATGGCTAGCGGGCCAAGCACTAGCCGCAACCCTCGGAACGAAGATGTTGATGAATCTTCAGCACAAATGCTCAGCGAAATTCTGTACGCTTGCGTCGAAATTCTAAAGCGTAAGGGAATTATCACTGAAAAAGCTGTGGCAGATATTTCTGATCAAGCTTAGCTTTTGGGTGATGAAATGGCAAATACGTTACTCCAATGAGTTGAAGACCATGAGCTGGTTGAAGTAGAAGAGTTGTTTGCGGAGGATGAATTTACGGAAGTTATCTCTGATGATTGCCAAAATGTTGGAATTGAAAAATGTAGTCAAGAATCATCTCTGTGAGGTAAAAATTCAGAATCCATTTTATATATTTTCTCAATACAATGGTAATAAAAAACAATGGCCAAACCAAAAATAATGAAATAAACCTAAAGCTAAATAATAGAAAAATAAATAAATTGAATTAAAAACCCTAACTAACGCTCAATAACTTAAAAAGAAAATTAAATAATTAACACTAACTAAATCTAAAAAAGTAAAATTAAAATTAAATAATTACCACTAACTAAAGCTAAAAAAGTAAAGTTAAAATTAAATAATTAACACTAACTAAATCTAAAAAAGTAAAGTTAAAATTAAATAATTAACACTAACTAAATCTAAAAAAGTAAAGTTAAAATTAAATAATTAACACTAACTAAATCTAAAAAAGTAAAGTTGAAATTAAATAATCAACACTAACTAAATCTAAAAAAGTAAAGTTAAAATTAAATAATTAACACTAACTAAAGCTAAATAAGTGAAGTTAAAATTAAATAATTAACACTAACTAACGCTAAATAAGTAAGGATAAAATTGAATAATTAACACTAACTAGATCTAAATAAGTAAGGATAAAATTGAATAATTAACACTAACTAAAGCTAAATAACTGAAATAGTATGAATTTGTTTTCTAAAGGATCATCTACATCGGTTAGCCAGCCGATGTCAAGTGATTACGAGCCGGAAGAGAAGAAATCTAAATTTGAGACCGTGGACCTAGAAAAAAAAATAAAAGTTGTAAACCTTGCTCGAGAACATCCGAAGTGGACATTAAAAACCCTAAAAGCCAAAGGCGCTGCTTGTCTGTCAAGAATGGACGAGTTCGGGAGATGGAAAAAAGAAATTCAAAAAGGGGGAACAAAATTTGACAAGGGCAGTGCAATGAAAAAATGGACTTATAAAAGATTTTGTGAAGCTCGTGAAAAGCATTTACCTGTAACCACCAGGAATATACAAGAGTGGGCTTTGCAGGCTGCTATGCAGTACAAATCTGAAGATTTCAATTTTACCGCTTCAGCATCTTGGACGACTCGATTCAAACAAGAATTCCGCATCAGCCAGCGAAAAGTAACCAGACACGTCAAATCTACAGAGAAAAGATCATTGGAAGAGCTACTACAATCAGTGGAGACGTTCCAAACCGATGCCTTGAATTCAATCTGCAGATTGGATCCCAACTATGTAATAAATACGGATCAAAGGGCTGTGAGTACCGAACTGATGTACATCGAACAATGAAGCATATTGGGCAAAAAAGTTTTGAGGTCCATTTAGGAGATCGAAATAAGGTAACTCACACGTATACTGTCCAATATACTATTACTGCCGCTGGAAAATTGCTGCCGAAAGTTTTTATCTGCCTACAGGAACCCAAAGGCACATTTGGTCCCAGAGTGAGCGAACAGGTAGAGGCACTCACCCGTGAGTACAAAAATGTTTACGTGGCATGCTCCAAATCCAGAAAGATGACAACGGCTTTGTTCGACTCGTACATCATCAACGTTCTGCAGCCGTGTGGAAGGCAATCACTTCTGTCTGATAGTGGACAGCTGGCGTGGTCAATCTCATGCAGATTTGTTCAGGAAATTCGAAAATCAATCTGGGGAATCGTCCTGTGACTTGCAAGTGATTCCCGCTGGCTGCACAGCATATTGTCAACCATTGGATGTTTACTTCCATAGACAAGCGAAAATGCCGATTAAGGAACTGCAAAACAGTACCTATTTGTTGCAAGAACAACGGCAAATCAACAGTCGGGAAGATGCCATCAAAATCCAGTCACTTGTAACGAATCAACTCTGTGCTCCTATTTTCAATGAGATGATAGAGTACGCTTGGTTTGCTTCCAAGTTGATCCAGACCAGAGACGTTCTCATGAATGTCAGGGAGGTGTGTTTCCCAGAAAAGCCATTCAAGAGTAGGTGTAAGTGTGCATTAGCTACAGGCGATTGTACTGGGAAGTACATTACATTCATAAAGTGTTCGTGGTGTCGAGAATACTTGTGCTTCCATTGCTTCTATGAAATGTACCATCCTCATCACTGCACACGATATTTCACCAATGTCTGAAAATATCATGTAAATCGAAAATGTAAATATCTGTAAGCGACGTGAAAATATTTTATCGTTTTACCCATTCACCAATAAGTACAAATCTTGATATGTATAGTATTTACTATTAGTTATTCATTATTATATATTCATTATTGGTTATTCATTATTATATATTCATTATTATATATTCTTGATGAACTTGATGTTACGTGGTGATTTACAGGATTTTCAAGCTGCCGGTGTTAGTATTGAAACTGACTATATATTCAACATATTTCAAGTGGGAAGAGGTCTTCAAATTCACCAAATAAATGCTGTACGAGTGATGAACACCGAGAAGCAATGTGTTGACAGACGCAGAATAAAGTGATTCTTTACAGCTGGGATAATAAATTTCAAGGATCTGATGTACATACAATAACCATTGTATTCAATGTATAAATATTCTCTGGGATGTAGAATCTCATAACGCCAAGCAAAAACTGATTATTCCAGGGCAATTCGCAAAAACCCATGTAACGCAGATTTTTATTGTATATTGTAGTAGATTGATAGAATAAAGGCCCATTCCGGAGAGTTATTTAGTAGGTACTTCATATTTTGGTACAAGAAGACACCTCTATAAGTTTGGGCAACATCCATGACCCGGAGGTTTGGTCGACTCCTAGTCAGTTTTGCGTGGTGGATTATTGCTAAAAAACAATAGGGGGTGGGATTTCGGTGACAAGAACGCCCCGTCCAAATTGCAAGTTCGTAAGTGCAACGGTTCGACAGCTATCGTGGTCCCAAGACACACGTATATATATATATATAATAAGATTTATATTATTATTATTAATAACTCAGTTATGCGTGGTCGATTTTTGCTCAAAAACAATAGCAGGCGAGATTTCGATGACAAGAACACCCCTTCCAAATCGCAAGTTCATAAGTGCAATGGTTCGACAGATATCGTGGTCCCAAGATAAACGTTCTGCAACGAAGAAGAAAAAGAAGAAAAAGAAGAAACAGAAGATTGTGTTTTTCGATCAACTTTGACGGTCAATATCTCCGAAACCACTTAGTCGATTCTGTTGAACTTTTGCAAGCAAGGTCAAGTGGGGAGGGCCTTACGCCCCTATAAATTTCATTGGAAAATGATCAGCGGTTCAAAAGATGTGACTGATTTTTTACAAGAACAAGAGCTTGCTCGGGTAAATGATTCGTGGCTGCCGCGCCGAGTTAGTAGGGTGGAACTCGGTTGCGATTCGCTGCCGCGAATCTTAATTTCAAAAATATTTCTCGTATCGCTGGATATTGTTTTAAACAATTTAAACTTACATCGTTGTTTTGGATTTATTGTAAGCACTGAAGGTGTATTGTATTTATTGACGAAGTGCTAACCATGCTCGCATCAGAAGATGAGCCCCCCTCGAACGCAAAAAAACTCTGATTGTTCTCGACACTTTCTGACACGTCGATTTTTTTAGTCACACCCCGTGGGTTCATAGATTCGGTTTGATTAATCAGTAAATCTTTGAAAGTGTTTTTTCTTTGTCTTTAGGAATCCAGCGGAGCTTGAAAAAGGGGTGACTCACTGATGCCAAAATTGCGTCATTTATGGTCGTTGAGAGCGATAAGTAATCACCAAATCGTTGTCGTAAACCTTCCAAAAGTTGCGTTACTAATTTGGCGCAATATTTGAGATGACGGAGTTGCAGTTTCTCTAATGTCTTTTGAGTTTGAAAGAGTATTGGTAATAGCTCGCCATAGAAACAGTTTGTTTCACCCTGAAGACGATCCAATCCTTCGGCTATTGGTCGCATGCATTCAATATATTCAGCGATGAATTCTAAGTCGACATCTTTGAATGTTGGGATTTCCAGCAATTCGCAGACTGCAGGAAGATGTTCTTTTACCTCCAACAAATTTACTAGGCAATCATAAGTAGAATTCCAACGTGTTTGGCATGGAGACGAAGATGCCTTTCCGGTAATTGATGCAAATATTTCAGCCTTTTTCGGAGATCTAGCAGTTATGTTCCAAAGAGCCTGACACTTTCCGAAAGCAAAATGATATGAACGGTTATAATTCATGCCAGATCCTTTCGATGCATTATCCGCATCGCTAGTAGCTATCAGATTCATAGTATGACTTGCACACCTCTGATGTATAGGTCATTGTAGTTGTGAATCTGCATCAGCTGTATTAGATGGTAGATTGGCAGAATCCAGATTCTCACAATCATAAATACCCTTGATGACAAGCTCCCCATCATCACTGTCGTCAGCATTATTATTATCATCTATCATAGTTTCCGACTGGTTCCGACCGAATACTGAGAAAGCTTTTACCATGTTTGAGCCATTATCAGTTGTAGTTTTAACTATTTTTTTGACATCAAGCTGGTACTCATTATGTATATCATGGAGTAATTCCGCGATTTTGTCGTATGTATGACTCCCAGTGAATCGACGGCATGCCAAAGCTGCACTCTTTCTATGCAATTGTTCAGTTATCTGTACATACAAAATAACCGATTTCTCCTTAAAAATTATTAAACTAATAATGCCAAGTGGTGAATATTTTCATTTTCTACCGCTTGACATCTGCCCGATTGATTATGTATAGTGCATAGAATTATGGATGCTCCCAACAGCCAATAGGGGAATATTCATTTATCTATTATTTACCCAATGCACAGTTACTCCTAAAAAGCTTCGTTTGGAAGATGACCAAACGTCCGTAGTTGTACATACATACTTCATCGACTGTAAAGTGGTCAATAAATTTTTCCGCATTTCAAAATACATCCGATCAATTCTTGATCGCAACGTTTTCCTCGTCATCACTGTTATAGGAGCTGTCAGCTTGTTGATGCCTAAAAAATTGATTCATTGCGCAATATTAATTATACATCATGTAATTTCAAATCAAATCAACAAAAAGATGTATGATTGTAACATATCAATCCTATGGCCATTATTCAAGATCTTTAATTAATAACCACAATAACAACTTACCGTTAACTAATTTTTTGAATGCATCGTGCTCTACGATAGACAGAGGAGACATTGTTTGTACAACAAAAGAAGATATCAACTCATTTGCCACTTTTTGGCTACTTCGAGAAAAGGCAGTCCCCAATAAAGCTTGCTTCTGTCTTTTTGGGTAGGCTGCTAACGCAGCTTGGGATTTATTCTATTTTTCAGAGTTATCAGTATTATCTTCGTGAATCCGTTTTTGTGACTTGTTTTTCTGTAGGCTATCTTTGTATTCGTGATATTCAGTTAGAGAGTGGACCTTTATCTACGAAGCAAATGAAAATATTAATTTAATTGTATGGATTTTACCTCTACGGCAAAACTCTAGATCTCCATCGACCATCGTCCATCGATAGAAAGTACTGGGTTATATCCATTATCAGAATATCAGCCTGGTTAAACGAACCTAACTCACAAGCTGCAAGTTTGAGAATGAGAAAATGCTCACCTTTAAGTGATTGAGAAAATTTGTTGTCGCGTTGATGCGACCTTTTATTATGCGCTTGCAGTGTGTGCATTCGGCTTGCACATTTTTATCACCCAGTGATATGATCTTGAAAAACTTTCCGTCCAGAATTAGTGGAATTGTCGACCCGTACATAACGTTTCTATCAACAGTACCGACACTAATTGAAGCTTCTCTGACTTCATCCAGGTTAGTTGGTGATGAGATGAGAACGTTTCCATCTTCTTTCGATATTCTATCCTCCTTCGACATTCTACCTTGGTTTTTAAATCGATATGACACCAATAAGATGTTGATTGGCAATTGCGAACAAAGAACCTCGAGTAACAAGTACACACACGTCGCCAACTGCTGAAGCCGAGGAACGGGGGAATCCCGGAGATCCAAAAGTCAAGACACGTGAATCGATGAATCAACCATCGCTTGCGATTGTACGCTAGCGATGAGCGGCGAGCGACATCCAATAAAAATTTCGCTATAACAGCGCTCCACCGGAAAAGAGACGCACACATTGCGCAGACCAGATGCGCGTCAAAATTTTTCACGTAGCGTATAGAAAAAGCATTTAAGCATTTTATAACCATTAGCAAATGGTTAAAGAAATAGAAATTACCATTTGAAATGTAAAATGTAAATGCTTTCCGAACTTCTATTTAAAATGTAAAATACGAAATGCCATTTTACATTTTAAATATATATTTCAAATGGAATCATTTTAAATGTTACCCAGCCCTGTTGATTTGTCACTCAGCTAACGTAAATTATGAACCTCTGTACTACTAAGTTCAAAAACAAAGTGCCTGAAGCATTACGCAGTTTAAATATAGAATGTCAGTCTCATTTTGACTAGAATATATTGCACGTAACAATCCTGAATGTTCTTTACAATCATGAATGCACGTAACAATTATAAATTCAATATTCTGAAAGCGATGCCATCGTACTTGACACGAGGCTCTACAGTCTCTACTGTGCAGTCACCTCACATCTCACTATCTTTACTATACTGGTCGTTGAAAAAAAAATTTCTGTTATAAGTTGAAAAATCTGAAGTTATCCTTTCAAAAATAAGATCCTCAAAGTTTCAATGCTCTATCTAATTATTAATGGGTGCCGGTAATTTTTTTAGTTTTTTCTTATAAAATAAGGCTTCATTTGTTTTCAGACTATGATCTTTTTGAATTTTATAACGTTTGAATTTGAAAAAGATTGAAAAATATTTATAACGTTATAAAATTCAACAAGATCCAGGTCTTAAAACAAATAAAGCATTATTTTATAAGCCAGAAAAGAAAAAGATTACCGACACCCCTTATTAATGATATAGAGCATTGAAACTTTGAGGATCTTATTTTTTCAAAGGTTTACTCACGATTTTGCAACTTTGAACAGAAATTTGGTTTTTAACGGCCAGTCTAATCTTTACCGATGATAAAGTTTCCTCCACAGATAATTAGATGGTTTATTGCAATCAACAATTAATACTGAAAATAAAATAATTATACTTTAACGAAAATATGAATGGCAAATAATTCAAAGAATAAGCTGGAAGGAGGCAGGCAACGATATTCATTCAACATCATCACCTTGCATCAGAGCAGAAGTGTCACTGCGGTAATGAATTCGGAGCAATACAAATGCCGGAAGGTTTGACGATAGATTTTGGTAGAATCTGTATACCCTGTGAATTACCACCAATGACGATTGCTGAATTCAAAAGAGCATTGCATACAGAGAAAACAGAGACTGTGCAAAAGAATCTGTGTAGTTTGAAATGAGCTCTACATACAAAGCGAAAATAACTCAAAGTTTTAGTGTATCCATGCCTCTCCTCTACAATGAGTAATGAATAATTAGAGCAGGTCCATTAGTATTTAGTGTGCCTGCCCTGATTAATCAAAACGTCTCGTATCCGGTCAGGCATGGATGACGCTGAAGCTTCAGTGTACTCTGGCCTTGCACGTAACCCATCCCATGCTGCACGGACTCGTAAACACGAACCCTCTTTTCTCTCGCGTTCGACCAGTTGCCATCCCCGTCCCGTTTCCGCCCAAAAATTGTCTATCGGATTCAGGTCAGGGGATTTTGCCGGCCAGTCGAATCGTTGCACCTCTGGATGTTGGGCATACCAGTTGCGCACGATTTTCGCGGTATGCACTGCACTGTTGTCTTCAACAATGCGAATTATGGGCATTTCCTCCACAGGATAGACAGCCCTCACAGAAGGTATCATCACTCCTCCCAGAATTTCGATGTATTGTTCCGCATTCATTTGGCGGTCGATCTCCACAAGCACGCCCGGACCTGCACCGCTGATCCAACCCCAGTACGCAGAAGTGACACGTCCACTCCTATACCTGGGCAAGATGTTGTCCGGGTGAAACCGTTGGCCACGCTCCCTTCACACAGTTCTACGTGAATCTTTATCTGTTGAGAAAACTTTCTCATCAGTAAAGATTACTCTATTCACTCTTGGACAGTCATCCCTACTACGCTCCTTGCAAATTCTATTCTGCTGTCCTTATGCCGCTGCTCCAATGCCGTCTTCCTTGCTGCTATGCGGCAACTCAATCCGGACTCTCGGATGCGTCTGCGTCCCGTCTGCTCGCTGATGTTTAGATGCAGCTCTCTCTGTACTTTCGTGGACGGTGCAAACCGTTGGGCCCTTGCGGCTGCCACTAACGCCGCGTCCTCTGCAACAGTAGTTTTTCGTTGTGGACCGTTGTTTTTTCTCAAATTCGTGAGTCCTGGCAGCCCGTTGACGTTATATTTGGCCCAATACCTCTGTATCGTTCATAGGTCACACCCTATTTCACCTGTATATGTTAGACAATTCAATGGTTTTAGCAATGAATTTTATCATCATTCGTATTAATTTTTTTTTTTGCTATACGTTTTATTAATTAATTGCAAAAACCCACATTTAATTATCTTAAATAATCGCGAGCCTAATTTCGCAACAATATAATATAAGTATAATCAAAATTAATATAGTATAATATAACTATAGTTATAAATCAATACTTTTGTTGCAACCCGAGTATCATGGTGTTGCAATCCAGATGTTTGAGCCACACTTTGGCAATACTATGGAATGTGCAAGCGCAACTCAGCAGGTTGATGAACCGTACGTTGCGCTATGCTAGAGAATTCGCGGACGCAGCTCCTAAAGTTCATGAAGGACGGAAAGACAAGGCGCTCCGTGTCAGAACATCAAGACCAGTAGTCAGTCACAGTAAATCAGATATCAGTTAGAATAATCAGAAACCTTTGTAAAGATATTGATTGTTATTTAATAAACTATTCACTTGATTGTACGATTGAGTTCCAACTCTTAACTCAACACGAACCTCCTAAATAAATAAATTGTAGTTGTCTGAAGGATCTCAGGATCCCGATTACAACAACTGGTGGCAGCGAGTGAGATTTGTTGAGTCGTAAAAACAAGTGAAGAATCAGTGAGAAGAAAGAAGACTGGAAGCATTTACATTAGGAAGAAGAAATCCTAAGAGAAAACAACGAACGTTGTACAGTGCCTAGCTATCATATGTCGCAGAGAATCGAACGATCAGCATCCGTAGACTCTCCAACTACACCTAAATTAGAGGGAGAAGTAAGTTTTGGAGATAATTCACCGTTGTTTGGTGTACTTCCTCCCAGCCAGAGGCACGCGTTGCATTGATCACTGGCTGCAGCAGCACAAGAAGTTTCGGGAGAACAGCAAATGCCATTGAACTGGGATTTGGTGAAACGACGTATCGCAGAAGGTAGAACCCCGTGGATACAAGAATTACAGAAAAAGCACATTCTCGAAATCTGTGAGTACATTCACCTCGACGTAACAGAAGAAGATACGCTTGACAAACTCCGTACGGTATTGCGCGAATTTGTTAAAAGTTAGACTTAAGCACCCGCAGCACCCACTACGCCCCAAGTACTCCGTCAAAATCAGAACACAGAAGCGAATCAACCTCCAACGGACATGGCAGAAGAAGCCCTCACCGTGAGACAAGTGCTGAAGGACATCGAGATCTTCGATAGCAGTGACCGAGGAAAAGTTTGTGATTTTATACGCTCTTGTAAATATGCACGTGAGATAATACGACCTGCGGATACGCAAAATCTACTAAAGGCTGTTTTTAGCACACGGATTAAAGGTGCTCCGGCACGAGCTTTAGAATACAAATCAATTGACACCTGGAATGCACTAGAAGAAGAGCTCAAGTTGATGAGCATCGATACACGGACATTAGCTTCGTTACAAGTAGAATTCAGTAGCTGTAGACAACGTCAGAACGAGGACGCGAAGTCATATGGAGCACGAGTCGAGAAACTAACTGCACAGGTGATCGAAGTGACGATGAAGGAAGCCGCAGAAGAGGATTCAAAATCGACGCTGGAACGCCAGGTCAGAAAACAAGCTGTCAATATCTTCGTCAGAGGCTTGAACGACAAGCTGAGGATATTGGTCAAGAGCCGACGGTGTGAAAATCTTAGGGCAGCTATATCACTCGCGATAGAAGAGGAACGAGATTTAGGCCCCATTCGTGGATCGGATCGGGAACACAATCAACCGCGCAACAGCAGAGAAGGTAATAGAGGAAATAATTGCTATAACTGTGGGAAGCCAGGACACCTAGCGCGAGACTGTCGCTCAGCGAAGACAGGATCCAGTTATTCTCAACGATTACCGGCACCGAGTAAATACGTAAGAAAAATTCAAGTAATTTGCCATTATTGTGAGAAGCCAGGGCATTTAATTCGAGATTGCAGAAAACGCTTAGCCAGCGAGAACAGACAATGTTCCGAAGGTGATCAGAGGCATCCTAGGGAAACAGGATGTGCTCAAACAGGTCCGTCCAGAGGCGCTAACAAGCGAGACGACGAGACTTCGGGAAACGAGGAGCAGGCGCGGCGGACAGGCAACCGTATCGCGTCGTACCAGTAAATTGCCTAGTAAATGGAGCCGGACAGAAAAATCACGCAATGATCAAGGCAGACGAATTCAAGACGAGACATGGGATTATGTTATTAGATTCAGGAGCTGAGGTAAGCTTAGTAAAAGTCGGAAGAATTGACGGCGAGGTGATGGCTGAAGACGGTGTGATCACGCTCAGAGGAATATGCGGAACACCGGTTACGACCTTGTGTGAGGTCAGGTTAAATATAAGGGTTGGTGATAGGCACATATCGCACCCTTGTTACGCCGTTAAAGACGATTTTCCACTAGAAGCAGACGGTCTCTTAGGAGGCGACTGACTCGAGAAGCATGACGTCGAGCTGAGATCCGGAAAATACGCAAAATTGTACGGAACTACATAGAGTCTGGGAGCCACAGGAGCTCGCATATCAGTTGAACCAAGAAGCGAAAAGATAATTCACGCTAAGTCAGCCGGCGACGCGGAAGGCATCGTCGAAGGGATCGAGTTGCATTCAGGAGTATATATGGGTAGTTGCATTACAAACGCAGTAAATGGTGAGTGCAGAGTCAGCATTCTTAATACAAACGATTTTGAAGTAGAACTAGAACGACCCAGTGTAAAAATCGAGGCACTAGGTCAAGAACATGCAGATACGAGTCAAGTTTACGCTTGCCGGACGATGACAGCGAGCAACGCAAGCAGAATGCAACAGCTGAGAGACAGCTTACGATCCAACCACTTAAATGGAGAAGAAAAGAAGAGTTTATTAGACGTTTGCGAGAAATTTCACGATGTATTTTATTTAGAAGGAGACCATTTAGGTCACACGAATGCAGCTACGCACAAGATTACGTCGAATCCAGATACCATACCGATAAATTTGAGACCTTACAGATTGCCAGAAAAGCATAAGCAAGAAACCAACGAACAGGTCAACAAGATGCTCGAAGACGGAATAGTCAGACCAAGCAACAGTCAATGGAACGCACGATTGCTAGTGGTACCGAAGAAGGCAGACGCATCAGGAAAAACGAAGATGAGAGTCGTAGTAGACTTCCGTAAAGTGAATGACGTGACTGTAGGAGAGGAGACTCCTTTCCACTGCCTAATATCACCAAAATATTGGACCAGTTGGGTAAGGCCAAGTATTTCTCTACATCAGACTTACAAGAAGAGTGTCAGGACTCCGGGTAACGCTTTTGGACCAAACTACTAGGGGTGTTTCCTTGGGCCAAAATATGAGGCTCACCATGCTTCATTCAATCTCATAGGCCCTTTCAGGTTTAACGTCGCCCAAATTGGAAAATTATCTCAGAATTCAGCGCCTTTCGCATTACTTCATAATGTTGCAACGAATTTCAGTTTTGTAGCTTATCTTGACTGGAAATAGACTGTCCTAGAAAACAGAAAGAGTTTGCACCCTGAAAAGTATACTCTTTGCAAGTACGATCGCCCAAATTCATAATTTGAAGTAAACAATAATTAAATTCAGCGTTCCTCCCTGCGTAGGGCGGAGAAATTCTTTGAAAAACTATTATATTATGCCTACCGGTTGTAAAATATTCATCCAATATATGGTAGGTCCATCCATACACCATTTGAGACCTATGCATTGTAGATACCTGCGGATTGTCCAAAGGCGCAACTGGATTATCATTTTTTGAACAGTATCTCAAAAGCTCCACATTATCATAAAGCATCAAATTTCGTGAGGTTATAACGAAGATTTGTCGTAAAACTGTAGTCATCTGAAATAGGCATATCGGTAGAGGTGTCGGCTAGGTTAGATTTCCATCGAACGTATCTGGAAAAATCAATTTTACATATTCGTATCGCATACATCAAAAATCACCTTTCATGATTACTATTTCGCCCACGAACAGCTTCTGCGAATATATGACGGTAACAATAACTTGGTAATACAAATGTTACTTACACAACATTATGCAGGTAGAGGTTGACAGATCTCGATCCACCGAATGATATTGGATGAATATTTTACAACCGGTAGGCATAATATAATAGTTTTTCAAAGAATTTCTCCGCCCTACGCAGGGAGGAACGCTGAATTTAATTATTTTTTACCTTGAATTATGAATTTGGGCGATCGTACTTGCAAAGAGTATACTTTTCAGGGTGCAAACTCTTTCTTTTTTCTAGGACAGTCTATTTCTAGTCAAGATAAGCCACAAAACTGAAATTCGTTGCAACATTATGAAGTAATGCGAAAGGCGCTGAATTCTGAGATAATTTTCCAATTTGGGCGACGTTAAACCTGAAAGGGCCTATGAGATTGAATGAAGCATGGTGGGCCTCATATTTTGGCCCAAGGAAACACCCCTAGTAGTTTGGTCCAAAAGCGTTACCCGGAGTCCTGACACTCTCCTTGTTAGCGTCAGGATTTCACCAGATTCCCATGGAAGAGGAGGATAAATGCAAAACTGCATTTTCCACCCCACACGGTCACTACGAATACAATCGCATGCCTTTTGGATTAAAGAACGCACCCGTTACATTTCAACGGTTAATGAATACTGTACTTTCAGGAATACAAGGACTTAGATGTTATGTCTATCTTGACGATATTGTCATACATGCTCCTAGTTTGCAGGTACACAACAAACGATTGGAAGAGGTACTGGAACGTCTACGACAAAATTCATTGAAGTTACAGCCAGACAAATGTGAGTTTCTGAGAAAAGAAGTCAACTTTCTGGGTCACGTAATCACGAGCAATGGAATAAAAGCAGATCCTGAGAAGATTCGAGCAGTAGAGGAATTCCCAATACCAAAGGGAGTGAAGGAACTCCAAGGTTAACTAGGTCTAGCTGGATACTATAGACGATTCATCTAAAATTTTTCTAGTGTGGCAAAGCCATTGACACATCTGCTGAAGAAAGAAGTAAAATTTGTATGGACATCGCGAGAACAAGAAGCTTTCGAAAACCTGAAGAAGACACTGACAACCGCACCCATTTTACAATATCCAGATTTCGAGCAACCGTTCATTGTGACAACAGACGCATCCGACAAAGCCATCGGAGCAATACTATCACAAGGCGCAATAGGAACAGATTTGCCGATAGCATACGCAAGTAGAACTCTAAATTCGGCAGAAAGCAATTACAGCACCACAGAAAAGGAACTATTGGCAATAGTCTGGGCAGTCAATCATTTCAGACCGTACGTATATTATAATGTAACGTTTCGGATTTCGTAGGCCCTGCCTAGTAAAAATCCGTTTCCGTTATGCGGGAAATCTTTGCCGAAATTCGTTCATTTTTATTTTTCTTTTTTTTTTTGTTAGTAAGATATTAGTCGGGGCTCCTTCAACTTCCAGGCGGAAAAACTCGTGGTTCCGCCATGAGGAAAATCACCTGCTCGATTATTGACCCTAAATTACTCGGACTCGGGCGTTAGCCAAAGCCGTCGAACCACCGGAGAGCCGGGACTTGCGTCCAAGCCTGCCTTATTCTAGCTAATTCGCGAAATCTGAACCTGAGCCACAGATCCGGGAGTAAGACTCCAAGACTGTCCACCAGACTCGGGATTACCAGCTCTGGCCCTCGGACACAGGTTTTACCCAATGCCGTACGCACTATGCTATGGCTTTCCAAAGCTGTCTCTAGGCTTAGCAGAACTTGAGCTATTTAGTGAGGGAAAGTGTGATTAGTCGTTAGTCAAATAAGATCAAGTCGAGTTTTCAATTCATCAATCTGATTTTAATTACTCTAAATCATATATCCGATATCCCTATGTTTGACATTACTTGGTTATCGTGGATCTATTATCCTGAAGAAAGCAAATAATATTAAAACTAATTTTAAGATTAACGGCATTCTTTGTTTCTCTTTTATTAACTTGCGAAAATGAAAATTAAGTTGTTGACTCTACTTTGCCTTGAGCATACGCTTTGATGCTAGACGTTTGAAATAACTTGACTATGAACTCGAAATATCGTTTTGACAAAATCGGCTAATTGAATTTAAAGTGAATCTAAAGTTGGTCAGTCAGGCCTAGACGTCCTGCTGCCATACAAATGAGTCGTCCAGTCGCTTTGATGTGTAAACGCTCATGTGCTCTGGTGTCGTCCGTATTTATAGGCGATTCCCCCACTCCCGTGTGACGTCAGCCAAGCGGTCAAGGGATTAACGATAATCCGTCGATCGCACATAGCGTGTTTCTTAGTGGCTCTCAACTCGGTTGGCTCGAGGCTAGGGCGGTCAACCAAACCGAATTCGTCTCAGTATATGGTACTAAATTTAAAATAGTTACAGACCACAAGCCACTCACATGGTTATTCGGAGTCAAAGATCCAGGATCACGACTAATGAGATGGCGACTAAAGCTAGAGGAATACGACTACGAGATCGAGTACAAAGCAGGTAAAGCAAACACTAACGCAGATGCTTTAAGCCGTATGTACGTGACAACCAGAAGTCAAAAGAAAGAAGAAGCTACAACGGACAAATCTAATCAGGAATATTCGGAGGAAGAACGAAACAAGATTATCTACGAGTATCACGATACACCAGTAGGAGCTCATCAAGGAGTGAATCGGACTGTTGAACGAATTCGATTAAAACACGATTGGCCGGGATTACGGGGAGATGTCGAAGACTACATTGCGAGGTGTGAAAACTGCCAAAGAAACAAGCTTAGTCAGAAAACGAAAGCACCGATGATCATCACGGATACTCCAAACCAACCATTTGAGAAATGTGCATTGGACATAGTAGGACCATTGACTGAGACTGAGCAAGGAAACAAATACATACTCACGTTTCAAGATTGCTTGACGAAATTCAGCAAGGCTATACCAATTCCGAATCAGGAAGCCAACACCGTTGCTATAGAATTCGCAACCAGGATCGTGTGCGAACACGGAATACCGCAGAGAATACTCACCGATCAAGGTACCAACTTTTTAAGTAACGTTTTAAAAAATACCTGTAAATTATTAAAGATCGACAAGATCCAGACGACGGCGTATCATCCTGAGTCGAATGGAGCATTAGAACGTTCACACAGGACGTTAGCAGAATACCTGAGACACTACGTGAACGAGTAACAGAGCAACTGGGACGAATGGTTACCATATGCTATGTTTGCGTATAACACGACGCCACATACTGCAACGAGATTTACACCCTTTGAGCTGGTGAATGGACATCCAGCCGAATTACCGACATCGCTGAAGAAAGATCCACAACTAACGTACACTTACGACCACTACGCTCAAGAATTACGAGAGAGGTTGCGAGCTAGCAATCTCATAGCTAAAGAAAACTTGCAGCAGGCCAAGGAGAAGTCAAAAATTGAGCACGACCGACGAACCAAGCAACCAGGGTTCAAGGTTGGAGACAAGGTACTACTATACGATGAAACCGTACGCAGAGGACGATCGAAAAAACTACTATCTCAATGGATCGGTCCTTACACAATCTTAGAGGTAAATTCAGAAGTATACTGCACTATAAAGGTAAAAAAGAAAACTCTTAGAGTACATGTAAATCGTTTAAAGCATTTTATCGAATAAGAGCTAATCATCTTGTAATATTCTCATCAAATAATAAGTCAGGAAAAATTAATTATACTAACCTAGCCTAAGAAACGATTATATGAAAAATATGTTAACGGGATACATTATGTAAACTACTAACCTAGATATAGCATAATAGGCAAGCGTACGCACGGCGACGCAAGCCAGCAGATTTGATTGATTCCAGAGAAAACCCGAAGGCTTTTCTTTCCAAGGGGGGAGGGATGTTGCAACCCGAGTATCATGGTGTTGCAATCCAGATTTTTGAGCCACACTTTGGCAATACTATGGAATGTGCAAGCGCAACTCAGCAGGTTGATGAACCGTACGTTGCGCTATGCTAGAGAGTTCGCGGACGCAGCTCCTAAAGTTCATAAAGGACGGAAAGACAAGGCGCTCCGTGTCAGAACATCAAGACCAGTAGTCAGTCACAGTAAATCAGATATCAGTTAGAATAATCAGGAACCTTTGTAAAGATATTAATGGTTATTTAATAAACTATTCACTTGATTGTACGATTGAGTTCCAACTCTTAACTCAACACGAACCTCCTGAATAAATAAATTGTAGTTGTCTGAAGGATCTCAGGATCCCGATTACAACACTTTTAAGAAGTCACAATCTCATACACCATAACTAATTTCTTCCATAGTTTTTCACGAAACAAGGCTAGCCTGTAAACACTCGAAGGCTCAGAAATTTGGTATCCTAAACTTTGGGTCAACTTTGAAAACGTTAGAAACTATCTTTATTGAGGAAACATAAATCTTCAAGATCTTCAGAATTTTACTGCCGAACGCGGAGAAGCCAAAAAAAAAGACAGTTTTGTTTAAAAGAAGACAGATCATAGACTCTCAAAACATCCCTTCTCAGCATCTCGAAGCTTGTGCCTCTGACCCAATCGTCTCGCACAAATTCTATTCTAGCAAACCATATTTTTTCCCTCTTAAATTGGATGTGTTCTTTACCAACGAGAAAAGACTCGCTTTCCCGCGAGTTCCAAAAACTTCTCCCCGCGTAACCGTGAGGAGAGATCCTTTTTCTCCCAAACATCATGAGTGAGTCACGAGATTTCAAAGAGTAAAGATCAATCTACATAAGTCTCAGAACCCAGAATATAATACAAAATTCGCAGTGTTTGATTCATATACAGGGTGTTCATTTGAAAAGTTTCCACCTCAATATCTCGAGAACCAGAAAAGATTTTCGAACGCGGCTTGCGCGAGGTTAAGAGGTATCGAGGGGGAACCATATCTCGGTATTCAGTGATGGGGTGCGATCCACCCCCTCGCCTCCAGCTACCCCAAAATTGAAATTTCGAATAGCACCCTACCTTTTGTGACACATCAAATTAAAGCTCTTGAAGAATACTATCTTTTGGTGCTAAGTGAATTAAAATCGGTTGATTCGTTTCCGAGTAATCACTCAATAAGTGATTTCTTGATGTAAAAAATTCCAAGATGGTACTTGAAGAAAAGAACATGATTTATCGATAGAAGAAGTCTGATTCAGTCTCGTTTATTCATCATATCAAAAAATTACACACAACAAATATACTGAGAATGAAAATCTTCGGCGTTTCAACAAATTAACGACGCCTTAGTCATGTTTTGATTGTAGCTAATCGAAACATTACTAAAGTATTTATCTTCGACCTTTGGAAATGCTTTTCGATGAATAACTAGAAGATTTAAAAAGCAGAATAACTAGGGCGTGTAGGGCTATCCGTCGAGAAACATTCCAAAAAGTTAGAACTGAATTTGAAAATAGACTTTATTATTGTTTGGCACATGACGGTGGATATTTCAAACACTTACTCTAGCTACAATCGGTGTCGTAAATTTGTTGAAATGCCTCGGATTTTTATTCAAACGAGACTGAATTAGACTTTTTCTATCGACAAATCATGTTCTTTTCTTCAAGTACCAGCCTGAAATTTTTCACATTAAGAAATCATTTATTGAGTGATTACTCGAAAACGAATGGACCGATTTTGATTTACTTAGCACCAAAAGATAGCATTCTTCAAGAGCTTTAATTTAATGTGTCACAAAAGGTAGGGTGCTATTCGAAATTTCAATGTTGGGGTAGCTGGAAGCGAGGGGGTGGATCGCACCCTATCACTGAATACCGAGATATGGTTCCCCCTCGATACCTTTTAACCTCGCGCAAGCCGCATTCGAAAATCTTTTCTGGTTCTCGAGATATTGAGGTGGAAACTTTTCAAATGAACACCCTGTATAAATTTATCAAGTGCGAAACTTAATAGGTAATATATATAATAAACATAGATATCCACCGTCATTTCCCAGCCCCCTATTGATTCTGAGCCGAATGTGAACTCGCATTCGGTTGCTAGATATAAATAAAGTTACGAAGTGGTGGGTACGGCTAAGTATAAAAAAATGGCCCAATTTTGTAAAATTCATATCTCGGGTATAATTCCACGTAAAGGGTCCTACAAAGGCCTATTATTTTCGTTTCTTCATACAGAATCATGTAGGCCCACGGAAATTTTTCGTGAAGTCTGTAAAGTTAGCCAAAAATTAGGTAGGAGGGTAAAAAACGGGAAAAATTTGTGAAAATGACTTTTTTTTAAATTAAATTTGCAATATTTCCGTTAATTTTCAACGAAATTGAGTAGAACCATCAGCATTGTAAAGTGAGAGTATATAGTTTCGAAACAGGTAGATTAGTTTCACTCAAAGAAATTTACATAGAACTCAACAATAATTCTAGTCATATTAGCTAGAACCCCCAAAAACACCTCGCACGCAAAAACCTTGCGCCAAGTACATGAACGTGGGCACTCTACCGTGAGAATCAGGTGAAACCGAATGGGCCATCCGCCCAGGCGGCGAATATTTGGTATTTTCATGGGGATAGCCACTCGTTGCACTGAATATCCCTAGGATGATTTTGGCGCGCGGTCGATGAAACTCGGCAGATCGACCGCGCGCCAGGATCACCCTAGGGATTTTTCAGCGCAACGAGTGGTTAGCCCGCTAAAAATACCAAATATTCACCGTCTGGGCGGATGGACCATTCGGTTTCACCTGATTCTCACGGTATATGAAAAAATTCGCCCATTCTAAAAAGTATCGTAAGCATTCAACAAAATAATTTGTTTCTCCTACAAAAAAGTATTGAAATCAGATATTACTGCCAAGTACATCGTCAGATTTAATTTATCTCCAGTATACATATAATTAGACCGAGTTATGCGAAAATTCTCATTTGTATCTATATACAGCAATTGGAGAAAAAACGTTATCAAGCGAAGAAAAAAAAATTAGAGAAAAAAATTGGAAGAAGTAGTACTTGGCGGGCTGATATTTTTAAGTTTTTATGATTACCATCGAAACATTTATTCACGCAGAATTTGTGTCGCAGAATTTGTAATTTTTTTTCAAAAAGCCCGCCAAGTACCACTTCTTCCAATTTTTTTTCTAATTTTTTTTTTCTTCGCTTGATAACGTTGTTTCTCCAATTGCTGTATATGGATACAAATGAGAATTTTCGCATAAGTCGGTCTAATTATATGTATACTGGAGATAAATTAAATCTGACGATGTACTTGGCAGTAATATCTGATTTCAATACTTTTTTGTAGAAGGAACAAATTATTTTGTTAAATGCTTACGATACTTTTTAGGATGGGCGAATGTTGTCAGATAGAGTGCCCACGTTGATGTACTTGGCGCAAGGTTTTTGCACGTGAAGTGTTTTTGGGGGGATTTCACTACTTCTTGCACCGTTCAGCTGCATATTCATTCACATTTGAATGAATAACATTTGCTAGAGTTTATACCTACCGGCCAGTCTGCGGAAAATACGTTGACGGTATCGATATTTGCATCAGCCACTGTGCCGAGACCCGCGCTGCGACTGCTACTGTTGAGCGGCAACTTGCGAGCGGCAACATACAAAACCTCTTTCAAAAATCTCCTACGCACAGTCGCCATGGTAGGACGATCCACGTCGGCGTCTCGCCGACCACGACCGACGTCCAAATTTCTGAACACAACGAATACACTGTCGGACCCCTGACCCCCGAGAATAAATTCCGACCACTCTTCTTTAACCGAGCACCGCCTTGGACACTTGTTGCGCAGGACATCGACCAACTTTTTGTTCTTCGTTCGAGTCGCGTTAGCCTTTTTCAAACCGATGACGAACTTGGACAGAACATTGAATGCCGACAAAGCCTTGGTAGCTACGACTACCGAATCGAAGTCGTTTTCGACAGCCTCCGAACGATGGAAATAACTTATTTGCTTCATCGCGACGCGTATAGCTTGTTAACTTACGATCCGTCAAAAACACCGAGTACACACCGTTTCTAACAATGCTATAGTTCCTCAGCACTCCATGAGAAACACCGTCCTATTCACCGGAACAATAACGACACCAACAACAACTGCACCGTTCAACACGACACTGCAGTTTATCGATGAAAAATCCGTTACCACTGATAATTGCACCACACAATACAGCACTATAGTTTATTACAGATACACTTTTTATCGTTCAGCGATACGTCAACGACACCGACAATCGCGTCGTTTGACATAACACTGAGTTTTATCGCTTGAAAATACATTAACGACTCCGATAAAATACGCCGTGTGACGCGGTACAGTAATACATCGACTAAAACTCCGTTTTCAACTGCGACGCAAACACTCGTTTACGAAATAACGATACGGCATATTATTAAACACTTCTCGAACCACACATCACACACACGCACCACACGATTGATAATTAACCGCGCATCGATACATATACACATTTAATCGATACTATCGCTCGATAATCGTCGCTTCATTAGTATCAACGTAACAAACGTCTGTTCTCCGTTACAAGTGTACGCAGCATAACGGTCGAGTTAAGCCATAGAATACCAAGTCGCGAGAAGGTGCAACGGCGATTAACCATAGACTACGCCTGGTTACGAGAAGAAAAACTCGACTATTGAAACCATACACGAGCCGATACAAGAGGGCGCTCTCGTACAACAGAGACCAAATAACGTAACTACCTGTGCGAATAACGCATAAACACACAAAACATTGCAAAATAACACGAACTCGAGGACGATCGAATACAAAATGACGAATACCAACAACTGCTGTTTTGCCGATCAACAAACGCCCGCGAGAGCAATGAAAATCGCTATATCAATTAAAGAAAACACGGTCCGACGTAAAACTGGAACCCTTGAGCCACGCAATAGCCGATACGTATGATACCTGTTTTACCGACCAAATAACACCGAAACCTCAAAAATCATTGCAAAAAACAAATGAATCCGACACGGAACGCCAAACACCCTGCAACACGAAATAACCGATGCCACCAATCCCTGTTTTACCGACCGAGTAGCGCCTAAAAACGCGAAAATTTGCCAAATTAGAAAAAAACACCACGGGACGCGGAAACGCGAGTAGACGACATGGCGACGTCGATGAGGTACATTTGCTTCAGTTTTGCGGACCGGGGAACGTCAAATTACACAAGCCGAATCAAGTTTTGAGGCCTTTTAAATCGGTGTTTCGTGTTGGCTCGGGAGGGCTTCGCCCCCCGAAGCCCCGTTGAGTTGTGTCGGAGATTCGACGGAAAGTCGAACGCCACGGTATTCGCGATTTTCGGACAGTCGAATTCGTTTGAAATCACGAAATTTCAAAGACATATGAAAAACGACGGGACGTCGGAAATCCAGTCTCTGTTTTACCGACCGAGCAACCCCGAAAACCGCGAAAATTGGAAAATCCCGAAAAAATACTCGATCGGTAGGGAAAATCCCTGTTTTACTGACCGAGGAACAGCGAAAAATACGTCGAAAATCGAATGTAAATCTGGTATAAAAATAACGTGATTTTGTTGAACAAAAAGGAAAAAAAGAAACGCGGGAATCGCGAAAAACCAGAAAAAAAAAACAGGTGCTTTCCTAAGCACCTGTCGACCCCCCCCCCCCCCCCCTACACCGCCCCTTCTTTACCCGCCCCTCCCTCCACCTAGATACTCAATATTCTGGGGTCTGGAATGCCAAATATGTCGAAAACTTTGGACCGCTGTAGCGAGTGCGCTCCCCGAGCGATACGTCTCAAAATCGCGGGGTAGGTGGGGCTTGTCGAGTACTACCTCCTGGTACACGGGCATCGAGATCCATAGTGCAACGCGCGTATATCCCCTAACCTAACCTTTTTTTTTTTTTTGACCGAAACTGTCGCCGAGTTGGAGTTCCTCGACCCGGGTGCAAGGGATCTGCCGTCAGGCATTTCGTCTCGCACCCGGCGTTGGACAGCCGGTGGGGATAAAGGTGAGGATAAGTTAGGCCCCTCTCCTTTTTTCAAACGGGCTTGGGACCGTCTTAGGCAGAGAGGCCCCTGGTCGGGAGCCTCTCTCCATGGGAACGCGGGGTAGCACCTTTCCAAGGGATGTTAGTGGTTAGGTTTGTCCTATTTCTGTCTCTATGCCTGTCCTGTTTTATCTACTCTAGCTTCTATTCCTGTCTCTATGCGGTGCACGCGGGATTTGTTTTTTTTTTTTTCCTCTCAAAGCCCCTTTTTCCCGTACCTGTGTGTATACTTAGCGTTTGTCAATACCCTTTTGCTCTGTCTGCCTCCTCTTTAGCAGTAAGTACGCGGCGTACGGCCGCTTCCGTTTTCGTCCACGTTTTCTTGCATCTTAGCATGGTTCCTACCATGCCCTCGAGTCTCTCCGGTAGCGCATTTTTCCCTTCCGCATCCATTCTGTGCTCTTGCCACCTTGGGCACCTCAGCAGTGTGTGCTCTACATCGTCCGTTGGGGCGTTTTCGCAATACTCGCACCTTGGCGTACTTCGTCTCCTGAATCCGTGCAGATACGCACCAAAAGCACCGTGTCCCGTGAGTACCTGTGTCAGGTGGTAGGCGACTTACCCGTGTTTTCTGCCGATACACGCTTTGATGTCTGGGATCATTGTCCTTGTCCAGGCACCTTTCTGAGGGGCTTGCCACCTGTCGCTCCATTGCTGTATCACTTTGCTTAGCTCGTTCTTCCGGTTCTCCTTGATCTTTTTCGCTTTTTCTCGGCCGTTCAGCGCTACTTTTCGCAGTATTTGCCCTTCCGCCTTGTACATTTGGGCTCGCGCGCTCGTCACTAGGTCCATTGGCGGTAGACCGGCCACCACCTCCGCGGCGCTCGTCGATACCGTTCTGTACGCTCCTGCTACCCTCAGTGCTCCGGCTCTCCTGACCCTCTCCAAGGCCTTAGTCTTCCGCTTGGTCATTCGTCCGTTGGCCCACACTGGGGCGGCGTATAGCGCGATGGATTCCGCCACCGTAGCGTAGAGCTTCCTTCGGGAGGCTTTTGATCCCCCGATGTTTGGCATTAGTACCGACAGCCGCGTGGCTGCTGCGAGCGCTTTTCCGGTTGCATTCTCCACGTGGGTAGCCAGTCGCATTTCTCCGTCGATCGTCACTGCCAGGTACTTTATTGTTTCCGAGTATGGGAGTTCCCTCTCTTCCACCCTTATCCTGGGTATTCCTGCTGTTTTTCCGAGTCTTCGCCTGGAGAAGAGTATCGTCTCGGTTTTGTGTGCGGCGACCGCCAGGCCTCTGCTTCTGATCCACTTGATCGCCTTGTCCATCGCCCTGCTCGCTTTCGCGGCAGCCTCCTCTGCATTTTTTCCGGTCGAAATGACGAGCGTATCGTCCGCGTAGCAGATGACTTTCACTCCCGGCTCACAAGGAGAGTGTCAGGACTCCGGGTAACGCTTTTGGACCAAACTACTAGGGGTGTTTCCTTGGGCCAAAATATGAGGCTCACCATGCTTCATTCAATCTCATAGGCCCTTTCAGGTTTAACGTCGCCCAAATTGGAAAATTATCTCAGAATTCAGCGCCTTTCGCATAACTTCATAATATTGCAACGAATTTCAGTTTTGTGGCTTATCTTGACTAGAAATAGACTATCCTAGAAAAAAGAAAGAGTTTGCACCCTGAAAAGTATACTCTTTGCAAGTACGATCGCCCAAATTCATAATTCAAGGTAAAAAATAATTAAATTCAGCGTTCCTTCCTGCGTAGGGCGGAGAAATTCTTTGAAAAACTATTATATTATGCCTACCGGTTGTAAAATATTCATCCAATATATGGTAGGTCCATCCATACACCATTTGAGACCTATGCATTGTAGATACCTGCGGTTTGTCCAAAGGCGCAACTGGATTATCATTTTTTGAACAGTATCTCAAAAGCTCCACATTATCATAAAGCATCAAATTCCGTGAGGTTATAACAAAGATTTGTCGTAAAACTGTAGTCATCTGATATAGGCATATCGGTAGAGGTGTCGGCTAGGTTAGATTTCCATCGAACGTATCTGGAAAAATCAATTCTACATATTCGTATCGCATACATCAAAAACCACCTTTCATGATTACTATTTCGCCCACGAACAGCTTCTGCGAATATATGACGGTAACAATAACTTGGTAATACAGATGTTACTTACACAACACTATGCAGGTAGAGGTTGACAGATCTCGATCCATGCTTACAGTGGGTCCCTCGCGTCAGAAAGTAGCATCTCATTGGTCGATATTTCAAAGCCGACCAATCACGCGTAGCTTCCCAACATCTCATTTGAACGAGCCGCGTAAGCATGGATCAAGATCTGTCAACCTCTACCTGCATAATGTTGTGTAAGTAACATTTGTATTACCAAGTTATTGTTACCGTCCTATATTCGCAGAAGCTGTTCGTGGGCGAAATAGTAATCATGAAAGGTGATTTTTGATGTATGCGATACGAATATGTAAAATTGATTTTTCCAGATACGTTCGATGGAAATCTAACCTAGCCGACACCTCTACCGATATGCCTATTTCAGATGACTACAGTTTTACGACAAATCTTCGTTATAACCTCACGAAATTTGATGCTTCATAATAATAAGGAGCTTTTGAGATACTGTTCAAAAAATGATAATCCAGTTGCGCCTTTGGACAAACCGCAGGTATCTACAATGCATAGGTCTCAAATGGTGTATGGATGGACCTACCATATATTGGATGAATATTTTACAACCGGTAGGCATAATATAATAGTTTTTCAAAGAATTTCTCCGCCCTACGCAGGAAGGAACGCTGAATTTAATTATTTTTTACCTTGAATTATGAATTTGGGCGATCGTACTTGCAAAGAGTATACTTTTCAGGGTGCAAACTCTTTCTTTTTTCTAGGACAGTCTATTTCTAGTCAAGATAAGCCACAAAACTGAAATTCGTTGCAACATTATGAAGTAATGCGAAAGGCGCTGAATTCTGAGATAATTTTTCAATTTGGGCGACGTTAAACCTGAAAGGGCCTATGAGATTGAATGAAGCATGGTGAGCCTCATATTTTGGCCCAAGGAAACACCCCTAGTAGTTTGGTCCAAAAGCGTTACCCGGAGTCCTGACACTCTCCTTGTCAGTTGCGGCCGGTATCACCCCGTCGAACATGACGTTCCACAGTAGCGGCCCCAACACCGATCCCTGTGGGACGCCCATGCTCATTTCCCTGCTCACGTCTCCGCTCGGCGTTTGGTGGTATATCGCCCTTTCGCTGAGGTAGTCCCTCACTAGGGCTGTCAGACAAGCGGGGACTCCCTTCTCCTGCAGAGTTCCTACGATCCAACTCCACCTTGCCGTGTTGAAGGCGTTTTTTATATCGATTGCCACCGCGATGGCTGCCCTTCCCTGTGCCAGTTGCAGGGTTGAGAGTCATCAATTACTTTTATAATTCAATAACCCATTTTCCCATCCGGTGTTCGTAAAATGTAGTTGAACTTATTTTAAATTGTAATGTAATTACAAATGTAATTAAATTACATATTTTAATTACAATTTTCACAACCCTGGCCAGTTGCTCTCGCACCGTGTTCCGCAGGTCCTCTAGCGCCCCCGTGGTAGATTTTCCCGGTGTGAACCCGTATTGGGTTTCGCTGATTCCTCCTCCTCCTCTGGCAAGGTGGTCCAGCAGGCGGTTGCACAAGATCTTTTCGAGGACCTTGCCCATCGTGTCTAGGAGGCATATCGGTCGGTATGCTCCCGTTTCTCCTTTGGGAATCAGGACGGTCCTGGCCATTTTCCACGCTGCCGGTATAGTCAGTTTGGTCACGCATCTGTCGAAGAGCGTTGTCAGCACCCTTCGGTTCGCTGCGTGCGTTAGCTTTAGCAGCTCCGTCTGGATACCGTCCGGCCCTGGGGCCTTGCCCGCCATGGCTGCCTTCAGTGCGGTTTGCACTCCTGCCGTCGTGACTCGTAGCTCTTCTGGGTTTGTGGTCTCCAGGATCTCTCTTTTCTCGTCCTCGGTTATCGCTGCGAGTGCCGTCGCCCGATCCGTAGGGAAGGGCTTTCCAGGATACTCTCCACTTCCTCGGGGTGCGTTGGACTGGGTGCTCTGGCAGCTATCTTTCCCGTGACGATCTTGTAGGGTTTTCCCCAAAGGTCGGAGTCGATTTCTCCGATCATTCCTTGCCAAGCCTTGGCCTTACTCGCCGAGATTCCCCTCTTCAGGGTTTTTTTTCAAATATGAGCGAAATCGCTCGGTAGGGACGCGAGATATGGACTTTTGAACATCCACGTTTTGGCGACACGTGTTTTCCCACATATCTCAATAGACGGGAAATCGCGCGAAACATGCACATAACACCATTTTCGACTACCGTTACGATCAACCAAGAGTCGCACGGAAACTGTCACCAATTCGCGTAAATTCATCGGGTTCCAGAGCCTGCAACTCGCCCGCCACGTGAACGCGACTTTCCAGAACAATTAAAAATTTTCAGGTACGTTTCCCGACCCACAAGAGGTAGTACCTTCGGCTCGTTTCGTTTTTTCTTTTAAGTGGAATGATCGCTTATGCGCCCTATGGAAACCACTGACCTACAACTATAATATGCAGCCCTCAACAATAACTACTAGTACACCGTACGGAACTGCAATACTTCTGATATGAGAATATTATATCCACACTTCGCCGCACGATTAGCAATCTGTCGTCAAACTCAATAACCGTCGCTTTCACTTCCTCGATCCGCCCGGGAAAAGTGGCCTGACCCGCCTCCGGTAGCACAGCTTCGGCCGTCGGTCCACGTAGAACAACCCGGTTGCGGCGACGGACTTCGAATCGGCGCGGACAAACGCGCACGCTTGGCCGAAAGACTCTTCGCTTTAACGTCTGCGCACCTCCTCTTGATACCGCGCTTCGTCTTCAACCTGCAACGAACTCTGTGGATAGCAAATTTTGGCGTCGCCGTAGTTCCGTTTCTTGTCACCGTGAAACTTTGCACTCGTATCCGTACGACTGACTCTACAAGATCCTCCTCGCCCTCGCAATTGATCCAAATACGCCTCGAAGCGTATCACACGGTGCATAGCAAAATACTGAAAGTTCACGTATACATACCCTATGATAGATAGATAGATAGATAGATAGAAGTTTATTCACTCATAACAATGTTAGGTAATCCTGCGATGTATTTACAATGCATATACACCGCAGGCAAGTGCAAACAACAAAAGTGAGGGCGCAACAAAAAAAACGTAAAGGAAAACAGAGCAATAGTAAAAGAAAAGTAGAGTAGAAGTAAGAATAACAGTAAAAGTAAGAAGTAACAGTAAAAGTAAAAGTAAAAGTAAGATAATAGTAAAGTAAAGTTAAAGGTATCGGTAACGGTAGACGCTAGACGCCAAACTCCAAACGTCAGGATTTGAGAGGATTTAAGAGGAGGCAACTTCAGCGTCTAAGAGGTGCTGCCGCAACTGAGATCGGAAGACCGGGATCGACGGAGCGTCCCGTATATCCGTGCGGAGAGAGTCCCACAAGTAAAAGCCGGCTAACGCAAAAGAGCGGCGGTAAACTTCGGTGGTGAAACGAGGAGGTTGGAGGCCACTCGTTACACGCCGAACTGAACCAGCAGCTACTGGGGGGCGGTCGGCGAATAAGCTACGCAGGAAAGATGGACTTCCGGTGCGAAGAGTGGTATAGACCAGGGAGCCGAGAAAGAAAAGTCGACGGTCCCGTACAGAGAGCCAGCCAAGCTCACGGCGATCAGGCGTAATATGCTCGTCCTTGGCCACACCGCATATGAACCTAATACAGCAATTTTGAAGTCGCTGCAGGCGCGTGTTGAGGACCCCGGATATGTCGCTATATACTACGGAGCAATAATCGAGAAAAGGGGTACCACGAGAGACGCAACCAAGTGCTCACGTAAGGCACGCGAGAAAAGGCGGCGAGAGGCCGAGAGCTGCCGAAGTGCGCAGTGCACACGGCTGGAGATAGCGTCTACCTGTGGAGCCCAGGAGAGTGTGCTGTCAATAAGAAGACCGAGGTTGCGGACAGTTTGCGAGAAAGGAACGGACACACCATTTAAAACCACCTGGGGTAGCGCGACCGACCGTAGTCTAGTGACGTAGGGTGAGCTACCGAGTATGATCGCCTGAGTCTTCGCAGGGTTAAGGTTCAGCGAGTTCGCACCGGACCACGCGTGCACAGCGGCCACGTCCGCGTTCAGTCTCTGTATGGCCCCAGGAACGTCATCGAAGGTGCAGTGCAGGTAGATCTGCAGATCATCTGCATAGAGTAAATGCCGAGTGTGTGACAAGACCCGGTGAAGATCATTGACGAAAATCACGAATAAGAGAGGCCCGAGGACCGAGCCTTGAGGAACGCCTTGGTCAAGGGGAGCCCAGGGAGAAAGTCGACCGAGAGGGCCAACTACAGCCTGCGACCGACCACGAAGGTAACTTGACACCCAACGCAAAGCATGCTGCGAGAAATCGAGCACCGACAATTTTGAGAGAAGGACGGAGTGAGGAATGGAATCAAAAGCCTTAGTATAATCAAAAAGAACTAGGATGGTCACCATGCGGTTGTCGATCCCCTTGCGCACGTCGTCGGTCAGCAACAGGAGAGCAGATTGCGTACTAAAGCCACGAAATCCGGATTGGTACGGATCCAGCAGCGATCGATCCTCAAGGAAGTCTAGAACTTGGACCAGTACTATACGTTCGAGTACCTTCGATAATAAGCAGAGGTTTGCGACGGGGCGCATCTGTTGCAATGAGGTTGGGGACTCAACCTTAGCCAGCGGAAGAACCCTAGCCTTCTTCCAGGTGTCAGGGAAGGTTGCGGAGCTGAGCGATAGATTGAAGAGACTTAGCAGAAACGGAAAAATTGCCAAAAGCGCGTCCTTCACGTTCCGGAGAGACAGGTTGTCCACCCCGCGGGATAGCGACGAAAAGTGACCTATCGCTGCTGTTAGCGCTCTTGGAGAGATGTCTCGAAAGTAGAATAGGTCATCGGTGTATATTGGAGGTGGCAAAGCAGAGAAAAATTCCGCGACCTCCTGGTCGGCACCAAGACAATGCGCAACAGCCGCGAAGTGAGCATTAAGCTCCTCTGGCGAAAAACTGGCGCAGTCACTGCGCTGTGATGAAGCAAGCTCATTCCATAACCCACGCGCACTGGAAACCCCACAAAGGCGATTGGCATAGTACCGAGACCGAGCTTCGGAGATGCGTTTGTGGAGCAGATCGCGCGCCACGCGAAAAGATAATAGATCCGCCGGGGAGCGCGAGCGCTTATAACGGCGATATAGGGCATCCCGATCGCGTCACTCAGACCGAAGGTCAGAAGAGATCCACGGTGGAGTAGCCTTTTTAGGCACGAACGAGCGGTAAGGAGCCAGCTGATCGAGCGCTGAAGTGAGGTTGTCCTGAAGGCGGAGGAGAAGTTCATCGACCGGCGCAGGTTCTAGAAAGGTGACCCAGTCAGAGGCGTCAAGCAGGCGAACGTAGTCTTCAGCAATGAAGGTACGGTAGGAGCGCGCGGTGATTCGCCGAGACTCCGAGGGTGCAGGCCAAACGAGATGGACAAAGATCAAATCATGACCAGCGATGAAGGGTACCTCGGACTGCCCGTGCTTAATAACGAGCTCGCGATCGCTGACCAAACACAGGTCGAGCCAAGAATCAGCAGAGGACGAATGATAGGTGTACCGGTAGGGCATCATGTAATGCGCGCGCGTGGCGCAGAAGGAGCGCAGGTGCTCTGCATCGTATGTGTTAGAGTTCTGGTTGGCGTTAAAGTCACCAAAAATAATGGAAGAGGAGTACTCATTCAGAAAACTGTAGAGATCGCCACCGAAAGAGGCTAAGTTAGCAGTCTTCGGAGGACGATAAACCACCGAGACGAGAAACGGAGATAGACCCGCAGACTTAACTTCGGCGATGAGGTATTCCGGCACCGCTGAATAAAGAGAAGGAGATGCCGCAAGGATCCTTCCACGCAGAGTATTGTGCACGTACAACGCTACCCCCCCCCCCCCCCCCCCTCCCCCCCACCCACCTTACCAGTTCGATCGTTCCGAAGTATAGAAAAGCCTGGTATGGCAATAGAAGAGTCCGACACTTCAGTGTGCAGCCAAGACTCGCTGACTGCAATGACGTGATATGCAGAACCGGCAAAGTGAAAACGCAGGTAATTAAGGTGTCCACGAATAGAGTTGGCGTTGATGTGGCAGATCCGCAGAGGTGCGCTAGGCGCACGATGAGTACGGGGCGGGCCTCTGGGTCCGAGTCACTGCTGGGAGTGAGCCACCGCTGGTGTTGATCGGGAACTTGACCGCGCCGCAGACGAAAGAGAGGCAGTTCGGCGACGCACCGCACCTCGGGAGCTGAAGCCGGGCGGTGCAGCTGAGGCACCACGGCCACGACCTATGATGGGAGATAGCTGCGGCGTTTCACGGACTCGGTCTCTCAAACGTGGTACATTCGGCGACGCCACCGGCGACGCAACGACCCGACGTTTCTCATCCGCTGTACGCACCGCGCGACGCGACGGACGTTTCATATCCAGAGCTGCGTCGATCATTCGATTGGAGTCATATCTTGTTCGAAGGAACATAACGAAATACACATTGTTAGCAAATCGCATATACGAATTGAATCGCGACAAGTACAGCGTGTACCAGCAACGATTATCGCACCCAACAAACGCGACATACATACCTCATTCGAGCAAGATTGGCCAACGTTCTCAATTTTGCGACGGAAACGACGTCGCTCTCACGCTGCCTCCTCGCGACGTTAAACCTAAGAGTATTGAGTCTCCGTACAGCGGCGCTCTGTCCCGGCGCTCTGTTCAACATGCCGGCCTCACGACTCGACACGACCCGCACTCAGTCGTAATGCCAAAACCTGTATCTCGGTACCATCGTCCGTCCGCTCAGCATCACCACAGGCAGATATTCAACATACCGCTCCACCATTATCATTACCGCATCGAACAGCACCTCATCGTCGACAGTGTCACCGACCATTGATCTGACAATCCTTCCGAATACATACGCGGGCTTGGCAATCAATTGCGCGACTTCCTTGCGCGTGACCGCGTAATCAGGTTGCAAACACCCACGAATCCGCTGTTTTCCCGTGCGTACAGACCTAGCGACTACGTTACGCAAGTTCTTCTCCCTGAAAGCGTTGTCCAAGGTTACCGTCTCCTCGGAGCGGAATCCGTAATACCAACGGGCCCACACACCGTAAACAGCACCCCAAAACTCAGCGACACGCTGCGCACTAGTCCTTCCATCTTCAAAACCGTTCCCAAACGCTTCTTCCGCGAAAACGCGAGCGTATTCCTTGTAAATAACGGGTATCCCGTTTCGCAATGCGTTATGGAAAAACCTATGCCGCATATTCACGATCATCGCCGGTACAGCGAGACGTGACATCTTCCGCCTGTGACGCTCCGTCTGAGGCGGGCGATAAAACGGCGACGAGACGAGCAACGCCTTACCTGCTCGTTCGTCATCCTGGTCATGATAATAATAATAGTCCGGCACATACTCGGTATCGGACACGTCATCGTCCCTCGCTTCGTAGCCGGCTTCGTACCGACTAGCCGGGTGCCATTCCTCTTTGCTACCGACCGATGATTCCGTATCCGTATTCGAGCTGCCCGAACGCTGCATTTCCGTCGTCCTAAAGTACACCTCAAACCGGCGACGGCCGGTTTTCGACTCTTCGTCGTACAGCAGTTGTTTGTAACGGTTAATGTCGACCCTGGTCAAGTCACCGAAGAAAAAATAGTCCAAGCGTATCTGTCGTCAAGTAAAAAAATTAAACGTTCGCGTGATCGGCGCAACAACAACGGTCGATCAATCGGTCGGTCGGTCGGTCGGTCGATCGGTCGGTCGCGCCATGGCGATAGCCACCGCTCAGCCCATAAGCAAAAAAAGAACCGGTATACCTGCGATTCTTCAATATATGAGCGTACGGACAGTACGCTTGCGAAAATGTATGATATTCGCCTGCAAACTGAGCCGGCACTCGGCCGTAAAAACGAAAATATCCGTACGACGGTCCAACGTGATACGGTGTATACTTGATGAGCTTGTTCCAATGTATCCTGTACCTCCGCATATACCGTCGTTTTATATTAACGGCGACGTGCATTTGAAGTAGAACGACGCCCTTATGCGTCAGATCGACCGACATGTCGTCGACAAACTTTTCGATGCTATGCGGCGCTACCTGATTGCCGTGCCTAGCCTTATAGAGTTACATGTCATCCATACGCAAACTGTCCGTTACCTTCGCAACCGTCGGCATAACATGCGACCGAAAAATGGAAACACGGTATCACGACACAATGTATTCGTTAGGCCACCGCTTAAATAAGCCTCGCGGCACGGAAACGTGCGAATTGGTACAACCGAAAAACATAACGACATACGCCAGAGCAAATGAAACCAAATACAGACAAATACAGCTGCGAAACCCTCGACAGCGGTCCGAAACGCGCAAGATCGCGATATACAGCGACCGAATTATAACAAAAACCTGAAGAAAAACATTATATCACTTACCCGTGCGTCCCGTACAAGCTCATCAACGACAGCCGCAAATAGATATAGGTAGTTTACATATTTGCTAGTAATATGACTGCCACAACATATAGCAATTTTATTTCCTGCATTCTCATTTTCTTATACTAGCCGAGAGAGAATAATGTACTTGTAAAAATCATTTGAAATATCAACGTACTTATAACGACTATCCTACAACTCATAATGCAAAGTAGACTAATAAGAACGCTTTATAACTCAGCGAGTGTCAGAGAGACGATACAAACTACCTGCAATTGTAGGGAAATAAGCGTACTTATAACGACATGACATATTTCCAAACTAAATTCTCGACTCTTGATATAATTATGAAAGTTATTTATTTTTATTATATTTCATTAGTCTTCTATGATTATTGAGTAGCTGACAAATCTAGGCTTCTCAATTTCATTGCTATATGCTTTCATCATCCCTCGAAGCAACAGATAATCACCTTAAAACTGTACGCAGCAAATATTTCAGAATGTACTTGCATCACTTGTTGAAATTGAAAATTTCGACCATAGCTCATTGAATTGAAACAAAATTTGAGCAGAAAATTAGTTTCCGAATGAAAAAAAAACTGCAGTAATATATAAAAACAAAAATCATAATATAACAAAGACCAAAGTGTTTGTAGTCTATGAAGGAAGATAAGTTTACTCATGAATGTTAGTCCACTAGTAACAATAAAAATTATCTCTATTTTTGATATTTATTATTGTGTCAAATGTTAGAGATGAAATGATGTTCATCGCTGGCTTAAGTGGAATTAGGTAGCCCTTGAGCTGTCTCTAAAACGCAATACCTAGTCTCAGCGTTCCATTGAAATTTAAATAATTTTCGGATACTCATCAACTGTTTTTGTCACTGGACATAAACGATCTGCCTAGAACAGTGATGTTTTAATAGAAGTATGAATTAATGCTAGTAGAATATGATCAAGTAATATCATCTTCTGTTTCCTAATTTACTTGTGATAGTGAGGTAACAATGCTTTGTGAATATTAATTTCGAGGGGTTGAGGGTTGAGGAAAATCAAGTTCTTTTATATTACACTTCAATATCGATTATTCATTACCATTTAGATAGGAGCTTTGTTCTAGCGCGTTCTACGCTCCTAGCGACACTGTCGACTTGTAGGTGGACAGCCCTATCGCTATATCTATATCTATGTACTTAACATATTACGAAAACAGGTGTCGTCTTGGTATCTTAAATTTACTTCTATTTTAACACGCCTCCTTAAATTTAGAAGACTCAACCTTCGACTCTTTCTTAATACGTATTTCTGTCAGATTATGCCTTTTATAACACTCTTAGCATGTCTCTGACCTTTATAAACTTACTTTGACCTAACGCCTTCGTCAGAATATCAGCTATATTATCTTCAGAACTTATTTTTATAATATTGATAATTCCATCCATATAACTTTCATTAACAAAGTGATAGTGTGTCTCTATGTACTTAGAATTCTTAGTGTAATTTCCAAATTTTGCAATACTTATTGCTCCTGAATTGTCTTCGTAAACGCATATCGGTTTATCCAATTCAATTTTCAAGTCTTTTAATACATCTCTTATCAATTTTAATTCGCTTATTGCTTCAGATAGCGCTACATATTCCGCTGCTGTGGAAGATTTGGTTACGCTTCCCTGTTTTTTTGATTTCCAATAAATCACGTTTCCGAACATTCGAATTACATAGCCGCTTGTTGATTTTCTGTCTAACGTATCTCCAGCCCAGCCTGCATCGACATAACAGTCAAGTTTATCAGCACTCAAATTTCTTTCAAACGTTAATCTTCTCTCTCTAGTTAAGTACAGGTATTTCAAAATTCGCATAGCGTATTTGAAGTGTGTTGGATAGTAACAGTTTTGGTATCTGCTCAAGTAATTCACGCCGTAACTTATGTCTGGTCTTGTTCCAGAGCTAACATATAAAAGTTCTCCAATTAGGTTTCTATACTTTAGACATTCTGATACAGATTGCGCTGGCTCACATTTTAAACTTTGTTCTATAGGAGTGTCGTGCAGTTTTGCATTTTCTATCTCATACTTCTTCGCTAACGATTCAATGTACGTTATTTGATCTAGCGTCATTATATTTCGGTTTGCATTGTACTCGATATTTATTCCTAAGTAAGTTTTAATTTCGTCCATATCTTTCATCTTGAATCTTTTTGTTAGTGCACTTTTGACACAGTTTAGCTTCTCTTGATTTTTACTACATACAATGAAATCGTCTACAAATAGTAGTAGGTAAACTTGTTCATTTACACCATTTATATAATATAAACAATAATCATTGTCGCTGCGTTTAAATCCTAACTCTTTTAAATACTCATCTAAACATTCATACCAGGCTCTCGGGCTCTCCCTTAAACCGTATAATGCCTTTTTTAATTTACATACTGTAACGTGTACGGCTATACCAGCCTATACTGGTATAGTCGTACACAGCACATACGCATCGCGCAGGTGGGGTGACACCAAATGACGTCACAAGTCATATATAAGGAGCACCGCTGAGACGCAAATTAGCGGACTCGAGCCAAAGCGGCCGACCGACTCAGACGCGAAATTAAAAATATCAATTCACATAACCTAAAATCAACAATTTTCATTATAGCTAAAAATTGCTTTTTGATAGAAAAATATATAGTAAAATCGTCCTAGCCAAAGCGGCAGTTCAACAATTTGAATAAAATCATAAATTTTGTATTTAGCTAAAGTAGCATTACAAGTAGAAAAAGATAAAATCATTAAACCTTCTCTAGACGAAATTAGAGAAAATCAAAGTAAGCGAAAGAGAAAAGAAAGACGAGTAAAATTAAGTTAAAACAAGACATCAATCATTCATCTCACTCATTCACTCATAATTATAATTTTTGTTCAACCATTATTAGATAAAATTTCTTTTTGTAAATAGTTTTTGTGTGAGACAACGCGCACAAGCATTCCAAATAAATCTATAAGCGATCTAACGATCATAAGGTATCAGAAATTTGATTTTTGTTTTCAACTTCCAAATTAATCAAATTTTCATCATCTCTTTCAGAAACCACTTCGTTTCAAATTAATAAAACTTAAATTCATTGTTTAGCTAAAAGGCAGCTTCGGTGAGTGTGTTGGACAGCTACGGTATAGCTATAATTGGTACCCTAGTCTGAGAACACACATATCCCAAGTCTGTAAGTAGGCAGCTTCGGTGACCTGGACTCTAGGCAGCTACGGTAGAGGTAAAATCCTATCCTAGTCTGTTGAGTCTGGGATATCCCAAGTCTGTAAGGAGGCAGCTCTGGTAGTGAAAAATCTATCTGAGTCTGTATTGGGGTAAATTAAGGGTTTTTTACATTTTTCCCAGAGGAGCTCCAAATATCATAACCCGTGACAAAGAACACACGCGGACTAGGTTAACTTCACCAGCCTTCTGCTGGTGAAGCATAACCATAGAAAGTTACAATACCCTACCTGTGCCGTCATCGTAGCCTTCAGGTTGTTTGACGTACACTTCAGACATTACCTTCCCATTTAAAAAAGCTGATTCAACATCCAGTTGGTTAATAATTCAATTATATTGTATACAGTAGGATAATAAAATTTTCAGAGTTTGTGTTCTAGCAACTGGTGAATATAAGTCATCGATAATCTCTGTCTGCTGATAGCCCCTGACTACGACCCTAGCGTTATATATATCTCATATTTTCTTTGTGAATATCCACTTTAAGTCTAAGATTTTTTTTCCTTCCGGCTTTTCTACTAGTTCAAAAGTTTCATTTTTAATTATACACTCCATTTCTTTGTTCATAGCCTTCACCCATTTTCCACTTTCATGGTTATTTAACGCATCATAATAATTTTCCGGAGTGTCTGCACTCACATAGTTCACATAGATACAGTAAGCATAATTTTCGGGTCTATATACATCTGTTTGTTTTTTTGTTCGAGTTGACCTTCTTACTGCAGGTGTCTCGTGTTCATTCTCTTGTGAGTTTTTCTGTGCATCCATGATTATTTCATCGTTTTCTTGCAAGATAATTTCGCTTTCATCTCTTCCGTTTGTTTTTTCATTATTGTGAACATCATTTGTTTCATTTCTGAGAGTTTGATTCTCACTTCTGTTATCGCAAGGTATATCATTATTCCTATTATTTGTGTTTTCATCACCATCAAAGCCAACTAGTTTTACATTCTCTTCGATTATGTCAACATGTCTAGCAATAATAACTCTATTATCAATCAGGACTCTATACCCTACATTTTCATAGCCAACTAGTATACCCACATCTGCTTTTCTATCCCATTTATTTTGCCTTCTTACTTCAGGAATTCTGACAAACACTTTGCTTCCATATAATTTTAAGTTACTTATATTCGGCCTTCTCCACATCATTATTTCAAATGGAGTTTTTTTTTCCATAGTATTGGCCAACGTTCTATTTTTCAGATGAACAGCTGTCTTTACTACTTCTGGCCAAAATTTTTTTTCTAACTTAGCATCTGTTAACAAGCATCTAGCAGTATCCATTACGGATTTATTATATCTTTCTGCCGTTCCATTGAGTTCATGGACATATGGGGGGCACGGTTCAATCGAAATACCCTTTCCTCTAGTGAATTTATAAACTTCTTTACAGAGCATTTCTTTAGCATTGTCAGTAGTATATATAAGAGAGTTCTGGATCCAGCCTTCTTTACCGGCCATCAAGCAGTCGGTAACGTATCGACTCCGATGGTAAGTAACCTGCCGCGATAGTAACGATTTCAGATCATGGTTACCGATTTGGTTACCGACAATCTGATGGTTTTGATTTTCTGTCATGCGATGGCGCCACTACCGATTAGCATTTTGGATCATGGTAACGATTGCCGATCTTTCGATACCGATAGTCCGATGGTAACGATTACGGATCGTCGATCTTCCGTTACCGACAATCTGATGGCTGCAATTTTCCGTCGTGCGATGGCGCCATTTCGAATCATGGTAACGTGAACCATGGATTGTCGATCTTCTGCTATCGGTAGTCTGATGGTAACGAATCTTGATTCTGGAATCATGGATTGCTGATCTTCTGTTACCGACAAGTCGGTAGTCTGATGGTAGACAAATCGGCAGTCTGATGGTAATGAATCTTGATTCTGGAATCATGGATTGCTGATCTTCTGTTACCGACAAGTCGGTAGTCTGATGGTAGACAAATCGGCAGTCTGATGGTAACGAATCTGAATCATGGATTGCCGATCTTTCGTCACCGACAATCGGATGGCTGCAATTTTTTGTCGCGCGATGGCGCCACTACCGATTCGCTTTCGGATCATGGTAACCGATTACCAATCTTTTTTTTTTTTTTTTCTTCCCTTACCGATTTTTCCCCCTTACCGACAATCGAATCGAATTCTTAGCTTATATACGCATTATACTAGCTGAAATGTTGGAAGAGTGACAGGGTGTTGTAAGCAACGACGCGAATCATCTGAAAATATATGTTTTGTTTTATTAAATATTTCCTACGTCTAACCTATTCTAAAAGTAATAATAATTTTCTTATACGCTATTTCTTAAGTCTAACCTATTCCAAAGTCTTAAGTCTAACCTATTCTAAAGTCTTAAGTCTAACCTATTCTAGGATAACAATTTTCTTAAAACTATATATATTAAACTGAAACTATATATTTACAACGCGGCGGTGGTGGCGATCATGCCACGCGTATCTGAAACATACAGGTATATTGCAATAATCGAACGGTGTGTGATGAAAATGATATTAACTTACCAGGTGACGAGTCGCGGTGTCACTCCGAGTCATATTCATAAATATGTTGTCGTTCGAGTGGAATTACTCTCGGCTGCGGTGGCGGTATGTCGGGGGATGATGATCTCGATGATGATGGCAAACTCGGACTCGATCGGGAATACACCGATGAGACCGAACCGGGTGATGGTGATCGTTCTCTCTCCCTATTTATGTGTACCGTCTCCGCATCCGAATCACATGCATCTTCCGACATGGAATGATTTGATATTGACGGGTAATGTTTTCCATCATCTCATAGTAAATGTTCGCGGTTTCGTCTACGAAGTTCCGATCTATGTGACTCTCACGCAAAATACGCAACACCACCTGCGCGTTCTGAAGATATCGCACCCTCAACTCAGCCCTTCGTCGCAGTTGAGCCGCCCGCCGTGCAACTCTCCCATGAGTGGAATTCATCTGGATTGATCACACATTCTTATCTTCAGAATCTATTAAAATTTGCGTATTCAACACCAACGACATACCTTTTTATTCATTTTTTTCACGCGTCTAGTTTTTGAAATTCCTCTTTTTCTTGTCTTTCCCCGCTTGACACTTTTTCACTTCGATTCTATAAACTTGCACTATACACCGATCTTTCAAATTGGAAACTGTCTTCTTCTTCTTAAACTGACCTGGCGAGAAGGGTTGGGTTGCATCCCATTGGCTGCATACCACCCCCAAAATAAAATCAAGCCTAACCAACCGGAGAACAGCTCTCAAAGACCACCACCCACACCATAAAGTCGGTCAGTCTCAAAGGCTCGAGTAATAAACCAATGTGATTTTTTCACCGCTCGATAATGACAAACATAAACATTGCAATAAGAAGATAGGGTTTTTCCGCCTTCATTCGCACGGTACCACCGTTTGCACAGCTGCGCGCATACCAATCCTACGCTATGAATCGATTATGTGATTTTCGCCGCTCAAAAAACGCCAGAATTTTGTTAACCTGTGGGTGGTCGGTGCACAGCTGCCAATCCGTACATTGTTCAGATAAATTTGCCAAACATAAACATTGCAATAAGAAAATTTGGTTTTCTCGCATTCATTCACACGGTGCCACCTGCACAGCGGTGTGCATACCGATCCCACGCAATAAATCATCAGCTCAGTCAATTTCCGCCTGTACTTGAGACCGCACACGTGGTTGTCAATATAGAGCTCATATTGGATCTACAAGGTTTTGGGCGATTCCGCGATAAATTTGTGATAAAAGAGCTGGCCGCAATAAGCATTCGCGCGCATGAGGAATATAAGCAGGGTATTACACGCATCCTCTTCAAAGCACCATGTTCGTGGGTGACTCTCTCAAGCGAGTATAAAAATCTCAATTCGTGGCTAACACGATTCCATCATGGAATACCCTGGAATGCTGGAGAAACACCGTATAAAGATGCGGTGAAAACTGTGAGAAAAGTTGTACAAGATGCGAGTTACATTTATGTGAAGGGGTTGGAAAGAAACGCTGGATTGAAAAAATCCTCGGTGACGACTCGAAACCGGTGATTGATTTGGACGAGCTGGGGTGTCCGAATCTTTGAATACTACGATTAGAATCGCATGTATTTCATTGGCATGGAGACTGTCATGGTATTGTACCTGGAGGCCACCATTGTGCCTTCGAGAACGTTCAGTGGTTGAAGAACTGGTATTTGGAGGAGGGTCATAAAAACCCCTCTCCGCACGTCTCGAGAGCGGGGGATGATGGTTTAAAAGTCAAGAGCTCGCAGAAAGCCACATTCGTGCATCCCGACTTGTCGCCATTAACACATCTTCCACGTATATTCGAATCCTCAAACTCTTTCGAACACGGTAAGAATCCCATCACACGATAATCGATAATCATATTCAATTATAATATCAAACTGATTTCGAATTATTCATTTTCCTGTAGATGGACTTCAGCAGCCTAAACAGCACCAGCCGTATGGATAATGATAACGTGCAGATGAAAAAGATGTCCGAGCTGGAGGTTGGACAAAAGTACGACATCACAAAACTCAGGCTTGCAAAAACGAAATTTGGCAGTAGAATCATTGCAACGATTGCCGACGAATACATTGTGTTCCTGCCTGCGAGAGTTGGAAAGCTTCTAGAGAATGATTCCACCCAGCTGGATCAGTTGAACAACGAGGCGAATCAGAAACGTTTGCAGATACTCTATCTCTAGTAAGTTAGAATAAGCTTAATCCATAGTTCTCAAGCATGCAGAATCCTTAAAATGTGGCTAATTTTTTGACAGTACCGCTGATTGGGTTGTATTCAACAATGCGATCGTGTATAATCATACAGTAGACTGAAGTATTTGCTGGAAATGCAACGCTAGTTTCAAATTCCAAACGAATATCCACAGGTCCACTCTTTAACGATTCATTTTGCTTGGAACAGTCTATAGTAATGAGTGGAGCTCTCTCCAAAAAATCACTCTTCGACAAAAGAGGCTCAGATTCCTTATCGTAGTATGAAATTTGGAAGTTTGTATACATATTGTAGAGAATGGCATATTGATTGCGTGCAATATCAAGATTCAAATTTCCATAGGGATAGTATTGTGAGTTTAGGAAAAGTTTCACATCTCTAATCATACAATGATCGAATTGACTGGCATTTTTCTTCGCATCGTTTCGTCGTGTGGTTTGGAATCCTAGTATGACGTGTCTTGGTTTCTCTAGCTGTGTAGATGTCTTGACAACCCATACATGTCTCGTTGTTGCAGGCAACATTGGGTACTCGTACATTTCCCACGAACGAAAACTCATACATACAGCCGGATCTTTGGCGATATAATTGAGCATCTTAATCTTTGCGGTATCTGATAGCCTGATGTATGGCAACAGCCATTCAATTTTTTCGATCGAAATTTTGACCTCCGCCATAGTGGTTTGATGTATGGTATTTGAATCATTGTTTGATCGCGTCAAAATTAGCTCATGCTTCGCATTGACAATGATTCGATTATAGTCCTCGGCGAATCCGAGTAAAAAATTCAGCGGTATAACAACATCAAAGTATCCATCAGCGTTGGTTAGTTTATTATTATTATCCACCAACCAACCGGTGTTTCCCAGAAGATGTTGTTGCCCCGGGGTGAATGACAAGTATCCCTTCATAATACTCGTGATGCCGACATTCTTATTCTGATCAATCTCATGACCATTCAGCTCATAACGCATATCGCGAAACATGTGACACACCGCCATATTGACCAATTCCGTGCCTGCACCGGCAGCGGTACCATCCGATTTCGTGAGCCGACCGTAGATGTGGAGTGAACTTTTGCTGGGTAATACGCATGCATCTTGATTCTGCACAGCTATGCGGATCTCATCGTTATTTTTGAATGTAGATGCGGCATACGGTTGATGTGCATGTATTTCACAGTGGGCAATCGACTCGTCGAAGGTCACAGGTGTTTAAATTTTCATCATTTTCGTGATGAACATATGCAGAAATAGCAACGAATTCTTGTATTCCACCTCCACCACAACGAAGTCGGAGTCCTAGGCTCTGGAGAAACTGAACGTTTTGATGTGTCACTCGAATCGAAGCTGCTCGATGACTGATGATGTTTGGACATGTTATCAAGCTTTTATAACTACCGCCAGATTTTCTTGCCCTCTCAAACACAATGCCCATATTATCCCAAAGATTTCACATGCAATCGTATAGTTAGAGTTTCACCTCGAAAATTGATCAATTTCCCGTCCTGATCGACTATTCTCAGCTGTATATCGTGTATTGACTGTACGGTGATCGGATGGTAAATGACATTTGTCGGCACTTCAACAATCTTATATCCCGGTGGTACGGTTGGGAAAAATTGATGAATCGTATGTACTCGATGCTCATTGATATACGCACCCGTGGTAATATTACACTCAACCCGCAAGGCGTTGACTTTGAGTATGCGACGGGCAACTCGGATTTGTGGGTAATACCGCTTTGGAGAACATTGGGGGTGAAACCGAGCAAATGACCGATGGAATCTTTTGGTTGAAAGTCTATCTGTTGATTGCATCTAATTTCACTGAGTAACTCATTGTTATTAGCTTTTAGGCTAAATTTTATATTATCAGGTAGTGTCTCTTTCAAATAATTTGCAATATCATCAATTTCATAGCTCCCAGTGGGTATTTTAATCACCGTGTCCGGTTTTATATAAAACTTATTACACCCCTCATCTATATTAGGGATTGCGTTGAATGTCAAGAGCTCTATAAGCCCGAGAACATACGTCTTTGTCGGTGATAGCTCGATAGGGGGAAAATATTGAGTCCCCAACACCGACGATTCCACTGAGAGTGTCAACGTGAACGAATCGGCCATGACTAATATCACATCGACGATTCGCATACATTTTATAGTTGTCCACTGAGAAACTTGAGGCATAAGTGACCGCAAATTATTGTGTTATATTCTTGATATCTCTTATGATTATATTTGACGCTACCAACACCGAGATATTTCATTAGATCTCTAGGCGGCTGTAAATCACCAAAACTGTCGAAATACACCGCATCGTCACCATTTTTCGTGTATGCAACCCAATGCGTCCCCGGACCGTTTTTATCATCGAGATTGATAATTGCAGATTCACGCTTTCTAGGCCCTGAACTGGGTAAATCATTCCGCATAAAAACACCTCGAAAATGTGGAATTTTCATAGCTCTTGCATAGTTGAGCAAATCGACATCTGTGAGGGCTCGGTGTGGTAGCTTTATTAGTTTTTTGCCGGCTTCAAATACAGTCCCATACCCTTCTTATATGGTTTCAGGTATAAGCCCTTTCCCAAAGCAATCGCCTCCATTGTTGCGTTGTGCCGCTTGGATTCTTGTAACTAATGTTTGTTTGCATTAGCCTCATTGACAACCTTTGCTATTCCCGCAGCACCACCAGCTAAAGCACCTGTGGCACTAAGGGCTGCAAATATTGGGATTAGAAACGGTAATAAACCGCCAATTTTTCGGGGGACAGGCAAAATACGAGGCACGCGCACTTTTCCTTTAGAAACGGCCGAACGGGCACCCGCCAAAGCCGATTCAATAGCTTTGGGGCCTGGCCTCATGGATTTCTTTGCCGCTTGTATAATAAATTTCAATGTCCTTTTCCTGTTCTTAGGCAATGTCTGTGTCTTGACCCTCCTCATACCCATACCCAGTTTGGATTTTGCTTTCATGGTGTTGGTAACCGCCCAGGCAACAGCTCTTTCAGCCGTACTCGCGTCTTCAGCTAAAACCCGATTCCACGCCCTCTCGGCAAGCACTTTGTCGGCCTTATGACGCTCTGCAATATTATCGTGATTTTTGGAATATGCAATATCGTGCTGCATGCATGCGGCGTCTAGAGCATTGATACCACGATCACCGCGAGCTAACCTCTTTGTCAATTTTGTACCAGGTCCGCAGTACTGATAACCGGGAACATGTAATTCGACGGGGAGATTGTTGATGATTTTATTTATTAACCCACAACCGCTCTTTTGTCTACGTGTGCGCCCAACCATGGTTCATCGTAAACTAACACAAATTCTAAAAAAGAGCGTATTTTATACGTAAATATATTAGTTCTCATCGTGACGTTTACCAGGCATCATGAAATTTCAGGATCAAACAATTAAATTACTCATTGCCAATTTCGATAATTTGGTTGAGCGAAAAAAGAAGAAGGGTAAACGACACGGGGCCCTACTGCCAAACAGTGTAAGGGCTGTCTTTTGCGGGCCCTCGAATTGCGGCAAAACTAATGCCCTTCTCACGCTACTCACACATGCTAATGGCCTACGATTTGAGAATGTCTACGTCTATTCAAAATCCCTCAATCAGCCAAAGTATGAATTCCTGAACAGGTTGTTGGAACCGGTGGAGGGGTTGGGTTATTTTCCGTTTGATGAGCACAAGGAGGTTGTAAAACCGAAAGATGCGCACCCCAACTCGATTATGATTTTCGATGATGTGGCCTGTGAGAAGCAAGATAATATTAGAGCCTATTTCTGCATGGGGCGGCACAGAGATGTCGATAGTTTTTATCTTTGTCAAACGTATGCCCGAATTCCAAAACATTTGGTGCGTGATAATGCAAACTTATTGATTCTTTTCCGTCAAGATGAAATGAATTTGAAACACATCTACGCCGATCATGTGAACACCGATATGACCTATCAGCAATTTAAAGATTTGTGCTTGGCATGTTGGAATGGCGGTAGATATAGTTTTGTAACCATCGACAAAGACAGTAAGATTAACGCTGGACGATATAGGCGAGGCTTTGACTGCTTTATAAGTCTGAATCACGGATAAACCGCATACAGTCACAACACATCGATCAAACCAGCAGCATGGAGAGCTCCAAGATACGTAAGCAAAACGATGTGTTGCGAGAAATAACCAGGGCTAGCGATATCATTCGACGTAAACACAAAATGATCAAAATGGGGAAAGACACCAGTGAGCAAGCCATTAGTGAAATTTTCAAACCCCTGGTTACACCACTGCACCAGTTGGTAGATTTATCGAAGCAGCAGCAACGGCTATTAATAAAGCGGGAAGTGAAAACGGAGCCGGGTTCGGTTAAGACGGAGAAGACGGAAGATTTTGTGAAAACAGAAGATTATGGTAATACCGATGATGGTGATGATGATGATGATGATAATGATGCATATAAAAGTGCGATCGATGGGAGCTTCACAACTAACGCTGCTATTGGTGACAATGCTACAACTGTTACCGCTATGGATGATACGGCTGATGCCCATGACGATGATGATGATGGTGATGATAACAATCAGGATGGTGCGTTTGCGGTCGCTTCTACAAGCACGCCGATGGCGAGAACGGGGGTCAAGACGACGCGCTATTTAAGCATGTTTACCTCGTCCAAAGGGCGCAAAAACTTGGACACGAAATATGGTGTTCGGAAGCTAGTCGGTAGAATGAAGATTAATCATAGAATCATAGAATGATCACTCGGTCATGGATCATTGAACAATGAGCATAGACATATTTGGACGACAGCTGGTGAGCAACAGTCACCGAAAAGGTGTTATTCAAGGCCCTCCGGGTGTTGGATTCAAATGCACCGCCGATAAGCATTATGATCTAGATGGCAAACGATTATGTAATATCGCCGATCCACAGGAACCTAACGATGTCGTTTCTCTGAAAAGTCTTGAAGATATTACACGGCGAGTCCTAGGTGTTCTCGAACATTCTATGGAAAAAACATTTTCGAACTCTACGCTGCAAGCACTCCACAAGTTTGAATCTCAACTTACTGCACGTCTAGATCGGGAGCATACCAACAATTTCAACGCGAATCAACACATTCAGACGCTTATGACTGAAAAGATTGACACTCTAACGGCGAAAAAGGAAGTTCTGGAGACTCGATTGGCTGCCATAGGAGTTGATCCCGAGGAGTTCAGTCACAACGGGCTACTTCGGGGAATTCACCTCGAATCGAGCTAGATCATTGAACAATGAGCATAGACATATTCGGTCGTCGGTCGGCTAGCGGGAAAATCAAAAGTGTGGGTGGGCGCGGACCTCCCGGTGTTGGGTTTAAAACCACCATCGATAACCAGTACGACATAGCCAATAAACGATTGTGTAATATTGCATATCCACAAGAACCATCCGACGCCGTTTCTCTGAAAAGTCTCGAGGATATTACACAGCGATCATATAATGCTCTTGAGCACTCTATAAAAGAGACATTCGAGTAATCCATGCGACAGTCTCTCGAAGCTCTTGAATCTAAACTTAATGCCCGCATAGATCGAGAACACAGCGAAAGTTTCGAAGAAGATCAACGTATTTGGGTACAGGCAAAAGAAAGGATTGAGGCACTGAAAGGGGATTGTGAATCTCTGGAGAAACGGTTGGAGATAGCTGCGAATAACGTTGAAAAGCTCAGCCGGCACTACATTCGCGGAATTCCGGCCAACTTGTTGCCGAGCATCAAACGGAATAAATACATTAAAAATTGGGTGCGGAGGCAGGAGGATGAAGGCGGCAATAGCAAACGAACTTCATAGACCCGTTCGGCGTAATTATCCTCGACGTTATGTCGATATACGTGGTTTGGATGAGACCTGGCAAGCCGATCTTGTCGACATGTCCGCGTACTCATCCGTCAACAGGGGCTCAAACTTTTTGCTCACAGTGATTGATATATTTTCTAAATTTGCGTGGGCCGTACCGATCAAGGGTAAAAATGCCAAAGACGTAACAGCAGCGATGAAATCTGTGCTAACTCAGGGTCGCAGACCGAAACATCTACACGTTGATCAGGGCAAGGAATTTTACAACAAAGAATTTAAAAGTCTTATGAAACATAATGGGATCAACATGTACTCGACATTTGGCAACTTGAAGGCATCGATATGCGATCGCTTCAATCGTACACTGAAAAATAAAATGTGGAAGCAATTCACGCTCCAAGGTTCTCATAAGTGGATTGGCATTCTACCGGATTTAATTGCATCGTATAATAACACCAAACATCGCACGATTAGAATGAAACCAAAAGATGTAACTACGGTCGATGAAAAACAAATATATCGAAGTGTGTACAAACCGCGTCAGATCAAAAGAAGCCAACGGAAGCGCAAATTTAAAGTTGGCGATAAAGTTCGAATTAGTAAATATAAACATGTATTCGAAAAGGGCTATACACCGAATTGGACAACGGAAATATTTACAGTTGATGAGGTGAAAAATACCAACCCTCCGACATACAAACTCACCGACTACCTGAACCAACCCATCAAGGGTGGGTTTTATGAGGAGGAGCTCAGCAGGGTGCAATATCCGGACGGTTATCTTGTAGAAAAGGTCTTGCGAAGGCGTGGTGATCAACTCTATGTAAAATGGTTGGGATTTGACAGTTCACACAATAGTTGGATAAATAAATCTGATATGTAATATAATTTAATAAATTTTATTATCAACATATTTACATTTGTTTCTTCACCCTCCGCACATATTAAATAAATTTTTCTCACATTTTCTCACATTTTCTCAGATCTGAAAAGTTTTTCTCACATTTACATGTAAAGTAAATGGGAAATTATTTTATCCTATTTTAGAAAACTTTTTCCAAATGTGAGAAAAATTTTCCAAATCTGAGAAAATGTGAGAGAATGTGAGAAAATGTGAGAAAAACTCTTTGCAAATATTCGAGAAATTTTGTTAATTTACATAATCACGATAACCCCAAGGTAAAGTATCAGTTTCACCGGGTATCAATTTTCGTTTATCATCACACCAGCTTAGAGCTAACTTATTCTGCACTATAGTGCTAACTGTATGTTGTCGACTTTTTATCATACACTGTTTCTCAACTAAATTTTTATAGTTTATAAGGCATCGTTTGTAATCATCAAACGTGATGGATTTTAATGTGGATCCCTTTACACCCTTTGCACGTTTCTTATCGGTATCGCCGCGAGTTCTGAACGTGTAGAGTTTTGCTCGCAGTCCGATAAATTCAGTCATAATTTTACCATTATTCTCATCCTTCATCAGGCCGAGACGTTTTTTATTCAACAGGGGGATGCCGTAGGCATTATCTCGAGGGTAGTCTGATGTGTCAAACATTGTCACAACATCACGTTTGATGATTTCGTATATATTTGGTACAGTGAATTGGTATATCAGGCTATCCGTATCGGTATACATGAGTTTTGCCTCACTACTCGAAAAATTATTTTTCACATAATCATAGTGGAAATTGTATAGGAATATTTTCGAGAGATCGAGAATTGCAGCTCCAATGTATATAGGTTTATTGAAATATACCGTGGTGCGATTTAGCTCAATAATCGCCATATCTTCGCCGAATATGGTGCAGCTATGAAATGTGGGTCTTGCAATGAGAGCACGCGCACCGCCCCGACCCTCCCATTTCGTGATTAGTTTCACGTTCTTATGGTTACGCACATTCTCCATGGTCTTGCCGAATACCGCGTTATTCATAAGCTTGTAGAAATTTTTTTCGAACTCATTTTTCGACTGTTTTCGCATATTTGTATTAAGATCGATGTATGACTTCAACCATGGTGATTGTGCGAACCTTAGAATTCTATGCACTTTCACCAGCTTCAAACCAAATTTAATGCACTGTTTTAGATTACGATAGTGGAGTACTGTGACATGGCAAGTCACAAACCCCCCAAACCACGCGGAAATTAACGAAGATAGCCGAGGCCGATCGGCAGCGTGAGCCGATCGGCACTCTAATTAGAGACGGAGAACGTACAAGACGTGAAATTGTGAGAAGGAACCTTTTTTTGAGATCTCGCTTTAATTACCGTAAGGTCAGTACCTACCAATAACTACGCATTGTAGGCGCGTAAGGTAGCCAGGGCTACCAACCGGAAAAAGTAACTAGAAGTAGTGCGCAATATGTCTGCCTTGACAGACGGACACTCGAAAGGTACTCCTCAATAAAACAGTCATAACGTACATTTGTCGGGTTTTATTACAAGTGCCCAGTACCACCACAATTCAGAAGTGGGAAAACCTAACGTTAACCGGTTATCAAAGGAAGGGGAAGCTGTGTGCTCCCTAAGAAAACAAGAAATCCGATCCGTAGAGCTCTGTGCCGCGTGTTCGGGCGTGTTGGCGTCTCATGCTTTGTGCTTCAACGAGACCGGCATTAGTAGATTTAGTGAGCTGCGTGCCCGTGATAAATCTGAAACAAAAAGAAAGTGAGCTATGTGCCAAAGAACAAGCTGAAAAAAGAAAAACATCAGTGAAAAACTCGGTGAAAATAGCAAGGACTCGAAGCGTTGGTATATATCTATATATATTAGGGAAGCGTCGGGACGCGTACAGAGTATCCGGTGGTAAAGAAGGACCACTGAATCGATAATATCGATATCTTAGCTTTACGAACACTACACAAACGAGGTCGATAAAATCTATCGACGGAAGACAAGGAGCGAGTCACGTGACAACAGTCGCACGCAGATCAGGTTAGTGCTACGAACACAACGACTCACGATGGATCCGCAACAACTAACAATGGCGCAAATAAAAGTAGTTTTGCAGCAGCGTAATCTGCTTATAACCGGACGCAAAGCAGAATTAATCATACGAATGAATGAAGCTGATCCATCAGGAAAATGGGTCGAAGAAGCTCGCCAGGCTGCCGAAGAAGAGGACGACGAGGCCCGGGGCACGTCACGGCAATCAGGTGAAAACGAGGTAAGAGGATTGGAGGAGCGAGAAGCAACCATCCGGCAAGCAGAAACAGCTCTCATGAGACGAGAACTTGAATTGTTACGACGGGAAAACGAGATGCTGAGAACGTCTCCGGCGCCAAGCTCCAGATCAACCTCTTCCAGGACATCACTGAGTGTAAAGAACGTAAGCGAGCTTCTCAGTGAATATAATGGATCGAGCGAGGACTACGAACGGTGGAAAGCCCAGGTAAATCTCCTTCGACGAACTTATGACTTGGATGATAATTCTTGCAAAGTAATGATCGGCTCTAAGCTTAAGGGAAAGGCACTGAATTGGTATCACTCCAAGGCAGAGCATCTGTTACTAACCGTAGAGCAGTTGTTGGAGCAAATGGCATCTATGTTTGACCAACGACCAGACAGACTGCAGCTGCGCAGGAGGTTCGAAGCCAGAGAGTGGCAACGCAATGAATCCTTCAGCGACTATTGCCATAATAAGATTATTTTGGCAAACAAGGTACCGATTGCTGAAGAAGAAATCATAGATTATGTCATCGAGGGAATCCCTTCAGAATATTTGAAGAATCAGGCACGTATGCAAACATTCCCTTCAGTACAAAATCTTCTTGAAGCATTTAAGAAAATTCAGCTGAACCCTCAAAAACCGTTCATTAACAAGCGTGACTATCAGCAGCCTAAAGATGTAAGAAACAAACCTAAAACCGACTCATCATACCAAGGCACAGGGTCAGCATTGACCAAGGAGGCAAACAATACTTCCAAACCTACACCTAGAGGCATAACGAAGTGCTACAACTGTAATAACAATGGCCATTATGCCAAGGACTGTCCACAACCAAGAAAGGAGAGAAGGGAACCAGCACCGAAAGAGACCGGAGTCAGGACTGACCGCCAAATTGGGTGTGTCTGTCACACCACCGCTGAAGAAGATGAGGAACGGGAACCCCAGTTCCAGTCAGAAGAAGAGGAAAGGACTTCGGACCAGGACGACGAAGAAGAGATAGCTTTCATTGACCTGAACGCCGAAAACAGAGATGAATTTCAGAAACTTACAGACTTTAAGATTAAGGAGTGTCAGCCTTTCACACTGTTGTCTAGAATAGATACAGGTTGTCCTATTAGTCTTATCCAGGAGCAATTCGTAAGTAGGAAAGCTATGAGTACCCCTGGGTGCGAATGGCAAAAATACCATGGTCTGAATCAATCAGTAGTGAGAATCGTAGGGGTAATAGACACACAAGTCACTCTTGACGGTGACACTAAAGACATTACGTTAGGCGTAGTTTCAAACGAGACCATGAATGCACCGGTTCTATTGGGAAGGGATGCGCTCAAAGTGTTTGGTTACGCCCTTACAAAAAGTCCTGCCTATGACGCTGCCGTAACTGGTATTATGCACATTGGTATGGAAGATCAGGTGGAGATCGATCAAATTAGGATTAACCCAATTATTCCGCGTGAATACAAAGATCGATTTAAGACCGTTTTCATGAAATACTATGTAAATCCGGGGCGACCCGTAAACCCCAAAATACAAGTAGAAGCAAGGATAAACTTAAAAAATAACCAACCTATTCATTTTGGTCCACGCCGACTGGCCTACACAGACAAGGAGAAAGTTAGACGTATATTAGATACATTACTTAGAGATCATATTATACAAGAGAGCAAATCTGAATATGCATCGCCTATAGTCTTAACCCGTAAAAAGAATGGAGACATTAGAATGTGTGTAGACTTCCGTGCTTTGAACAAAATCATGTCCAGGGATAACTATCCCCTACCGCTTATAGATGACCAATTAGATCAGCTACGGGGTAAAGAATACTTTAGTGGGCTGGATCTTAAAGACGGCTCTTACCATGTGATAATGGCCCCAGAATCAGTCAAATACACTTCCTTCACCACTCCCATGGGTCAGTTTGAGTATCTGCGAATGCCGTTTGGCTTAAAGATTGGACCGCAGTGCTTCCAGCGGTTTATCAATGAAGCCTTAGCAGAATATATTCGTTCAGGCGACGTTGCCGTGTACATGGATGATATCTTAATAGCAACTAAAACATTGGAAAAACACTTAGACGTACTAAAGTCCTTATTCCGCACCTTAGTTCAGAACAAATTAGAGCTGCGACTCGACAAGTGCTCCTTCCTGGAGACTGAAATCGAACACTTGGGATACAAAATCACCAAAGAAGGGTTGAGCCCGACCGATAGCGGCGTAGCCGCAGTAGTAGGTTTCCCTACTCCAAAATCGGTTAGAGAGGTACAAGGTTTTTTAGGTCTTGCATCGTGGTTCCGCCGGTATATCAAAGATTTCTCTATCATAGCTAAACCCCTGTACAATCTCGTGAAAAAGAATGCGATATTCGTCTTCGGCGATGACGAAAGACGGGCGTTTGAGTTGCTTAAAAGTAAACTAACGGAATCTCCCATCTTAGCAATTTACGACCCCCACGCAGCTACCGAACTCCATTGTGACGCGAGCGCGTTAGGATACGGAGCGGTTCTGCTGCAGATGCAGCCCGACCGTTTGATGCATCCCATCTTTTACTTTAGTCGTCGTACTACAGAAGCTGAATCCCGTTATCACAGCTTCGAGCTGGAAACGCTGGCTATCGTGTACGCCCTACGCCGATTTCGAGTATACTTGCAGGGAATGCAATTCACTATCGTATCGGACTGTAGCGCGGTAACACAGACGTTGGAAAAGCGAGACATAAACTCCCGTATTGCACGGTGGAGTTTGGAACTACAAAGTTTTGATTTTAGGATAATCCATCGACCAGGATCGCGAATGGGGCACGTAGACGCCTTAAGTCGCGCGTTTGGAATTCTTGTCGTGGAAGACAATCCGTTCGAATGGAACCTGACGGTTTCACAAAGTAAAGATCCGAAGATCTACGAAATCATGCAAAAATTAGACAAAACGGAGGACCCTCACTACGAAATGCGCAACGGGTTGATATACAAAAAGCATAAGGGTGCTAGCTTATTTCTAGTTCCCGATCAAATGGTGAATCACGTGTTGTTCCACTACCATAACGATATGGGGCACGTTGGTATTAATAAAATGGTCGAGATCATAGGACGTACTTACTGGATCCCCAGGTTGCGAATAAGATGCGAGGATCACGTTCGCCACTGTCTGCGATGCATCTCTTTCTCTCCCCAGACAGGCAAAACCGAGGGTTACCTAAACCCTATACCCAAGGGCGATAAGCCTTTCGATACCATACACATCGATCATTTTGGGCCTGTAGATCAGCGGGTAGCTCTGAAAAAACATATTCTCCTAGTGATTGACGCTTTTACCAAATTTGTTCGCTTGTACGCCACCAAAACGACTAGCTCTAAAGAGGCCGTTGATTGCTTACAACAATATTTTAATAGTTATAGCCGACCGAGAGTGATTATTTCCGATCGCGGAAGCGCTTTCACTTCTACCGAATTTGAAACGTTCCTTGAAGACTATAAGATTCACCACATTAAGATAGCGACTGGGTCCCCCAAAGCCAATGGGCAGGTAGAACGGGTTAACAGAGACCTCGCCCCAATGCTTGCCAAACTCACCAATGATTCCGAAGGAAAACAGTGGTATAAAATGTTAGGTGAGGTTGAACATTCAATGAATAATACGATTAATAGGTCGACTGGGTTCTCACCCAGTCAGTTATTGTTCGGATTGGACCAGCGTGGTCACGCAGTTGACCGAGTAAGAGACGCCGTGCAGGCACCAGCCGAACTTGGCGCTCGTAGATTGATAGAAAAGCGGGCCAAAGCGGCAGAAGCCATCGTACAAGCTCAGGCACAGCAGAAACGTACTTATGATCGTAAACGCAAAAAACCACACACCTATGACGTGGGTGACATGGTTATGATCAGGAATTTTGAAAGTACTCCGGGCATATCGAAAAAAATGATACCTCGATTTAAGGGTCCTTACGAGATTTCAAAGGTACTCCGAAACAACCGGTATGTGGTCACCGACAAACAGGGCTTCCAGAATACTCAAAAGCAGTATGTGGGTACTTGGGAGTCTCCCAATCTCCGTCCTTGGCCCCGAAAGAAAATGTGATGACAGAATATATCTAAGAAACCAAAGATTGCCAAATGTATTACCATATAATATTTACTCTTTAAAATATTACGTTTTATACTTACCTGTATTGTTAACTATTCCGATTGAACCTAGAATGTAAATTGTTGATTAGCATAACACTAGACTTAAGGATAAATATTGTCACTTATTGTCATGAATATACTTACCTCTACTTCGTTAAAATCCCAGTTTGGGACAAACTTCATGTCAAGATAAGCCGAACTGTAGGCGCGTAAGGTAGCCAGGGCTACCAACCGGAAAAAGTAACTAGAAGTAGTGCGCAATATGTCTGCCTTGACAGACGGACACTCGAAAGGTACTCCTCAATAAAACAGTCATAACGTACATTTGTCGGGTTTTATTACAAGTGCCCAGTACCAACACAGCATATAGACTAACCGCCTACACACCCCCACAGACCGTTACACCTCACACCTAACCCCACACGTGTAATTAGCCGAAAATAAGATTAGTGAATAAATAATTAAGTACACCGTAACCCTCACGAGTCATCACTTCCCCGCCCTACCTCCATAATTAGCGGACGGATAGTTAACCGTTACAAATTGGCGCCCAACGTAAAAATCCACGAATTTCCCAGTAACACAGGACATTAAACAATTCACAAAACACATTAAAACACGAGAAAACAGGGTACAAAGTAGAAAAGTAGAACGGTTTTACACGAGGCGAGTACGAAAAACACGGTACAGAAATTCAAATACGAAACGAACACACAGACAGATAATGTCACTAAGACGGCTAAGCGAACCGGCGTTGCCAAGCGACACACAGAGGCACGGGCCTGTACGTGCGCACTTTATAAACAACACGCTGGACATAGATCCCATAAACACACAAGGTACACACAGATACATACAAGCACAAGGGACACACACACACTTCCGACCACGCATGCAAGTACACGAACCATACAGAGACGATAGGACGCACAACACTCGGCACCTGCTAGACGAACCGATCACACTTGACAGGGAAGTGCAACATACGTTGCATAGCACGCACATACAAAACACACAACCAACACGCTTCGAATCAGCGGAGTACACACACACCATACAACCGAGCCCCAATCACGCAAACACATACGGGCAGACATTTTTCGACGACCGGCGAAGGCAAGAAACAACAGGCGCGGAAACGTTTTTAGGCACTAATACGCGAAACATACAACACATACGTAACCTGATAGACCTGGACCCACCACAAACACAGCCGATAACGTATGACACACAGACGATACAACCACAACACACCCAGTACCTTAATAACAGTTATACACAAAAATCGACGATACCAATTAAAGAGATTCAAGGGTGGAACATAAAATACTCGGGAGAAACAGGCGAGGACTTATACGAGTTTTTACAAAACCTCCGCGATCTACAGTTAGGTTACGCTTTAGAAGACAAACAGCTGATCGACAACCTCATACCGGTATTAGACGGAACAGCGAAACAATGGTATAGATTACACAGAGGAAAATGGAACACATGGCAAGAATTTACAGCACACATACAACATGCATTTTTAGACACACGCCGTAGAGACAAAATAGAAGAGGACATAAGAAACTGCGTACAAGAGGAAACACAGACAATTACGGAATTTTTAATAAAAATAAGAACACTCTTCACGCTGCTAAACCCGCCATACACACCGACACAAGAGATAGAGATCACATACAGAAACCTTAGACTAGAATACAAACAATACATAAGGCCACACGAATTTAGATCGTTCGAACAGTTAGAAAGCGCAGGAAAACAATGGGAAACAAACATCGCATGGGAGGAGGCGAGACAAAAGACGAAGAACACCCAGTTAACACAGCAACCTAGGAACACATACACGCAATACACCCCACAAACACAATCACGTAGATTCCTATTACCAACACCAGACATCCAGCCACCGTACACAAACACAACACAAACACACCCACAGCTTCAATCAACACAACGCCCCGCGATCACATACACATCACCGACATACACATCACAGCCAAACACGCAGACGGGTACAACAGTACGCCGCTGCTATAACTGCAACGAGCCAGGCCACATGAGATGGCAGTGCACGAAACCTCAACAATCGGGAAACGAATAAGGGAATGCCCAGAACGGGTGGAGGCAATTCCCGAAACGCACAATACACATACACCCGAACACGCAACATACACAATCACACATAACCCACGCGATCCAAGATTCCACATAAAAATAGAAATGGACGGGTTAGAATTCAATGCACTGATAGACACGGGATCAACACATTCATACCTAGGACAGAAAATAGGAGAAATTTTAAAAGACAGACACACACAAATACAGGAGACACCGAACACAACAGTCTTAGTAGCGAACGGTACAAGCGCCGGAATATCGGGCATAACAACACGAACGATTCAAATAGCACACACAACTAGAGAAATAGAATTAGGCATTATACCCACACTCGCTTGGACATGCATCATCGGCATCGACGCCATAAGACAATTCGGTATGCAACTAGACTTTGCACAAAACACTTGGACACTAACCGAAAAACCAAACCAGACATACAGAATGGAACGATGGCCACAGACAACCCCAATACCATTACAGACACCGAGGCAAAACCCCAGTAAACAGTCAGAAAACACAGAACAGGAAACAAATACACATCATAAGGAAACTAAAGAACAAGAAACACAAACACACACTAAACAAGCAAAGGCAGCAGCATTGCAAGAAAAGAGAGCTAGAGAAGCACTCATAAAAAACTCAAAAACAGAGGGACCGGAACAAACACAAACACAAACAGATACTCCACCAAAGCGAAAAGCACTATTACCAACCCCAAAAATTCCACCTAACCCGAACCTATACAAACCGACAGATATGCAAAATACAGACAGAAGAAAACACACACAAACGGAGATACCTATACGAAAAGTATTGCTACCGACACCAAATATCCCACCAAATCCAAACCTATACCCCCGACACAGTACACCGCCACCGCGAATCTGCAGCGGAATACAACAACTCACAGACACACAGCACACAGAACTGCAAACACTTCTAGCAAACAAAATCACATCACTCCCAGGGCAGTTAGGACTAACACACCTAATATCACACAAAATCGACACACAAGGACACACCCCCATCAAACAACGCTATTACATGGTATCACCAAAAATAAGAGACGCGATATACACGGAAGTAGACAAGATGATCGAGGAAGAGGTAATCGAACCATCAGAAAGCGAATGGTCAAGCCCAATAGTAATGATAAAAAAGCCTAACGGCACATACCGATTCTGTTTAGATTTTAGGAAGGTAAACTCGGTATCACGGAAAGATGCATACCCCCTCCCATACATGACAGCAATACTCGATAAATTACGCGCAGCACAATACATATCTAAACTCGACCTCAGTCAAGCATACTTTCAAATACCACTACACGAAGACAGCAGACACATAACAGCATTCACAGTACCGGGGAAAGGATTTTACCAATTTGAAAGGATGCCATACGGCTTAACAGGAGCACCGGCCACCTTCCAAAGATTGCTAGACAAATTAATAGGACCCGAATCAGAACCATACGCATTCGCATACCTGGACGACATAATAATCGTAACACAAACATTCGAAGAACACTTACACTGGCTAGGAAAAATACTACATAAAATTACACACGCAGGACTCACAATTAACCCAGACAAATGCGAATTCGACTGCTCACAAGTTAAATACTTAGGATACATAGTAGATAAACACGGATTACACGTAGACCCAGAAAAAATACAACCACTGACAGACTATCCGGAACCGAAAACATTAAAACAATTGAGACGATTAATCGGAATGGCTTCATGGTATAGAAGATTTATCCCAAATTTCGCACACATAACAGAACCACTAACACGACTACTAAAGAAAGATCAGAAATGGACCTGGGGAGCGGAACAACAACACGCAACGAACACAATCAAACAAATCCTCACAACACCACCCACACTCACATGCCCCGATCACACACTACCATTCCAAGTACAAACAGACGCGAGCGGAACAGGCATAGGTGCAGTACTAACACAAACAAAGAATGAAGAAGAACACGTAATAGCATACGCCAGCCGTGCACTCAGCGAGGCGGAGAGAAAATACACAACAACGGAACAGGAATGCCTCGCGGTAATCTGGGCAATATACAAATTCAGACCGTACTTGGAGGGGTACCATTTCACAGTAATTACAGATCACAGCGCGCTCAAATGGTTACACAATTTGAAAAATCCAACAGGCGGACTAGCAAGATGGGCACTAGAATTGTTAGAATACGATTTCGAAATTATACACAGAAAAGGCACAGCACACCAAGTACCAGACGCACTATCACGATTACACGAACACGAAGAACAATTACAATTAGGCGCGATAGAAAACACCTCAGATAAATGGTACACATACAAAAAAACACAAGTTCAAACACGACCAGAAAAGAACGAATCATGGAGAATACGCGACACACACCTATACTTCCATAGACCCGATCCACTACACTCCAACCTATTACCGGACACAAACCCATGGAAATTAGTTATCCCCAAAGAACAAATCACACAAATATTACACGAAAATCACGACACAACACAAGCAGGACACCTAGGCATAGAAAAAACATATCAAAGGATAGCGAAGGAATATTACTGGCCCGGGATGTACAGAGACACAGTAGAATACGTACGAAAATGCGAAATTTGCCAAAAAACAAAAATAGAACAAAAACAACCAGCAGGCCTAATGGGACATAGAATAATCGAGGAACCATGGACAGTAGTAGCATCGGACATAATGGGACCACTCCCGATCTCAAAAACACGACACCAATACATAATAGTTTTCCAAGACCTATACACGAAATGGGCAGAAATCATACCATTAACGAAAGCGACAGCACAGACAGTAGAACACGCATTACACAAACACGTCATATCACGATGGGGCACACCACGCGTAATACTCACAGATAACGGCACACCATACATAAACAAATTAATTCGCGAACTCACACAAAAATTTGGCATCAGACACACAACAATCCCACCATACCACGCCCAGGCGAACCCAGTAGAACGAATAAACAGAACAATAAAAACAATGATACAAGCGTACGTAGAAAAAGACCACAGGGACTGGGACATACACTTACAAGACCTGCAATTTGCACTAAACACAAGCACACACACATCCACAAAACACACACCCGCATTCCTAAACCTCGGGAGAGAACTACACCCGACACAATGCTTGCGGAACAACATCGAGAACGAAGGCGACATAGAACGGCAAGACACGGACAAATGGACAGACCACCTACGTAGACTACAAATAATTAGGAAAGAAGTACAGAGACACCTGACAGAAGCAAACGAGAGACAGGCACACTATTACAATTTAAGACGAAGAAACACGGAGTACAAGGTGGGAGATAGGGTTCTTAAGAAAAATCACATGCTGTCGTCAAAAGCAGACCATGTAGCGCTAAAACTATCGCATAAGTATACAGGACCTTACATAATAACAAACAAAATCTCACCAACAGTATACGAACTAACAGCAGAAAACGGAAAAAAGGCCGGAAAATGGCACATAGACAATTTAAAACTGTATATATAAATAACTAATGAATGCAATTCGACCTTAACAGATACAAAGATGGACAGAGCAACGAGGACACCAACACGGACGCCACTACTACCGACACCACGACAGACAACATACCCAGACCGATACAGGACAGAAGACACACTGCAGACCGACAGACAAATACAACGACAATACAACATACACCCGCACACACCAGCGCGACGCACACTATTACCAACACCACAACAATATACACTACCCACGACACCACCAACAAAAATACCACTGCTACAAACACCAGGACTCGCACCACACACACACAGATACCCCAACCCACCCTCCACCAACACGACATCAACAACCACACACAAACACCCAACCACGACCACCAAGACACCAACTACAGACACACAAGACGACATAGAACAATTAGCAAACAGAATCGACGAACAAATACAAATAATGGAGGACGTAGAAAGACACAACACACAAAGATACAAGAACATACGGATACACGAACCAACACCCACACAACCATTACTCATAGACCTAGACAACTTACCACCCTACACGCCACCAGGACCAACAAAACACACACCTTCATACACACCTCCCATACACAATGTAACAGCGAGATACACGAGACGCACACGCACACGATCACATCCACCGTTCCCAAAACGCTACCATATAACACCGAAAGAACACACGCAAGACACAACCCCCACACAAAACACACAAGACACAGACTCGGACACATATGAGACAGCGGAGGAGATGGACACGGACACGGAGACAGACACAGACACACTGATTATAGAAATAGACGACACAGACACAATATAAACTACAGAAAAAGAGGGAGGAGGAGGAGGAATAAAAAGAACACGGAGCGACGGAACAGGACGGAAACGCCACCAGACAAAAAGACACACAGAAAACACGGAGAAGAGGGACAGGACACAGGAACGACACGAGACAAGAAGACAACAGGAAGACACAACGACAAACAGTACGAAATAAAAGATAGGATAGAAATAGGAACAACACAAAACACTTAGGTAAATAAGGATAACGCAAAATAGATAAGAACATAGAAATAAGGACACAGTAAACAAAAGGAAAAACACAAAATCACACAACACATAGGCACCCTATAGGCTTCACCCCGCGTGGGGAGGGGGGAGTTGTGACATGGCAAGTCACAAACCCCCCAAACCACGCGGAAATTAACGAAGATAGCCGAGGCCGATCGGCAGCGTGAGCCGATCGGCACTCTAATTAGAGACGGAGAACGTACAAGACGTGAAATTGTAAGAAGGAACCTTTTTTTGAGATCCCGCTTTAATTACCGTAAGGTCAGTACCTACCAGTAACTACGCATATAGACTAACCGCCTACACACCCCCACAGACCGTTACACCTCACACCTAACCCCACACGTGTAATTAGCCGAAAATAAGATTAGTGAATAAATAATTAAGTACACCGTAACCCTCACAAGTCATCACTTCCCCGCCCTACCTCCATAATTAGCGGACGGATAGTTAACCGTTACAAATTGGCGCCCAACGTAAAAATCCACGAATTTCCCAGTAACACAGGACACAGGTGTGAAATGCTCGGGGCAGAGAGGTAAGTCCGCATGCTGTTTATGGAGGTCTACCGGATAATCTAAATCCACCTCTAAAATATAACCGGTTGATGAATTATCAGGATGGGACAATACATCAATGACATCATTTTCCCACTCGAACGACCCACTCGGCAAATGTTCACTCATAGCTGCGCCATAGAGATTATTTACATCGAAATACATTAAATATGATTCCACCCTGCCTGGATCAAAATCTTCACCCATAAATCGATTATTTGCTCTTGCATAGCGATTTGAGCACTGTGCCACACCGCCCCTTATGCTTTTCTCGATGAATAATATCATTTCCGGATCGTCCAGAAGTTGGAGATTAATTTTTGTCTGCTTTAACATAGCATCAAAAGCAAGCCCAGGCGCCGTGTAATAATGCAGAGGGTCCAAGTTGTACGTTTTGAAGCAGCTATCGCGGAAATTTTGAAATATATCGGCTAATAAAAGTGCATCGGTTTTCAGGTATAAATCGGAATATTCACCCAGAGTTTTCAGCTCGAACTTGGCCCAAACATTTTTCGCATGTTCATAATCTTCATCGGAAATATGGGAATCATTTAGCCTTGAATAAAAATCTTTTTTAATTGGTAATTCCGGTTCATCAAGTTTTTCCCACGAATCGATGTATTCATAGGGGAATACACCTTTGCGAATCATCAAATCAAATTTTCCCTGATCGTCGTAAAAATTCCGGGTTATTTCTTTATCCGCATCGCACACGTATGATGCCAATTTGTCGATGCTGCTAGCCATAAATCGAATCAAGTCTATGAATCTCAAGCTCATCGTAGTGCCATCAACCCTCTTGGTAAATGATATATACTTTTCCTTATTAATAGGCAATAGTGAGATTTTAACCGAAAAATTTGAAGCTAAAGATTTGATTAAGAAATGCGAATCGTAGCCCGACAAATTGTGGAACACCACCGGAATCGTGTGTTTCTCTTTGAAATTCAAGTTACACCGATTATGGGCGGCACCGCGATATTTACCCGTGAAATGGCAGTGATCATGGCATTTTTGTTCTCCCGATAAAAATCGCTTCTCGCAGATGTGACAATTTTTTGAGCGCATATGACGGTCGCGTTGTGTCTGATTCAGAGATTCCATTGGAATTATATTTTTTATGCGCGACTCTACTTTAATGGATAATTCACGAAGCTGCTTGATGAACCATTCAACACAATCGGGCCCGCGTTTGTTCCTATATTCCGATAATGATCCATCATATGAGCAATGTACATAATAGGCGACACTGTGAGGGATATGCTCTTGAGATTCATTTTCAGTTGGTTTCAATATACACTCAAGATCCGCGTAAACGACGAATGGCACAGTTCCCTTGTTCTGAAAATTGGAAAATTCCAAAAAATTTTTCTCCGGAAATTCCATTCGGATGCTATTCATTCGAATGCAATCTTGCCTATGACTTTCATACAATCTATGTATACTGAAGTGACACAAGCATCTATCGCACAAAAATTGTTTGCCGTTATGTTTTGATTATTGCTTGTCAACCAGCCGTGAAAGATTTTTAATCCAAGCAAAATGAAATCTGGCTTTGAAATTATTCAAGTCATCATTATCATCATGGTGATCATTATCACTGCAGTCTATTTGAGGGTTACACTCAACCATAAGTAGGTGAATTGTCTTTTCGCACGGATTTGTTGAATTTTTACTAAGATAAAGAGGGGTGATAATGCTCTGTTTTGATTCCGCATTTAAGAAAGTTTCGTTTTCAATTCCATATATATTGATTCTCAAATTATTGGCTTTTTCAAGTTTTTCTACACTACGCAGGGTTGCGGGGAATTTGATACCTGTGCAATCTAGCTCTGAGATGTATTGCTGATAGCTATGTGTTCTGGTTGCGTTGACGCCTGTGGGGTGGAGAGCTGCGGTGACGGACCACAACAAACATCGATCATCACTGTTCTGCACGTTGACCACCGCCTTTTTTCGTTGAATGTCCTCAGGTAGCTGTGTGAATGTTGAAAGTCCACCGCGAAGAGGCACGTATCGGTTGATGCAAACCACCGCATTAATGATCTCGATCATGCTCCAACCGGAATCTCGTTGTTCAAAATCCTCCACCATGGCTAACAGAGGATTCGTCACATTATCATTGAACCAGGTTTCCAGATCTGTCGATGGAAGGATAGTGGTGTTGCGTGTATTGAAGTTCTTTACTTCCAAACTGATCTCATCGTTTTTGACGTTCTCAAATCTACATGAAACCCCCACATTCACCTTAATACCACCCACTTCGCGTAGCACATTTTTCAAGCGTTCCATAGTTATCACCTCAGCGTCAGCCAAAAATCTCGCCAAATCCTTGTGTTGGAGATTTGTTACGGCTCCGGTGCGTATACGGCAGTTGAAGGCACTCCCCATATCATCCCATCGAACACGATCATGAATATCATCACCAATATTACTGCCAACAATACCCGCATGGTGTCGTTCAAATTTCACCACCCACGATTGGAGGAGTGAAATTATATGTTGTAGTTGTTGTTTTTCACTCACACGCAGTTTTGGTTGTGTCAAAATGCCGTTCAAGAATCGAACATTTTCAAGTGCTATATCACGCCAGTGAATAAAAATATCTTTATTCGATTGTTCAGGGGGTAATGTGCACAGCAACTTGTATGCATCTTCCATCATCTCAACGAGATTCATATACCCGACGTTGTCCATTTTTTTTCAATGAATTTTACTGCTCTGCATTGAAACTCACCACCATACGAATGTTCACACCCGCCGAGGGCTTTGGAGTTTTATATGTGCACGCCCACCCCCACCCTCTACCATTCAAATACCTCGAAAATTCAAACGTTTCCAACCATAGTTCAAAGGTTTTGTACCTGAGGTTTGGGTCTTTTCGCTCCATTATGCTGGAAAAAATATTATCGGAGTTTGCCATTGGGCAGCCCCCACCAATATTGGGCGTGTATTTTGGGTTTCTGGTTGGACACAAAAGTGCGAGTTTGCATAGAGTTTTACACATTCTGCAGCCGGTCTGAGTAGTCAAGCGAAATAGTGAAAGAAGTAGTGAAGGAATAGTGAAAGAAAAATTCAGGAACGACAAGAGTAAGAAGTAAGTATCATTATTCTTTGATATTATAGTTTTCATGATGAATATAGTTTGTAATTAATATTTAACATTGCAGTCATGAACATCAATATCTATTGGGTTGACGATGACGAGCAGTGGCTTGGATGGGACGATGACGGCAGAGACGACGGGTACGAGAGCTTTTATGAGGAGGAGGAGGAGGAGGAGGAGGAGGAGGAGGAGGAGGAGGAGGAGGAGGAGGAGGAGGAGGAGGAGGAGGAGGAGGTGGAGGAGGTGGTGGAAGACCCTCTGTTGGGGGAGGGCCTGTGGTGGCGATATGCCGAGGAGGGTGAGGAGCCCGACAATGAGTGGGACCTCGCGGACGCCAGGGAGGCGTATGAGGAACGGCAGCGCTGGCCCGACGGGGTCCCTGAGGAGGTGGCGAGGTGGTGGGAGGATTTTGAGTACATCACCGACCCTGAGTGACACCTCGACTCCTCACCCGGTAAGTTGATATCATTTTCATCACATACCGTATCATTTTCATCACACACCGTTCGATTATTGCGATATACCTGTATGTTTCAGATACGCGCGGCATGATCGCCACCGCCGCATTACAAATATAGTTTAAGTTTTAGTTTAATATATATATATGTAAGTTTGGTGTCTTCCAACGCAAACTTATCCGCTCGTTGCCGATCAAACTTGGAAGGAGGCGTTACGGGGGCGGGGGGGGGGAAGCTAACTGACCACAGTCAGTCAGCTACAAGCGCTCGAGACATTCACAATCATTATGAATGTCTCACTTGTACAATACAATTGTCGTTAAATTCAAGCCTGGTTTTTTAAGCTAAATCCGACATTGTTGTTGATTCAGGTAACCAGGAACTGTACATATTAAGTTGTATTTTGTATTTATTTTGTAATTATTTATGTAACGGTTGTTAATATAATATTTCAGTATTGTCTTACTACATCAACACCCTGTCGTTGCTTGAATTCCAAGTATTCCTCCTCGCATAAGTTATAAGCGCAAAGCCTATAACTTATATATATATATAGTTTTAAGAAAATTGTTATCCTAGAATAGGTTAGACTTAAGATTTTAGAATAGGTTAGACTTAAGACTTTAGAATAGGTTAGACTTAAGACTTTGGAATAGGTTAGACTTAAGAAACAGCGTATAAGAAAATTATTATTACTTTTAGAATAGGTTAGGCGTAGGAAATATTGAATAAAACAAAACATATATTTTCAGATGATTCGCGTCGTTGCTTACAACACCCTGTCACTCTTCCAACATTTCAGCTAGTATAATTCGTATATAAGCTAAGAATTTGATTCGATTGTCGGTAAGGGGGAAAAATCGGTAAGGGAAGAAAAAAAAAAAAAAAAGATTGGTAATCGGTTACCATGATCCGAAAGCGAATCGGTAGTGGCACCATCGCGCGACAAAAAATTGCAGCCATCCGATTGTCGGTGACGAAATATCGGCAATCCATGATTCAGATTCGTTACCATCAGACTGCCGATTTGTCTACTATCAGACTACCGACTTGTCGGTAACAGAAGATCAGCAATCCATGATTCCAGAATCGAGATTCGTTACCATCAGACTGCCGATTTGTCTACCATCAGACTACCGACTTGTCGGTAACAGAAGATCAGCAATCCATGATTCCAGAATCGAGATTCGTTACCATCAGACTACCGATAGCAGAAGATCGACAATCCATGGTTCACGTTACCATGATTCGAAATGGCGCCATCGCACGACGGAAAATTGCAGCCATCAGATTGTCGGTAACGGAAGATCGACGATCCGTAATCGTTACCATCGGACTATCGGTATCGAAAGATCGGCAATCGTTACCATGATCCAAAATGCTAATCGGTAGTGGCGCCATCGCATGACAGAAAATCAAAACCATCAGATTGTCGGTAACCAAATCGGTAACCATGATCTGAAATCGTTACCATCGCGGCAGGTTACTTACCATCGGAGTCGATACGTTACCGACTGCTTGATGGCCGGTAAAGAAGGCTGGATCCAGAACTCTCTTATATATACTACTATTGCCACATCTCAATCTTTTCACCCTTTTTTCCGTTAAATTCTCGACCAGGTTAACATATTCTACAAAACAGTCAAAAAATTCGCTCTTAGCTTTAACAGTAAATACTTTGGCAATTTTACTAAAGTCATCGATAAAGGTTATAAAGTACTTTTCACCCATATTACCAGTAATGCGTGGCCCATTTGTATCAACATGTATAATTTCTAGTAGTTCGTTAGCCCTCTGTCTATTGTTTTCAAAAGTTACATTATGCATTTTATTTTGCACACAAGTGCCGCATTTTAGGTAATCACGTTCGAGTTCATTAGGCATACCTTGGACTACTTTGTTTCGACATAATATATCTAAGTAATTAAAGTTCACATGACCTAAGATTTTATGAAATCTTTCCTTTTGTGTCATTTGGCATATTACCTTTCCAGATACATATGTATTTTTGGATTCACCAGTACTGTATATTTTATATATATCATTTACTTTGTATGCAACTGCAATTAATTCTTTAGTACTTTTGTTATAAATTTTCGAAGTGTTTCTCCTGAACAAATTCTATTAAAGACTGTAAGTTTGCCATAACTGATCAAATTTTTGTCCATGTTTTCTACAAAAAATACATTTTTCATCTTTATTCTTTTTTTTTTCATTATAAACTATAACATTGAGATCAACATGTCCAACTTTAGTTGCCTTCAAAGCTCTACCATCTCCTACTTTGACACTAACAGGATTCTTCAACTCTATAGACTCAGTATAATAATTGTCATTATTTATAACGTGGTCCGAGCACCCACTATCGAGAATCCATTCTATTTCATTATTGCAGTTGTTTACCTCACATTTGTAATCATCTGACTGATAATCAATCTCTGTGCAAAATGCGTTGCTATCACCCCGATTATCATCGCTGTTGCCGTAGTATGCTCCGACGCTTTGCTCGTCTCGTTGTTGTTGTTGTTGGTGCCAACCTCGGCCACCGTGTCCCCGTTGATTTGAATTGTGACCCCTACTCCATCTACCTCTGTTGAACTGCCGTTGCTGTCCATTTGAATAGCCTCGTACGCCTCCTCGCGTTTGTTGTGTTCCCCGACCTCTATATTCGCTGCTATGTCCTCTCCACGATGTTCCAAAATTTTGTGTATTATTTGTACATGTATACTGTGTATGACCTTGTTTTCCACATCTATAGCATGTCCTGTCGTCTCGTCTTCTCTCACACTTGAATGCGTTTGAATATCCGCCTCGATTTCTATTATTCACGTTACCTTCTTTATCGTTTACTTCATACATTTCTATTTTATTTTTCACAAAAGCGACATTTTGTTCTTCTACTTTTAACACATCGATGAGATCTCCTATGTAGTTTAACGAACTTGGTAACGTTCTTAATAAGTAGTTTAGCTTTTCTTTTTCCGTGACTTGTGCGCCGGCATTTTTCAGTTCTATTATTAATTTTTCGAAATCACTGAAAAATTCACTTGATTCTGCAAAGTCCTTCAATTTTATCTTTTCTAGTTTGTTTCTTATACAATTTTGTAAAGCTGTGGATTCTTTCAAGTATAACGAATCCAGTTTTCTCAAAACCTTGTAAGAGGTTTCTTCATCGTTAATGAATTCTAACTGTCGGTTTGAAAGTGCGGTGTAGATATAATTCATGGCTTTCAAGTCTTTTTCGTTCCACTCTTGTACCCTGTCGGTTGCACTTATTTCTCTTTTTGTCACTTCATCACACTTGTTAAGTTTTAGGAATATCATCAGTCTTTTTTTCCACATACTATAATCTTTACCATCAAAAACTGGTATATATATTTTCATTTCGTCGAACATTTCACTTCCTTGATTCTCACTTTTCACTCGTAGATCCAATTCTCTTTCTGAGATTACTGTTTCCCCTTCACTTTGGTTCAATCTATCTTCCTCTTTTTTTCTTCTGATACTTCTTCTCGTACCTATCCAGACTTGATACTGCGACCACGTTTCTCCATACGCTCAAACTCAGTTTTTCCTTTCAATTCCTTTTTGCACTCAAACCGTTCCAACCACGCTCTGCTACCATGTTAATTTCGAGGGGTTGAGGGTTGAGGAAAATCAAGTTCTTTTATATTACACTTTAATATCGTTTATTCACTACCATTTGGATAGGAGCTTTGTTCTAGCGCGTTCTACGCTCCTAGCGACACTGTCGACTTGTAGGTGGACAGCCCTATCGCTATATCTATATCTATGTACTGTGACGGGCAAGACCGACGATTGGGGTGGGGGTGGGTTATCGAGGTCAGCTGCGTGCACAAAACAGGCAATCCCACCGTTTGGTAAATTTGAGATTTGACAGTTAATAACTAATTATTCAACCACGAAATCTACGTACAATATAAGGTTGGGCGCCAGGTACCTAAGGTACCGCGGTAACAAAAAGAATAAAATAATGATAAGAATGAAACGTAATGCTCAAAATTTAAATAACACAAACAATTTAATAACACCAAACGAGACTACTCGGCGAGTTCAGGGCGAGGGGAACGTGGGGGCGAATAATATAGGCGAAACGATACAATTAAGGTTTATGGAAAAATCACAAAGAAACCCAAAAATTTATTTAACGTAAAATAATCAAACAGGAGGGCTGTGACCCAGTGACCGAAATTGACAAACAACTGATAGTTACGAGGTATGTGGGTCACCAGCGAGGAGGTATTGGTTATGGTAATATAGAACAATTCACAAAACAAAGAAAAGAACTACCTTAGAATACAGTAGGAACTATTCATAGGGTACAAAGAAAATAATCAGATCAGGTCGATAACATAGGGGGATCTGGGGGAGTTAGGGTCGATACTTTTTTGAACTATTGAAAATCAATTAACAGGGTCGATAAAGTAGAACAATTAACCGAAAAATTCTAGTGCGTCGGGGCGAACCCGTACGAACTCTCACGGACATGCACGAATACAATCACAGAAGACACGCTATGCCATGAGGCAACACACAATAATAATTAAAAATTACTGAAATTCACCAGAAGGGAACACAAATAATACTATCTAAATTCTTAAATAAACCAGCTCAGATTTTCAAAGGATTTTTAAGGGATTTCTACTCAGGATGAGAGGGATGTACACAAGTTTGGGGAAGAATCTTATCGAGAAGGCGTGGGTCGATCTTTCTAGAGACACGTGGCTAGGGGGGGATCTGGGGGATAGGGGGATAGGGGGATAGGGGGATAGGGGGATCTGGGGGAGCTAGGGTCGATACTTTTTTGAACTATTGAAAATCAATTAACAGGGTCGATAAAGTAGAACAATTAACCGAAAAATTCTAGTGCGTCGGGGCGAACCCGTACGAACTCTCACGGACATGCACGAATACAATCACAGAAGACACGCTATGCCATGAGGCAACACACAATAATAATTAAAAATTACTGAAATTCACCAGAAGGGAACACAAATAATACTATCTAAATTCTTAAATAAACCAGCTCAGATTTTCAAAGGATTTTTAAGGGATTTCTACTCAGGATGAGAGGGATGTACACAAGTTTGGGGAAGAATCTTATCGAGAAGGCGTGGGTCGATCTTTCTAGAGACACGTGGCTAGGGGGGGATCTGGGGGATAGGGGGATAGGGGGATAGGGGGATAGGGGGATCTGGGGGAGCTAGGGTCGATACTTTTTTGAACTATTGAAAATCAATTAACAGGGTCGATAAAGTAGAACAATTAACCGAAAAATTCTAGTGCGTCGGGGCGAACCCGTACGAACTCTCACGGACATGCACGAATACAATCACAGAAGACACGCTATGCCATGAGGCAACACACAATAATAATTAAAAATTACTGAAATTCACCAGAAGGGAACACAAATAATACTATCTAAATTCTTAAATAAACCAGCTCAGATTTTCAAAGGATTTTTAAGGGATTTCTACTCAGGATGAGAGGGATGTACACAAGTTTGGGGAAGAATCTTATCGAGAAGGCGTTGGTCGATCTTTCTAGAGACACGTGGCTAGGTAACGGCTCAAATAATAACAAAGGACTAAACCCAAGCTTTCAATACCGGGATAGAAAAGACGCTATATCTTGAGGCCAAAGGCTTCCTAGAAAAATCGATCTAACGATACACAATTTATACATATAATGATTTTTAGGGGATTTAAAAAAAAGATAGGGAAAACTAAAACGCAACCATTCGATAAGATTTTGGGAGAAGTTAAAATCAGGCAAATTAATTTGGGTAGTTTCGGAAGGTCGTTTAGACTGGAAGCTAACCTTAAGAATATGGACTCGACGGCACAAAACACAAACAATAATCAAAATATAAAAAAAAAATTAAAGAATAGACCAAACGAACAAATACAAAATAACACACACAAGAAAAATATATCAACAAAAGAACGGAAACAACAACAAAAAAAATTCAGTAAATGGTAATCGTTAAGATAAAAATCGCAAAAAAAAGTAGATAATGCTTCCGATGCAACGGTATCCAAACAAGAAGTGTCCTGTTTTTCGCCGGTTACTACCCAAATCAAAAAGAAATAGTGGGAGAGGGAAGAGACAAATGCATACGATGCATTTAATTGGTGGACGCTTTTGTTCTTCTTTCTTCGATGACGAGGTGGCGGGCCTGACAGGGCCTTTGGCACTCAGAGCTTTTGCCAGGGGGTTGATAGATGGCATCTCATGTTTTCTCGATACCCTGGAAGGCGGAAATATCGGCATGTGAACCGGTGGACCAGGCCGGTAGGAGACAGATGGGGAGGGGAGCGGGATATTCTTGGCGAGAGGCAGATCGTAATGCAGCGCGCTTCCAGGCGTATCTCAGGATATGATGATCTGGGCCGCCCCGGCTACTGACTCTGAGGCTTCCAGGTGACCTGCCAGGCGTAGCGGGATTGAGGGATGATCTCCCTCGTTGATCCGGTCGAGACGGCACGTACGATAGTAGAGAGGGACGGGAAAAATAAAGGGTTATAAACGATAGAAATTAAATTAGGGAACCTTCGGAACCTGAGCTGGGGACCTCTTGTTTCGGTTATTTCTAGTTTTCTCGGGGTCGCTTTCGTCTGAGGAGGAGTCGATTGTTCTATTACGAGGCAAATATTTTGCCTCGTTACAGTACTTAACGTATTACGACAACAGGTGTCGTCTTGGTATCTTAAATTTACTTCTATTTTAACAGTGAAATCAGAATTTGACAAGTGTAAACTATTCATCGACTATCCAATTGGTTGTAAAGTAAAGTAGACTACGAAGGCTATAAAATTCACACTTAATGAGAAGTTGAAGAAAACATACAGCGAAAACGAGACAATGACGAAAATAAATCCATATAAATCTGAATTCATACCGGATCGAGGGTGGCTGAGCCTAAACGTACTACCCGCAATACTAACGCTATATGAACTGTCTGAAAATAACGTTGCTTCAATTTGAAAAATACAATATTCTTGTCACAGCTCAATGAAATTTTGTATGAAACTCAATTTTTATAGATGACAAATATAGATCACAAAGCAATGAACCCTATAAATTAGATAGAACTCAACAATAATTCTGGTCATATTAGCTAGAATATCTGGCTCGTACAGTGAAAGCCAGAAATATAGCTACAATACCTATACGATTGTCATTTCAAAAATGTATAGCAATGCAATATCCATACTATTCGATACTCATGCTATACGATCAGTCATTTCAAAAATATTTTTTTTTCAAATTCAACAAGAAATCGCAGCCAGAAATATATTGCTGTCCAACCATAGCAATTTCTTTCAGTATTCACTCGGTTGTCCAAAAAGTCCATTCATTTCGAGAATCGAAGTCTGGGCAATTAAAAAAAGTCGAAAGATTGACTTTTGCCGCGAAAATTGGTGTACCCACGCCAAATTATGTGCAAATCGAACGAAACCCACTCCGTTTTGGAGAGGAAAGGTACTTCTGATACGCCTCAGAAGAAAAAAAAACCTAAGTGCCAAAAAGTATGTACCAATCACAAGACAAGAAGAAGAAAAACTTATAAACCTGAATCAACCTTTTCGTCGTAGTCTCTAACAATCAACTAAGAATCAATCAAACAATCACCCTCATCGTCGCGCAGTCAACAGATCGTACCTGTCATTTTTAAATCCACTCTCTGACTTCGTTAGACGTATATACGATGCATGGTAATATTGTTTGTTATCACGATCTTACAAAAAGAAGTGAAATCCGGGTCCAAAAACATCTGAAATGTAAAAAAATCCGTCAAGTACCTAAATTGTCTTACAATGAAAATTCACGACAAACCTATCGCCAGTCTCTGGCATGATATTAGGAAAGCCTGCAAATCACTATAATTTCCCCGTAACTATATGTCGTGAAGTCGGACGTCGCTATTTCGTGTAGTGATATCTAAACATCATTCCAAGAGCTACGTACTTGGCGGGCACATTATTCTCTTTTTCGGCCTATACCATTTTACCATTCTTTTTCCCTTTCAAAAATACTTGTAAAGCAATAGCAACGTTTTCAATAATCGGACTTAATTGTACCAATCATAAACCGTATACAAATATGACGACACTTTTTATGTTATAGACATGGCGGTATTTGCATTAAACAGCTTATAGGATCTAATCATCAGTCTTATCCTCGGTATGTGTAATTCTCTCTTTATATCTACTGTAACGCAGTTTTCTTTTAGGTAGAGGAAAACCACTACTACGTCACAATTCGACGCTTTACCGTGTTACTTTTACTGAAACTTACTAGATGTTGGGCGCCAGACGCTTACGCGTCGTTTCTTAACCAAATTTTTACGATACCATAAAACAAATTATTTAACCAAAATTACGAGAATGCAACGAGCGATAACTCAACTAACTCAGTTTTCCGTAGCCTTAGATAGAGGGGCAGGGTACACCATACAAACTATTAATTCGACACAAGCATTTGAGGTAACATCAATCAATTAATTTTATTTAACGAAAGTGAGTAATTGATCAGTATCAACGATAGAATCAGACATAGCTTTTCATTAATAGGTTACGATAGTTTTCCTACTTGTCGGGATAGAATTTACGTATTTTATACTACAAAACGAGTCATAGGCGGGTCAGAGTTGGCTCGATATAAAGCTAGAAACTAGACTCCAGACTTGGTATCACAAAGCGATACTTCGTACCCAAAGCAAAATTATTTTCATAACACCGCCTAAGACAAAGATTTTATGTTTTAGCCGCTAGCCGACAAAGCGTGGTAACAAACAATACAGTCTTACATAGGGGCTTGCTAAGCGTGAGAAATACGATATCCTAAATTTTAGTTTAAACTAGGAACCACATGGTCACTCAAAATAAATTAAGCAAAGCGACTTTAATAGATCAAAGCTGTAGACCATATAATAAACCCGATTCTATACGATACGATACTTGATGACACAGTATAATTTGCTGGATCCCTTACAAGCCGGTTTTCGAAAGGGTCATAGTACCCAGACGGCGTTAGTGAAGGTACTTGACGATGTCAAGAAAGCTGTTGATGATAGATGCGTCACTATCTTGTTACTATTTGACTTTAGTAAGGCGTTTGACAGCATAAACCATAGGCTGCTTTTGTCTAGGCTGCGGCATTACGGCTTTTCTGTGCCTGCAATTTCGTGGTTCCATTCGTACCTAACAGGTAGAACTCAGGCGGTACAGAATCCATCTGGAGGCGGGCATTCCGAATTTTTGTGTAACCTCTCAGGGGTGCCACAGGGCTCTGTCCTGGGGCCTCTTCTCTTCTCACTTTTTATTAATAACATAGGCATGGTCCTGCGGCACACGAAGCATGTCATTTTTGCCGATGATCTACTGATTTATCTGCACGTAGCTCCCTGCGATTTCCCAACTGCCGTGCTGGATTTGAGTCGTGACGCGGTGGCAGTCGCTGACTGGGCGAATGAAAGCGGATTACGCTTGAATGTTGGTGAAACTAAGGCCATTATCTTGGGTAGCCCCGCGTTTATTCGGCAGCTCAAGCAATCGGACCTGCCGCAGATAATTATCAACGATCAGGCTGTGCCGTACGTTGACGTAGTCCGAAATCTTGGGGTTCACCTATCCTCTGACCTCACCTGGAATTGCCACGTTGCGCAAGTATCGCGTAAGGTGTATGCTACGTTGCATAAATTAAAGCTACACAGTGATTCGCTTTCAAGACATGTAAGATCACTACTCGTCTCTGCTTTAGTGTTGCCTCATATAGATTATTGCAGTCTAGTGTATCTCGATTTAACCGTTTACTTGAATCTCAAGCTGCAACGGCTTGTAAATTGTGGCATTCGTTTTATTTTCGGTCTGAAAAGGGATGTGCATATCACGCCTTACCGTACCCAACTTAAGTGGCTATCAGTCACTGAGCGGCGACTGTACCTTCTGGGCTCACTTTTATATCAGGTTCTTGCAAATTCGTCTCCCGTTTACCTTCGCGAGTTATTTGTTGAGACTGATCCGTGCACTCGCCGCTCAGCCAGACTCATGAATTCCGCCCATGCAGAGGAGTTCTATATCCCGACCCATAGAACTGCCACGTATCGAAATTCGTTTTCGTTGACGGCTATCTACCTTTGGCACAGTCTCCCTCTATCTGTTAAAGACTCGTCGTCCCTTGACCTCTTCAAGGTCAGGTTGTTCGAACATTTGTCGTCGGTCCTGGCGGGTCGCCCGGTTTCGTCTCCTAGTGTGTCAAATTGTAATATGAAGGCGCTCGACTGGTTCTGTGTCATTGTTATTTAGCCGCCAGACTAGATGGTTATTTATTGATTATTTAATAGTTTGTTACTTAGTATTTAAATTGTTCAGCTACTCAATTATTTATTTAATTATCTATTTATTTAGTACTTAGGTGTATTCTTTCTGTTGCCTCAAGACTCGTGCGCGTTGGCTCTCAATTATTGTAATTCCTGCCTGCGCGCGAGCGGTTGATCGGCCGTTCCTCCCATTTGTTGCTACCGCTGTGTAGCTTATTCCACGTACCTATCTGGCCCTCGGCGATGCAAATTTGCCTGCACGTAAATTTGTTTCTTCCTAGACCTGGTTCGCGTCCTATCGGGCCTTGGTTGTTGCGTTCCGTTGCCGCCGATCTATTTATTTATTTATTTATTAATTTATTACATTACTTCTTCCCGTTATTCATATTTTCTTGTATTTATATTTTATTTTTATCTTATTTATTTTTATCTTATTTATTGTTATTTCCATTGTTGTATCATGCCCTACATTGCTATATTATTTTCCTTTGTTATTATTCATAAGTTTTCCTGTGTGAACTGTACTGCACTATTGCCTTTCGGCCTGTTGTGGTTTTGGCATAATAAACATGTTATCTATCTATCTATCTATCTATTAAATTATCCAGACGATACTCAACTTTACGAAATGAATTTACGTTAAACGGAACGGTATTAATAAATTATAACAGATATAATTATGTTATAAATTATAACAGATCCTCAATTATGACCAAAATTACCAGAATTATACTAAATATTACTATAACGCGAGGCCTAAGGCCACTCGCGGCTATCTTCGCTCAGGCTCTCCAGGAAAAGTATTTTACTACAGTTCCATGCCCAATAAATATTTAACATACTAAATAGAAGAAAATACTACGAAAGAATAAGCCAAAAAGCAATATATAATCCATAATAGCGAAAAAGCAATAGCAAGTCTACGAATTCGGCCAGACTCGAGGTTGTTCGATAAATTAAACAAAGGACGAGCTTCTTAGCTCAAGAAATAACAATAGAACAGACTTTTATACGAACGACCTCGTGCCTTCACATACAGAAATCAAGACCTTACCTTAAATTGCCTCAAGATAATACACAGCACTATTTTAAATAAACTCGATAATAAGATACGATATTGTTCGATATACGGGAGCGATACACGGTGGTGATAGGCAGCGCAGACAGAGCGAAGAGTAGGCCGATTAGCCTACGTATCCTCCTTATATAGTCCTTAGTTCGCTTGCACCGACTCATGAAATGGGTCACGTGTCTCACCATCGTCCTAATTGGCTCTCGTCATTTTCGGTAGTTTCGACGAACGTATGAGGTGTTGTTGCGTTTCTGAGGAGGAACCTATCCTACCCCTGCCGTTACGATACCCCTCTTCTTGCTGCCTTCCGATAGAACTCCCTGGCGCTGGATTCATAAGAAATCTCGCTCGCCAGAGCTATATGATAATTCTCCCAAGGCCTTACATAATCAGTCAATCCTTAAGGAAATTGCACATTAGCCTCGCGCTGGACCACAAGGATCTCGCCCACGACAAAGTTTGTTAGGTTGGAACGCCGATCCGGGGGTTTTCGGGATCAACCCGGCCGCGATAACAGTTTCTGAGAGAGTAGTTCTACGATACTTGCTCCAGCTGATTAGTCATTGGGTGGGAGGCTGTGAATATTTTTTCACATGACCCTGTACGCCACCCTCGTCTCAGTTGTGCAGTCTTGTTAAACGGTAGGCTCGTCGGATGACGGGAGGATTATTCGTGCTTCTCGTACATCCCTGTACGCCGTCAATCCAGTTCGCTGGGGGTGGTAGAATTCGCCTGGTCGAGAGGAGGCGCTGACCTTGCCACTTTCTTGGCGGAACAAAGATTTGCACGCCGATCGAGACGTCGATAATGACTGTAGATGTGGAAGTTTCCTGAAGGGCCATAGTTTCTTCGGTAGTTTCCACGACGGTGAATGCCTCGTAGAAGATGTACATGATTTACAAAAATAAAATAGTGCGTTAGTTTAACCTAATAGTTTTTCCTAATTTGTCTTTTCCTGGAGACCTTGTCTGCGCCACGTATCATCGTATTTTTCGCCTAAATTCTCTTGTAACTGGGAATTACAAAAATACCACGTTACACTACATACATTAAGTGAATACAGATTCTTAATAAGACTTGTCTATCGTGTAAACAAGTTCATTTTATATAATCTAGAAAATCTAGAAGCAATCAAATACCAGGAATCCACTGGTGGAAGGAAAGTAGTGAATTCTGAATCACCCTGTATCATGGTACCAGCCGTTTGCTTGAACATAAGAATAGTATAGGTGCTATTCCACCTTAGCTCTTTCAACTGGAACCCGATTCTGTTTTTAGTTATGTTACGGTATTTGATGATGAAAGATGTAACGCCGACAAATTCGCCGAAACGGAAAGGACAATTACTCATTTTAAATTAGCTGCCCACCGTGTGCACCTGGGTTGTACGCAACGATGTTCTAATTCTTAGTGACGATATTTGAATTCACCAATATTGTGTTAGCAGAAAATGTCCGTACACGCTCGCGACGATATTCCGATATAGTATGATACTAACGGAAACTAGCATACTTGTTTCGAAAAAGATTCATTATGCGTAAATGTAAAAATCAGTAGTATGCTCTGAGATGTCCATCAGAGGATGATTCTCTTGTGAAATAGCTATCTACGACTCGACCAAACTTCGGTTCAAATCAATTTATAAATCTATTGTCTCATACAAAAACAAAGAGTCGTAACTTTATTGATCCTGCAGCTGATAGGATGTGAGAAATATAAACACAGGTATGATTGCGGTGGAATGCAGAAATTGAATGTGCCCGCCAAGTACGTAGCTCTTGGAATGATGTTTGGATATCACTACACGAAACAGCGAGATCCGACTTCACGACGTATACTTGCGGGGAAATTGTAGTGCTTCACAGCCTTTCCTAATATCATCACCGGGACTGGCGATAAGATTCTCGTGAATTTTCGTTGTTAGATAATTTGGGTACTTAGCGGATTTTTTTACATTTCAGATGTTTTGGACCCGGATTAGCTGTGACTCGATAGAATGTCAGTAATAAGTGTCAATCGTGGAGCAAGTTTATAGGATAAAGAAAACGACTGTATAAGATTAACCAAATTCAATCAGAATATCAAGAATTGTGAGAATTTGACGGTTGCAACCTAGTGTTATAAAATTAATTGAATAACAAAAAATAATAATTCAATCTCAAATCTATCCTAGCTCAATGCTATGTCTTTTGTTAATTCGATATTTTGAATTATTGGTTTTATAGTTGAATAGGTAGAATTGAGTCTGCAATGAAATTTTGATACATGAGAAGATAAAAAATTAAAGCTATCGTAAAAATCCCGCTATGGCGATTTCCTGTGAACGAATGAATCTAAAGAGTGCTAGGGCTCTATGCCTGTCTAGCCTCAAGTTCGTACAATTGTGAGTGAACGCGGCGCTTTGCCTGACATTGCTGATGAGTCGAGCAGTGCCGTGTCTTATATACCGTGAGAATCAGGTGAAACCGAATGGTCCATCCGCCCAGACGGTGAATATTTGGTATTTTTAGGGGGATAACTAGGTACTCGTTGCAATGAAAAATCCCTAGGGTCATCTTGGCGCGCGGTCGATAGAACTCTGCGTGCCAAAATCACCCTAGGGATTTCCAATGCAACGAGTGGCTATCCCTATAAAAATACCAACTATTCACCGTCTGGGCGGATGGACCGTTCGGTTTCACCTGATTCTCGCGGTATAGGTGTTTGTGACGTCACTTGTTATGCGCGATGGGCATTGCGTGGTGATCTCTTGTATTCGTATCAGGCCTAATAGTAGGGGAGCCCAGCGTGCTAAATAGGGATTCACTCGAGCGTCGTGGAGACCTATTGGATTCGGAAGATTAGATGGTAGAAAGAAAAAAAGGTTATATAATGTACACCCTTTCAGCGGTGGGGAAAGCGTCTACAGGTTCTCAAAAATGTAAAAAAAAACAGTGACATGGAAATACTCGAGCGCGTCAGATATTGATAGTGTATACGCGCCACGTGTCTCTGATATCGGAAATATGTTAATCTGCCGGTTTGCATGGTGGGGGTGGCTGTACGGAAGGGTTAAAAATGTGGAAGAAAAGGATTTACTCGAGCGCGTCAGATTTTCAGAGGGGATGTTAAGTGAACCCGAAAGAAGCTCCCATTCAAAAGACTGACGATTCGGATATGACGCAGGCTCATGGCGGCTTTTTGAAAATGCAAAAAAAAATCGCCATTTTGAAATACTCAAGCGCGTCAGATTAAGGTGAGGTGGGTTAATTACATGCTGAAAAGTGTGCAGTTCAATAATCTGACGATTATTTGGAGGGATTTTCTTAGTCTGACGAATTGAAAAAAAAAAATTGATTATTTTTTTTTTTTTTTTAATTATTAAATGGGACGAATAAAAAGCATGGAGAATAGCATGGAAATAATAATAATAGAAAAAAAAAATAAAAATAATGAGAGAGTACGAGATCGAGAAAAAGTGAAAGGGCGATAGAGGCGCGCAGTGGGGAAACATGCCTCGCTGCAGCTGCACGCACTACACTTTTCGGGCGATTTGTGCTACTTCGGCTTGTGGAAATCGGCAGATTATATGTTTTCCGTTATTCTTGAATTATTCCCTTCAAAATAAAAAAAAATTTTGACCGCGCTCGAGAATATCAAGGTAACGTTTTTTTTTTACAAGTTTGTGACCTTCCCACTCCCTTAGGTCATGCTCAAATCGTCAGATTATTGAACTGCACACTTTTCAGCATGTAATTAACCCACCTTACCTTAATCTGACGCGCTCGAGTATTTCGAACGATCGATTTTTTTTTACTATTCTGATCGGCTGCCCTAGCCGCGGGTTCCTATATTATGGGCTAATATTTGGTGAAGGTACTCAGCAGGGTCCAAGGTATCCCCCTATATGTTAATCTGCCGCGCTCGAATAAATCCCGAAATCCCCCATTGGGCTCCCCTACTATAAGGTGCTCAAAACGTTACAGTATATATATTCGTTTCCTTTCTGTTACCATACATTTTCCACATTTCCTGTTGAAATTGTGAAATATACTAAAGGTGGTTATTTCTTATTTTAAATTCTCTTATAACTATGATATCTGTTCTGACCCATGTTTCCTTTCTAGAATTGATATTGTTATTAGAGCAACGTTATAACTTGGCTGAGTTATAATTTTTTCACTCTTAAATTTGATATTAATAGACGTTGGTTCATCAAGAGGACTTATCCCAATATATCTGATAGATGTTGACATACATTCTGACGTTGCAGATTCTCTGGCGTCAAAGTAGCCCTTCCGGCGAACTTTTCTAGCTAACGATACCGCGAGAGAGAGGTAGAGCACGTCTCGACCTCGGGGTAATAGCGACGCACCTAGTTAGGAAATATTAGAGTCAGAATCATTTGATGTGTTTTTCTGTTAATGTACGATGCGAGAGAGAGAGAGAGACGATTCAGACCAAGACTACCGCTTCGAGAACTTCCGCTCCGAGTACTTCCGCTGCTGAGATGACCACGACTATCGCCACTAAGGCCCCCACCGTACGCAGCCCGGGATCTGTACCTCAGAAAGTATCGAGGGTAGTACCGCATCATTTGGAGGGAAGGCTGTTGACCTCGGACGAAGATGCCGCAGAGAGTGAACAGGGCCTGCATACGGCGCCCTGTCAGCTGATATCGCTTACCGCCGAGCATCTGGCCTGCAACGACGGCCGCGGCGTACAGGGTTGTACGCTACAACGCCTAGCCTCCCGTTAACGCACCAGCCTCCATCTACCGCTCCTGTTATTTTTATCGACGCCACCTTTGGTACAGGAACTTGTGGCGTAACGTTATCGCCAAAGGATGAGCCACGTGAGAGTGGGCGAGAATTGCGTCCCGCGTGCTCCTGACAGATCAGCAGAGGTGTATATCCGGTCCAGGGACACCTAGATCTCGTCAGGAAGCTGCAGCGAGGCTGACGTCAGGTGAGTCTGCCGCTGTGGAGCCTATTCTGGAGGGATTAATAACGCAAGGACGGTACCGCTACGTAAGAGCCAAGGTCACACCTTCCTCCACGTCATCTCGCAACCCCAGCCACGAGGTACGGCTGAGTTATCGCTGAGAAGCGCGGAGCCCTACGCCTGATGGCCCGCAACAAGATGACGCTTCGTAGGCAACGGCTGACGAGCAGTTGCTACGAATTCGTCGGTTAAGGGTAGGAGATACTGAAATCTGCCCATCTCAACCAATTGCAATTTTCAAATGAGGTTTTACATACATGTTCTCCATCTCAAAACATAGACTTTGTGCAAATCTCAAGTCATTTGAACCGATAAGTACATAGTTACCCCTCACAATGCTTTTGAAATAGCTTTTATCCGAACACCTCCCTGCGCTCCAATTATTCTTGAATCTTGCTGGGCTTCCACACACATACTTCTGGATACATAAGCTACAAATCTACGTCGTATTTTTGAGATCGGTGCGAAACTGGTTTTGGACACTGGTTTTCATGAAAAGTGAAAAATTTAATTTCAATTATTTTTTCTAAAATCCGTTGGTGTTTCTCGATTTTCATAATCTGACGTAAATTTGTAGCTAATGTATGTAGGAATGTGCCCTGAAAATTTCAGAAGTCTACAACAAAAGCTTCAGCGCAGGGAGATTTTTGAATTGGCAAAAACATAGTTTTCAGATAAATCGATTTGAAGTTTTTTTTTAGACTATTGACAAAATTCAAGATTTTAATTACCGTATGAACCAAACTAGTTTCAGACGAGATTGCCAATAGTTTTGGAGCATGTCATGTTGAGAAAAATTGCTCTCACAATATTTGAGTAGAATTCACATTTTCATTATACATGCTACATTTCAGAAATTACGATTTCAAGGAAGTTGGATGGAATTATAAAGGATATAAATGATTTTAACTTTGAAAAATTTGAACATATATTTGAGCAGTTCGGTTGATATAAACTTGGCCTCATCGACTGTGAGCAATTTGACTTGCGGGCAGCGAATCCTACGGTTGATAACTTGTAAATCTGGTTCTGTGGAATGAATACAGGCGTTTTGAACTGCATGTCGATCATCATACTGACAGCTTTACAGGAACCGTTTCTGTAAATACAAATATCAGAGTAAAACCAGACAATAATTATGCTTTGAAGAATAATATAAGTAATATAATAGAAAAGGAAATGTACACAATCAGATATTCAGGTGTACTTATCTTTTGAGGCTTGGTGAAAAACATCCTTCTTTGTGGGAAATGCAATTTTGTCAAGACGACTCTTACGACTTGCTAGCTGAAAATAAATCAAGATTATTACACCACATGGTCATATCACTAATACAACTATAGCAGCATCATGAAACCATGACGATCACGCACTAGCACGAACACTTCTTGCCTTTCACAATTATTGCACTTCACGTTTTTCACTAAATCCTGTAAACACGAAGAGTAAATTAGTAAAAGAATCACCTGCTTCAATAGGTGGATTTGGATGAGGATCAGGATTGAGGTCAGGGTCGTTCGAGCCGCTCGACTCTATTTGATGTTCTGCCTGTTCAGCCCGTTTTTCGGCCAGAGTCCTTCGAGCATCTATCGCCTGCTGCTGCCGAGCGCTACTTCTCCTTTTAGGCTTCAGCCAACGTCGATGAATTCGATGCATTTTTTTATTAAAGCACGTTATTCGAGTAGAGCACACCGTGAATTTCGCTCGTCATGCCCAAATTCCCGCCTTCGCGGTATGCCTACCCAACATGAGTGCCATCTCACGCCATCGACTAAAATTATAGATTCAGAAACTTCATTACCGAGAACATCTTATGTGAATCACTTTAGTACGGTAGCTGGATGAAAAAATGCATCTCAAGTTACTTTATTTTACAAATTGAAATAGCGATAACCGAAATATAGAAAAATTTGAAACTCTATACGCTGCATTGAGTAAACGAGGCATAATGAATTTTTTTTTTGGTTCGAGGATTTGTGTACGTATAGATAAGAGTTCAAAGAACACTTTTCTGTAAAAAACCGAAAATCGATTTTTTTGGAATTTTCGCACTCAAATTTCAGTATCTCCTTCCCTAAAGGGAACCAATCAAGTAATGAGATGTACCTCATAGGTTCCCCTTAGGCGTAAGGAGCAGCGAGGAGACCACCGAAATCCTGGTAGAACTCGTCACTTCTACGTTCAACCCTGTGTTCAACTGGACGTGTCTCGTATCTCTCTCAAGCCTCATTAAGAACCTGTTAAGTTTTCGCTATCGAGTTGTTAAGTTCCCGCTGTTTTCTTATTATCACTATTAATTTTATTGTTAGTTCATTATCGCTGCGTTAAAGTTGAAAGAGTTAAAGTTAAGTGAGTGACGAACCAACGTCTTCGTTTAGGTAAGCTTTCTTTGCTCTATCTGTTGTAAAGCCACGAGGTCTCGCTGAATTTTCCGCTTCATCGTATCTGTGTGTAACGTGTAGCTTACGGGCCACGTGATTAGTAAATTTCTCTTTGAGGAAAAACCAGCGAAAGGGCTTCGTGACTGGCTATAGCCATTTTCTCATGATTCCTGTAAAGGAGCGAACCAAACTAAAAAAAAACGCACTCTGGTCGGGTGTAAGCAACGTGTTTGGAGGTTAGCTTAAGTTAATTACAAACGATATGCATATTTACACCCCGTCACTATGAATGATGTACCTATTCGCACATAAGAGTTAATTAATTATCAGTCACGCCAAAATCGTGCAGCGGAGGTTAGCATGAGTTCAGCCTCCATTAAAGTAATGCTAAAATTTCCAATAATTCTCTTATTTAGTCTCCATCTGAAACCACACACACACACACATGAGCCACGAAGCACGCTCCCAGCTTCTCTCGTCTTTAGAGGGTTGAAATAAGTGCGACTCATAAATCCATTGGGGTGAAAAACAGTTACGTAACTCTTGCATGACTCGTATGCAGTCACTCTTTCGTACGACTAGGGACTGCAAATTATAAAATACTGCGGCTCCAGATATTCATTAAACAAGAATTATTTTGTATTCTGAGAGATTCGAGTAATGCAAGCCATTCTATAGATCAAACTTAATCTTGTAATAATGCACTGTTCGCTTATGTTAAAGGCGTGATTAGTAGTGGAGATGCCAAAAAAAGGTGGCAATATTTACGCGATTGCTTCAAGAAAGCCAGAAATAAAATGTTGAAGTACGAGCCAAATGGGTCCGCAACTGAAGTTGCGACAGATTGCACATCATCTTTCCGCTTCTATAATCAAGTAAGCTTCATATATGCGACTTATTACCAAGTGTTGCGTGCATACGGTTTTTATTATTAATGATATAATACTTGACATTGACACAAATGCGTCATCTTCGCCTCGCCTATAATGAATATATTTAATTTTTCAGAAGTGTTAGTAATGTTCAACTGCACTCACAGAGTCTGGCGACTCCTGCTCTGCTTCCTCGATGAACACAGACATCATCCCTGAAACGGTTTCTCTTGGTCCTTCGTCCAGGACATCCTCTTCACAGCCTGATTTTCTTTGTACAGACAGTGATTCATGGACATCACCACAACCACCGCCAAGAACTCCGACACCAGGATCAAAAAGTTGGTATATACGGCAACATTATAATCTCTGTACCCTGCACTTATAATTAAATTCCGTTTTAGGACAGAAGACGTTTGTCGACAAAAATGCGGACTTGCGATCTGCATTGGTCACGGCATTGCAGGAACCAGCACGACAACCAGATGCAGTCGACGGGTTCCTGGCTCGGCTAGGCGAAGGCCTACGCAGGATACCATATCGTGAACGGGCGCAACTTGAAATCAAATTCCTTTCCATGCTGATGGAAGTTGGAGATAGGCTGCATCCGTGATTTCTCCTACAACTACAATATCTTACATTTATTAGTAGAGTTAAGTACAGCCTTGGTGACCATGGGTCCTATCCTGCAGTGCCAACCGAAACGTCAAGAAAATGAAAAATGACGTGACAAAGTCGTAAGATGATTTTTGCTTTATTTTACATGTAATGTCGAACAACTCAACGAGTTACGACAATCATTAATTTTTAGATGCAAAGTATATTCATTGATGAATTATAATATTATTCATATATTGACTTGTCATGATTATACTCACCTATCTCGGCCTTAAACTTGATTACAGTTGGTGAGATTTTTATTATTTATTACTATACTATCAGTCGAGTTATTAAGAGTGAAAAACAAATGTGAAATTATTAAAATTGAGTGAAAGTAATTATTCCCACTCAGATTGGTCGACTTCATTCTAATTACCTATTATTATTTATTTAATATGATAATCTGTTCAAAAGTAATTTATAAAAAAGTTTCATTCAGTGTACTTAGAAAAATATAAAATAATTACATAATTTTATAAATTATTAATCATAAATATAATTACAATAATAAAAATTTTCTGATCTTCGTAAAATTATTGATTCCCTTGCACTGTGCACTTCTTAGCTACATCGTATACGGCCCTCAAAATTGTTTTGCATGGCTTTCTCCCATTGGCAAGGAACTGCACCTGCGCCTTCAAAAAAACTGGCGTATTCTTCTTTGATTCTTATTGCGTTTTGGTTGCGTGTGTTGGGTCTGAGATCTTCGATGTCAGCAAGCCCTGCAGAATTTGCCTAGCGTTCTTCTGCAGTCAATGTTGAGGAAAATCTTTGTCCCGGAGGTGATTCAGCTTCCTCAGATAATATATAATTATGGAGGCAAGACGTTGCTTGTAAAATTTTCCGTGCGGTAGATACGGATGCGTCAATTGGCCTACGATAAATCCTCCATTTGGCAGCCAATATACCAAATGCACTTTCGACGACTCTCGGGCCCTGCTAAGCCGATAATTGAATACTTTTTTCTTTCGGTTTAGTGCACGACTTCTAGGATATGGTCGCATCATGTATCTGGTGAGGGGAAATGCTTCATCAGCCACTAAGACAGATGGTAGAATTCGTCCGTCACTACCAACAGATGTTGCTGGCGGTATATGAAAGGAATCCCCTTCAAATCCTCGAGCCATTGCACTATTGCCAAACACTCCGCCATCACTCTGACGACCTTCGGCTTCAAATCCAGTAACGTAAAGCGGTACTGCGCATCGCTACATGCGAGCAATACTAGACTGTGACTGCCCTTATAATTATAAAATGCTGAGCCGCTCTTTGCTGGAGCCTGTAACAAAAACAGTCGACAATATGTTCATCAGATCACTATAGTATATTATCAATAAGCCAGTAATTTTGCACATCCTTACTTGCAGAACAACATGTTTGCCATCAATAGCTCCTATGCAGTTGGGAAAGTTCCACATTTGTCCGAAACTCTCAGCAACTGCTTTCCAGTTTTCTGGGATGCAGGTCAAGAAAACTGATTCTTTAAAACAGTTCCAAATTTCATCGCAGGTTTCGGCAATAATTTTGGACACTGTGCTACGCCCGATTCTGAAGGTAAATGAGATCGATGCCATACTATCCCCTGATGCAAGATAACGCAACGTCAATTCTAGTCGAGTATGAGCTGGTATCGGGTCACGCACAACTGTCTGTTTCGTCAGGCCGGGTCCAACAACAGCCAGTATCTTTTGAAAAAGTCTTGGCGGCATCCGAAGATAATTTACGTACTTTTCATAATCTTGCGATCCCATTTCTTGAATTAGGTTGTCGCTTGCACCCTGATAAAATCGTCGATCTGCCGTAAATATTGATCGCACCCAAATACGGTGTCGTTCTTCGGCCTCCAACAGTTCATGCAAAGCTAATAATTAAAGTATTTTGTGGCGCGTCGCTTCCTTCTCCCAAGTCCGTTCTATTTCTTTCCATCTCACAAATAGTGCGGAGACGGATATTAAAACCGTTTCAGAATCCATTATGAGCCCTTATTACCGAATACATGTGACATTCCGCTACTCATGGAATATGATGGAATAGTAGGTTATAGGTTAACTGCACGGATGTGTGAGTGAACCGATCCGTTGCTTTCAAAATCCTATGTTCACATGGACCGGAATTATTAGGAGCGGAATGAGCAGCAGTCAACCAGAATGATAGATTTCAAATTTCCCGGTAAAAAGAAACACAGTAATTCGCCACTGCAGCATCCGTCACCGTCAATTCCGGTCCATGTGAACATAGGAAAATATTCTCAACGGAACGAAGAATGACCGGAACGTCTCTGATTGGCTCTTCGAAAATTCCCTAGATTCCGATTCCGTTCCGGTTTGGTGAATTCCGGCCCATGTGAATGCAGCCTAAGCGCAAAATTATTTGTCCGGTACCCGCGATTATTTGCGCAGAATGTGATGAATCTGTCGCAAACGGTGTACTAACTTCCTCGTGTGAAGCCTCGTGTAACGTATCCTCGCAACCTCGCAAGCGACATCTACTCCAAAACTCAGAAGACTGAATTCAAACCGGTGTAGGGTAAGTTAACAGCACTTACTTATATACCATTATCAGTATAAACAGCAATACTTGTATACGATTATCATCAGATGCCATGGTTACTTGCAGACAACGGGTCAATTTTGTCACTCATTTTATCATACTTTTCGGAACAACGATGTAACCAGTGTGTCGCCTTGTGACAGTCCTGGATTAAAATCCACTAGGGGCTTATTACGGTTCTCAGGTGAGCGTACTCACTTTTCACATTCTCATCTCACGGGAGCTCGCTCACCCAATTACGGAACTGTCAAGTGAAAATGTGAAATCACTAGGACACTTCCGGCTAGTGATCTCACATTTTCACGACGCCATTGCAGTTTTGAGCGGCTTGGGATATTTCAGTGGACTTGGGACGCTTGTGCTATTTATGTTTAGAGGTTATTCGTCAATCATGAATGTGACTGATAAACAAAAACAAATTTTACTTAAATATATGCTTGAAAATAAAGATTTTGCAACTGGCCGCTTGCGGTATAATAGCGAAAATAAAAGAATACTAGTAAGTATATTGTATAGAACCCTGATAGATTACGATATCGGCAACACCTTTACATTTTATGTGCAAAAATTATACAATAAATGAATCGATAAGATAGCTTTTATAAGTGATTTTATTGATGTGTAGGATGATATGTGGTTTACCGTGACTAACTCCTTGAACGCTGCAGGCAATGGACCTCACAAACAACCGAAAGAGTGGCAAAAAGTATAAACGAATTTAATCATAATTGTATATTATTTGAATTTATTTCTTTTCTTTAACGTAAATATAGACATGGAGGGACTGGAAGTCAAATGTCCTGAAAAAATGTGCAAAAAACAAAAGTTATGCCCATGGCACTGGCGGAGGCCCACCGAAAATAATCAACCTAACGCACATAGAAGAACAATTGTTGGAGATTATAAGTCCAGAAGCAGCAGGATTAGAAAATATTCCTGAAGGAGGTTTTGGTACACTACCAATCCCGGGAACCTCGCAAAAGATCGCGAAAAAAGCTGAAACTCCAACGATCTACAATAAAAAGGTATGAGTATACCAGTTATTGTTCTCTCATGTTGTTACTTTAAATTAATAAAAAGGTATTCGTGCCACTTGTTCGGTAATAGTCAAATGAAATGACAACACAGCTGACACATTCATTTTTATGAATAGTAGTTTGCATCATTAAAAGTAACTACATGATGGCTCTTCGATGTGGAGTTGCGTCTATCATAATACATTATTACTATATTAAGTAATTGATTTTTGCACAAATTGAAATTCAATTTTTAGATACGTACTCCGTTGGCTGAGACATCGACATCTCTGAACGCCGATGAACTATCATTTGTCGACATCGATTATTTATACGAGATGAACTCTACATCACAGGTTAGACTCAGTTCCTCTACATTGGCAAATATATCTTTTATATGATAGTAACAAATAGTTTAATCTTCGATATTGCAGGAAGTGGCAAATATGGAAACCTGTGATGATGACATTGAAGATATAATAATTCACACTACGACCCAAAACACAGGTATTGAAAATCCTTATTTTATCTCCATCTTTGTGCTCTCTAAGATATTTACATCATGTAATATGATAAAATAACATTTGAAAATAGTAAATTCAAGTGATCGCGGTAATAAAAGACCACGACGAAATAGTGCAAGCACAGCTGTGGATTTGATGCGAGAGAAAATGGATTTATTGAGGGTGCAAATCAAATCAAACAAAAAATTTCAAGAGCGCATGATTCAAATTGAAGAAGAAAAATTGAAGATTGCAATCGAAAATGTCGACCTGAAAAGAGAAATGGTTTCCTCCGTCCAAAGTTTATGTTTAGAAGTGAGAGAAGTTTTAAATAATGTCTCTGAGAACGTTACACAAATAAGAATAGATGTTGAAAAAATTGCTCCATCATATCTCGAATAGCATTAGTCATTTAAATAAACCTACTGTTGCATGATAATTTTATCAATCAAAATTGTTATTAAATTTAATACATGTTTGCAAATTTAGTCGAATAATATTTTGTTAAATTCATTCCATATTTTATAAGTTTAATCGGTCAAAAAATTGAATATGTACTTTTTATATTACAATTGAGTAAACATATTTTATAGCAAAATATCCTGTATTTTTTGTTGTCTTACGTTTTATTGTCGAAAATACATTCGGATTATACGCTCACGAACTTCGTTACCGGTTATTGCTCCATTATCTTCGTTTCTTATAGGAAGCTCTTGATCTATTGCATCAAAGTATAGCTCCGGTTCTGGAATTCTCCACTGAATAGCTATGTTATGTAAAACACATACAGCATTAACTATTCGAGCTGAAAATAAAATGACAAATCAATGCTCACAAATACCAATTAATGAATTCTATTATTCTAAGATATATTTCACATACAATGGATAAGACAATCGATATATTATGCAAATATTTTACCTGCAATTTCGGGCGTATAATGCATGGCTCTTTCCTTTCTAAGACATCGCCACCTACCCTTCAAAACACCTATGCATCTTTCAACGCAACAACGAGCACGCACATGATGCTGTGTGTATCTAGCGGCTGGCGTACCCTCTGGTTCATGCAGCTTTGGTGTCATTAAATATGGTAATAGAGGATAAGCGCTATCACCTGAGGAAAGCGTACATAGTTTATTACTCATAAAAATATTACACTCGAAACTTAAATAGAAGTAAACACGTCAACAGAACGTATACTTACCTAAAAGCCAGCAATCTCTTTGTCCTGCAGCGTGCCTCTCTTCTAGGTGGTTGGATACACGAGATGCTCTCCAAACTCTTGCATCGTGTGTTCTCCCACCGTTGGCAGCATTAACAGTTAAAATTCTGCCATTGTAATCCGAAACCTGTGACTGTTTTTTTTTTTTTAATTCTTTCTTTGTAATTTTTTTTTGTTAATTTTGTAAATAATGTCATACTTACAATGAGAACATTCAGTGAATGGTATAATTTTCTATTGATGTAAAGATGTTCCCTCTCTGTATTTGGTGGAACAATTGCAATATGGGTTCCATCGATAGCGCCAATAACCCCAGGAAATTGTGTGTGTGCCCAAAAACTAAAGCAATAGAATAATTTCATTCGATATATCATATAAGTAAATTTATTTATCGGGTACTATGATTATATTTCATTGCTTCTGTTCATTGTATATACATACTTCACTGTATTGTATATATATAATACATTCATTGGACTTACTTTTCTTTAATATGTTGAATTTCGGCTTCTGCAATTGGAAATTTGATCCAATCACCCATTAAAATATTTAGAGCATTAACGACCTTGCATAAAACATTCGAAACAGTTGACTGACTCATGCATGACAAATAGTCTTGACCAACTCGTTTTTGGTAAGAACCACTGGCGAAATAATTTAATGCACATAAAACCTGTAACAAAAATTTATTAGCTTAGTATGTTGTAAAGAATAATCCATTATATTAGTTTATTATGATACCACAATCTTAGTACTTGTAATTCAACAGCCACTGCGTGACGTCGTATAGTATTGGGTAGTAGCGGTCTCAGGTCTTCGATCAGTACTCGCACTGCTTCCTTCGATAATCTTTAGAACATAAAGAATTATATCACATACTATCTTCATTTAACTTAAAACTGCACATAGATTTTTATTGTTTGATTTTTTATTATAATTTTTTATTCTCACTGTAAATATTTACATAAAAAAAATATATTTATAAACCTAGAAGTATTTAGAATTGTTTACCTGTAAAGACTCCGAAATTCATTTTGTGGTATCATGAACGGATTTGAGGCATCCCGCAATCTTCGTCGAATTCTTAACAACCTATTATTCCGATTTGGCATGAACAATATTACCATTAAATTATCCATTTTTTTTTTTAAATGTTCAATAACTAAATTTGCTTGTGGCTTATTAGGTTATCCGTTGTAGTTAGCGTCTGTAACACTACCGCCACGACTGTCCTCGGACGCGTTGACGCACTTCAATCTCACCTTCTCACACCAAATTTTGTGTCGAGTCGACTCACGCGAGTAGACTCGCACTTTCACGAGGTGAGATTGACCGTAATAGGGTGAGCCGCTCACATTCGTCATTTTCACCCAATCCGAGAACCGTAATAAGCCCCTAGATATTTAAAATACTCGAACCGAGCGCGCGCCATCTCTGGGCACGCTCGGAGTCCACTTCTTTCGGGGGCCGCCTAGAAACCTTTCCCGCTAGCGAAGCAACTCGAGTACGTACCGAGAAGACGGCCTTTCCGGCCACCAAAGCAGAGAGAGGAACAGGAGACACCGCTCTTGGGGGACTTATTTTGGTGAACCGCAATCAGGGAACGCTTGGCCTACCTGGTTATCCAAGCACTTAAGGGCTTTTGAGCGACCGTCTGTTTGACCGACGGAGTACGCATTTTCGGCCAGTCGTCACGCCCGCTACTTAGACCACGGATCACGTCTCTATCGGTTCACTGATCACTATCAGCTTCCGTGGGGATAATCCTTAGATTATTAGCTTGCGCGCGCTAGTATCCGAAAAGTTAAATCATTGTATTTTCAATTAATGATTAATTCATTGTTGCATTACAAATAATCGCTCGTTCAGAAATTATTTCAATATCCAAACTTTTTGAACGATTGGTTTGATATTTTTTAATTTTCGAACTGTTAAAATTAATGTTTTTTCCTAACGAGAAAGTTATTTAAAAGATATGTTACATACAAAGATTTAAAATTGAAAGAAGTCATAATGATTTTCTGAGCCAACCAACAAAAGTAGCAATGATTTCTGCACATGAGATGAGATTAAATGGGAGGTATCAATGAATGGCACGGATGCAATTATTTGACTGTTGCAAACTCTGTCTTGGAATTTTGAATTCAACAGCATTTATTTACCAATTTTTCCTGTTAATCAAAAGAATTTGGATTAATTCGACTGTATTGAACTATCACGATTGAATGAACTTCTTTTACCTACCTGCTTTGTTTTTTCCAAGCACCCATCATTTAGACCACTAGTTTCGAATTTCAATCGGATAAACAAATCCTCTAAAAATGAACCGATACATCGAATCGAAGCAAGCAATGAGCTGTTCGGAATAAATTTCGACGGTTCTTTCAGAGAACATCGATTCTTAATCTTGACAATAGAAGCTTTTCATGCCTTTTCGAATCACTACCGCAATTGATTGAGATTTTAACCTCAAAAGGCCGTATCAATTACATCGGCGCTAAAAACAAAGTTTGACAGCTAAAACTCGGGATGGCCAGCCTGCTTCAGCAGACGACAAAACTCGCGCATGCGCAGTCGACTGTATACTTTCGAGATTTCCTCTCGGTATACAGTGCGCGATACACCGCGCCTCAGTCGCTGTCCGAGTCGCTGCTGATAGGATACGCCCGAGGGACGAAGTAAGCCGTTCTGCCGCCGGTTGGTCCGCTTCCGCTGTCCACCGCCCTCGAACAGCCGGGCTGAGGTGACGCGGGACTACTGCTCGATGCGACAGCGGCCTCGACGCGCGCGCGCTTGGCGCCGTTCCTCGATACCGCTGCTTCCGAACGCCTACTCTTGGTCTCGCGCTTCGTTCTGAATCCCACAATTGGAGATCCTTGCATCGTCTTCGTGGCGACACGTTTCAGCAGGCGTGTAAAAATTGGAGACATCATCTCCGGTGACGCGACGACCCGGCGTTTCTCTCCGGCTGTGCGCACCGCGCGATGAGAGGAATGCCGTATACCGAGAGCGACGTCGATCATCATCTTGGAATCGTACCTTGACGGGAAGTAAAGCGCGGACATTGTAAACGAACCACACCCGTATTCGAATCTAATCTCACTGAACGCGACGATCGCTGGAAACACAACGAACTTGTACTTACCTCAAGTGACCGAGATTGGCCAACTTTCACAGCTCGGCGACTGGTATGATCTCGCGCTCGCGCCGCTTTCGCGCAGCGTTGGACTTCAAAGTGGCGAGTCTGCGTACAACGGCGCTCTGTCCCGGTGCCTTGGTCAACATGCCGGCCTGACGGTTCGACACGACCCGCGCCCAATCATAGAATAGAATAGAATAGAATAGAGTTTATTCAGCCATGGGACAAGTCCCCTAGGCAGTATAAGAGTCATATAAGCGGTGACAGAATAAGATAAAATACGAGTGCATAAGAAAATACATAATACAATACAATAAAGTAAGCATAGCAGTGAAGCCGAAATATAACAGCATGGACAAGAACATAATAAACGTAAAATCATGAGAAAATAAGATAAAAATAAAAATGAGATAAAAATAAAAATAAGATAAAAATCAAATAAGGTAAAAATAAAAATGAGATAAAAATAAAAATAAGATAAAATAAAATAAGATAAAAATAAAAATGAGATAAAAATAAAAATCAGATAAAAATAAAATAAGATAAAAATAAAAATGAGATAAAAATAAAAATAAGATAAAAATAAAATAAGATAAAAATAAAAAAAAAATGAGATAAAAATAAAAATAAGATAAAAATAAAATAAGATAAAAATAAAGATAAGATGTTGGCAGGTGGCAGTAAGAGAGATGTGGCTTCGGATGGGTGAACGGACATGCGACTGAGAAAGGGCATAACCCGAAGTAAATGAGTAATAAATAATAATAAAATAGAATAAAATAAAATAAATAAAATAAAATAAAATAAAATAGGCAGGTAGGTAGGTGGCTAGTGCCGGAGTGAGTCGAAGGATGTCCGCTCCCGGTCGAAAAGGTAAGAATATAGTCGGTGTTTAAAAATTACTAGTGAGCCCGCGGATGTTATAACCTCGGGCAGCGAATTCCAAAAGTAGATTGCGGCAACAATGCTAGATTTTTGAAATACGGCTGTCCGACAAGGAGGGACATACAGTTTACTCGCATTGGAGGTCTGAAGACGAGTAGAAGCAGAACTAGGAGCACGACGGAAAAGCACAGAGAGATAGTCAGGCCTGCCGCTAGTTAACACAGAAAACACTAAACAGCCCATAAGGTACTGGCGCCTATTCTTCAGGGTCAACCATCCAAGCTTCAGCCGATGCTCCGTAATGTGTTCATCCCTAGCGACGTCAAAAATGAAGCGAGCGCACGCATTTACCATACGCTGAAGCCTGAGGTCTAGGATGCCGGGTAAATCTACAAAAACAGTGGCGCAGTAATCTAGGTGAGGAAAAATTAGGGCTGTGACTAGCCATCTGCGAAGGGGGACCGACAGGAGCTCCTTGTTAGCCTTCAGTTGGTGAAGTGCGCGATTGGCCTTGCCACATACAGCAAGGACATGGTCGTTCCATGAGAGGGTGGAAGACAGATGGAGTCCCAGGTTACGTACTCCGTGCACATAAGGTATAGCGTCACCACAAGCCATGATCGGGGGGAGGGTCGCGAAATCAAGCCGATTTAAGAAACGCGAGGTACCGCAAAACAGAGCTTTAGTTTTACTGGTATTGATGGAAAGACAGTTAGCCGTCGCCCAGTCACAAATCGCGTTCACATCCTCCGCCACACGCGCAATGCCACATAATATGTCAGATGGGTTAAAAGATAAGTATATTTGGAGGTCGTCGGCGTATAAGAGGTGCTGACAATGTCTGATGCTGAGCGGTAGATCGTTAATAAAAATCGAAAATAACAGGGGACCCAAAACCGACCCCTGGGGGACCCCGGATGAGATATCAGCCCATGCAGAAAGAGTACCATCGGAGCCGCGTACAGCGTGCCGGCGATCGCTAAGGTAAGACCGGAACCACTCAACAACAGAGGAAGCACAGCCGAGGGCCTTCAACTTACGGAGCAAAATAGGGTGTGAAACAGTATCAAAGGCCTTGCTAAAATCAAAGAGTATGACCAGAGTGATCATACGCTCATCAATGGCCTGCTTAATGTCGTTAGTTAACTTAAGTAGTGCCGTTTGTGTGCTACATCCTTTCCGGAAACCAGACTGGAAGGGGTCCAGTAGTCTCGCGGCGGTAAGGTAATCAGTTAGCTGACGGTGAACAATTCCTTCGAGGTACTTAGACACAGCGCAAAGTAGGGAAATAGGCCGGAAATCACCTGGCCCCGCTGGGCATTTAACCTTATTGATGGGTTGGATCAAAGCTCTCTTCCACATTGCGGGATAGACTGAGTACGTGAGAGATTGGTTAAAAATTTCGAGCAATATGGGGAAGACCACTGGCATGGCCAGCCTCCAGTACCCCCTTGGCAACCCATCAAAGCCCCGGGCTTCAGACTTAGACGAAAGTAGTTGTTCGGAGAGACACTCAGGAGTGATATGTTTAAAATAAAAGGATGCATCGTTAAAATCATTAAAATCGTTGGAGTCGTTAAGATCGTTAAAATCGTTAAGAAGAGGGTCAGCGGCAGTGAGCTCCGTGACACCAGCGGGTTGAGGAGAAGATGAGACACAGGCAAAGTGTTCGTTAAGCATATCAAGCGAGAAAGCATCCGGGACTACATTGTGACGAGGTTTAGCAAGACCAAGTCGACGGAATTCCTGCCAGATGAGTTTGGAGCTCCCCAAGGTGGGAAATAGCGATGCATAAAAGGCGCGCTTGGCATCACGGATAGCTAACTGGACCCTGTTGCGTAAAGCTTTATAGTGAGTGAAGGCAGTCGACAGCTGACTTCTGCGGTAGGACCTGAAGGCTTCGTCGCGCTCACGCATCAGGTGCCTTAAGTTGCTGGTAAGCCACGGGGCCGGAGGCCGCCGGGAGTGAATAGTGACCGCGGGTGCATGAGTATCTAGGGTATTAAGAATAACACGACTGAGCAGGGCGACCTTATCATCGATATCGGGATTAACATTGGTAAATGTAGTTAAAACGAGAGCCTCGAGGTCCCTCAGAAAAGCCTGGGTATCTAGGCCCTTTAGGTTACGGATAGCGAGAGTTTTAGGTTCAGGGCGCGGAACTCGAAGCATGTAGGTAATGGAAATAAGCTCATGCCCAGATAGGAAGGGCACACCTGATTGACCGAAGGAGATAACTTTATCCGCATCATCCACGATGCAGAGATCAAGCAAGGTGTGTGAGCTCGAGGTATGGTGCGTAGGTTCGTACGGAACCAAGAACAAACCATTGAGCTGGGTAAAGGCACGTAAATGCTCTGAGTCAAACGAGCTAGTAAGCAAGTCGGCGTTGAAATCACCCATTACAATTAGGTTGTTATAGGCATGCGCGAGAGTGGTAAAGACGTCCTCGAACTCACAAAGGTAGCCAACTCTAGGTGGTCTATAGACTGCAGCAAATAGAAGTTTGGACGCGTTCATCCCTGACACCTCAAGGATTAGATACTCAGGCTTTTCACAATAAAATTCGGACGAAGTGAGAGCAGAATCATAGTGAGAGCAATACTTGTAACGCGGTACCAAGCCCTTCCCGCTCAGAATCGTCAGAGGTATATACTCTATATGACGCTCTACCATCGTCGTAACCGCGGCGATTAACTCCCGCTTGTCTACGGTCTCGCCTACCATTGATCTCACGATACGTCCGAAAACGGAGGCCGGAGTGATCATCAATTGCACCACTTCCTTCTGTGTCACCACGTACTCCGATTGTAAGCAACCGCGGAGTCGTTGCTGCGTCGTGCGTCCGGACCGCGAAATGACGTTGCGCAGACTCGACTCGTTGAAAGCGTCTTCGACGGTAACCGACTTCTCGAAATAGTTGAACCCGTGGGATCTACGGGCCCATACTCCGTACACGGTGCCCCAAAACTCGGCGATTCGTTGGGCACGAGTCATTCCGGCATCCGCGTAACGCGTATACGCTTCTTCCGTAGAAGCACGTACGTATTCCTCGTACAAAAGCGGTATACCGTTCCGCAACGCGTTCGAAAAGAACTTCTGACGCATATTGACGACCAACGAAGACACGTCGAATCGCGCCATCACCCGTCTATAACGCTCCGTTTCGGGCGGCTCGTAAAACGGTAGCGCAACAGGCACCGCCTTGCCCGCCGATACGTCGTCCTCGTCGCAATAGTACGTATAATCAGGCAGGTACTCCCCGTCGTCGTCGCGACCGCGGCGTCGTTCTTCGCCGCTGCCAACTGTCTCCGTATCCGACCCGGAACTCTCCGGATAAGGCTCCGTTGCTTTAAACTCTATCTCGAACCCCCGGCGATCGGTTCTCGTCATATCCTCGCCGAGCAGCAGTTGTTTGTCGCGTTTGAAGTCAAACCTGATCATGTCACCGAAGAGAAAATAATCCAGGCGTATCTATCGTGAAACAATGAAAAAACGTTAGCTTTACCGGCGCAAGAACGGTACCCGGGGTGGGTCGATCGACTTATCGATCGCGCGTCCCTTTCCGATGCGCGAATAACGACAACAACGACAACTTACCTCGGCGTCGTAATGATCCTTCATTTCTGTAACTGCCAACGTTCGCTGTGGATCGTCGACAAACAAATCCACTACCCGAGAATCGTTCGTGAGGCAATCCACGTCGCGAGCGGAGTGCCGCTGTACGTGGTCCGACCAATCGCTCAACAACACCAAACCGTTGTGAAGCAGCAGCTCTCAGTACAATTCATGGAAGAGCGCCGCCCTTCGAGAGTGTCGCTCGATCGACTCGTTAAAATCGCGCTCGACGTTAAGGAACGTTTCAATACGTAACGGCACTCTGTCGCGAAGACTCTCGTAGGTCTCGCGCCACTCGATCACCTTGCGGTGATATTCGTTGCGCAGTCTCTCCAGCGTCGGACTATCCGCAGCGTACCGATACCCGCCGCTCAATCCGTACGTGATAACGGAACCGGTGTGTCTACGATTTTTCAGGATATGAGCATAAGTAGATAGGCTAGGCCGGTTCTGGATCAACGCGTGTTAGTGCACACGTACACGCACACACACATGCGTGCACCGTCCGTGTCCGTGTGAGGGTGGGGGGTCTGGCACGTCAGCAGATCTCTCGGTCCCTTAAAATGTCGTCATACCCTCAAGATGGCGTCGTCCGCTCTATAACTGATGGCACACACCCTTGAATTGACGTCACACACCCTTATATTAGCGGCACACATCCTTAATATGACGTCACACGCCCTTATATTAGCGGCACACACTCTTAATATGACGTCACACATTTCCGAAATAAGATTCCAAGCCCCGGGTCAGTTCTAGAAGCTTCCTTCGGGCAGTTCCTGGAATTATTCGGCACCTTGTTCGGATCGAGTTACGCGATTATCGAGTTACCTAGGAATGCACAAATATGATTAGCCTAATAATTCTCAGAAGAATAGTTCTCGGAATAACCTTCGACTCCGGAAAGATCTTTTGGAACGTTCTAGAAAATTAATGGAAGGGTGTAGGTTCGTTAATTTGATACCGCTGCGACTCGTACGAAGAACAATGCAAAAATATGATTAGCCTAATGATTCTCAGAAGAATAGTTCTCGGAACAACCTTCGACTTCGGAAAGATCTTTTGGAACGTTCTAGAAAATTAGTGGAGGGATTGTCAGCTATAAAAGAGCGAAATATTCCGGGGGTGCGAATTAGTCTTCAACCGATCTCCGAGTAATGCAGAATAACCTGCAAGAGCAGCTAAGGGAATTGAGAATACGATTACATCTACTGCTGAGAAATATTGAAGAAGTGAAAAGTCTAATCGAAGTAAAGTCTAATCTGAATCAACTCACAAGCAGACTAAGAAATGTCAAAATCTGAATCCGAAAATAACATGGACTTCACGAAGCTTAACAGGATCGGACGGTTGGAGGAGTTTCTTCCAACGAAAAAATTAGCGGACCTGGAAGTGTTCAAGGATTTTCAAATCAGTAACATCCGCAAAGTTCAGACCAAATTTGGTGCCAGGTTCGTGGTTGATGTGGATGACAGCTTCATGGTATTTCTGCCAGCCCGGATAGCGAAAGTTCTAAACGACGACACAGATCTCCTCGAGAAAATGAAGACAGCAAGTGAAGAGGATAGACTCCTGATGCGCTACCTCGGTGGACAATTTAATCAGATTGAATTCAACTATGTGTGATATATATTTCGTTCATGAATATTGAATGTAATTAAACATTTTGACAATCATATATATGTCGGAGAACCCTGAGAACCTGGGTTCGGAGGGTACACAGGGTGACGGTGTGGTTCACTCATGACCCCGTGGTCACGCAGTGGGGCAACAGTAGAGGTAGTAGGGGCGAAGGTAACTCGCGAGCAAAGAAAAGACGAAGTCTGAGTATCGCTTGTAATTTCTTTATTTGTAATATAGCAGCGGGTAGGTCATGCTAGTTCCGAGCACTATCAAAGAGTGATCTCATCACACCTCGGCTCTGACAAGGTAAACTCTCCAAAACAAGAAAGAGGGGATACCTTACCTACCCCTTTGTAGTAACACAAAATTCAAAATAATAGAAAAACTCAAAACTTAACAATTTCTTATATTAAGCTTAAGTGGTGACGATCTGTACGCCTATTGTGTGACGCGCCGACACGGCCGTCCTGACTCATCACACGTCCTCGGGTGCTATCAACCTAATTTATCGTCACCTGAAAAGATAGAGAACCAGTATTGCCGCTCGACTATCCCGACTTTAACAAACATGAAAATCGTTACAGCGGACTGCCATGTCCCCAAATGAGTATAGTGTCACATCTTTGACAAACCAAAAAAATTAACTTAATCGATCATCGATTTACTGAAAACATTTCTATGAAATGCAACTGTAGCTGTCTGTATGTATAGCTACCGATCGCTCATGCGATCATTTATTTCACACGTCACTGTCTATGCAGTGACCGATCGACCATGCGATCATCACACTCATCTCTGCTCATGCAGTTATCAATCGACCATGAGTTTATCACTCTCATCGCCCGCCGTTACATCGCACCGTCTCCGCCCACAACGGTGGGGTAGGATTTTTGTGACTTACGACTAATAAGCGGGGCGATTGAGTATCAACGACTTGCGTAACTAGCAATCGTTCGCGCCGACACTGGCACCTCCTGACTGTGCCTCCACAGGCTCTACACTCTGTTCTGTCAGGCAAGGATTAACCTCTTTGGGGACATCGCACACCGGCACAGGCCGCAAGCGATCATGTGCGTATTTGTACGTTCTATTACTGTCTAATGCTTTCAAGTGATATCTGTCACCGGCTAACACTTCGGTAATTTTGAACGGACCTTTGAACTTTGGGTCCAATTTAGTTTGGTTGCGCTCGTGGTTCTCAAGTAAAACAAAATCGCCGACAGGAAACTTTGAAATTTTAGCTTTCGTACTATCAAATCTTTCCTTGTCTTTCCGAGCGTTACACTCGATGGATTTGAGTGCTTGATTTCTAATTTCGGGGATATCAACCTCCTCTATATGGTCACTCAGAGTCATCAAATCGAGTGGTCTAGCGACTTTACCGATCAATAGCTCTAACGGGCTAGCTTTAGTGACGCGACTTGTGGTACAATTAAGTGCTAATTGTACGTCGCCTAACGCGTCCTGCCAAGATCTATCCTTACCACTTTCAACGGAAGTAAGCATATTTTTCAAAGTGCTCATAACGCGTTCGACCTGTCCGTTAGCGCGGCAACTGCCCGTTGCTATTAGGTGGAGATTTACATTGTGCGAATTACAAAAATCTCTAAAGTCTTTACTCGCGAAACACCTACCCTGATCAGCGATAATTCGAGTGGGCGCGCCGAAGAGTGTAACCGCAAATTTCAGAGCGCTTATTGCGCTAGCAGAGTCAATGCGTAAAGTATGGTGGAGAAGGACGAATTTCGTGAAAGCATCGATTAATACGAAAACGTATTCCTTAACGTCGCTTTTTCCGCTTAACTTTCCCGTTGCGTCTACGTGTACGGTGTGCCACGGAACAAGGACTTTTGGAATAGGGTGAAGCTCAGCCTGTACTCTACCAGAGGTGGACTTAGAAACTTTGCAAGTAATGCAACTATCAACAAATTTTTGCACATACTTTGTCATATTGGGAAACCAATAGTGTTGGAAGGCTTTCTCTAAAGTCTTCTCCCAGCCTAAATGCATAACAGATTCGTGGACGTGATTTATTACTGACCACTGAAATGCTTTAGGTACGATTGGTAAAAACCTACTGCGACCGTTGCGTTGGATTTCGCGGTAGAGTACACCAGCTCTGACTTCATAGGTTTTTTCAACGTCCGATCGAAGTTCCCCGTTTTCTAATTTGGAAATTAGATCGCGAATATTATCATCGCGTTGTTGTTCGGCTAACAGCCAATTATGAAAAATCTTGGTTAGATTGATTTGTTTTTGCGGCGCCTTATTATGAGTGCCTTGTTCAGGCAAGTGATTTCGCGAAAAGAAGTCGGCGTGAAGCATACGTTTTCCTTCGCGATAAGTCACGTCAAAATCAAAGGCTTGAAGGAAAGCCCACCACCTATGCACTCGTGGTGTAAAGTCTACCTTCGTACGCGAGGCTTTGAGAGAATTGCAGTCTGTAACTACAACAAACTTTCTTCCCTGCAGAAAGTGTTTGAAATGTTTGACGGCGTTTACTACGGCGAGAGTCTCAAGCTCATAAGAGTGATAGTGCGATTCTGGGCTCGTCGTTCTTTTGCTGTAGTAAGCAACAACACGAGGTTTATTATCGACTCTTTGCATTAGGATCGCGCCGTAACCATCTGCACTTGCATCCGTATGCAACTCTATGGGGAAGTTCGGATCAAATAGCATTTAGACTGGGGCTTTAGTTAGATGCGAAATTATCACTTGACGAATTTCTTCGTGACGTGGTTTCCATTCGACGTTGCCTTCACCAGACGTCAACCGATACAGCGGGCTAGAGGTTTGGGAAAACCGAGGAATGAATTGACGGAAATAAGACGCGAAACCTTGTAACGGGTATTTCCTGGACTCGGGTGATCCAGGAACGTAAGCCGACTACAAACCTGGGGCACCTAGGGGAAGGGAGTTGGGCGCCAGACTCCGGGCTCGAAGTCCTCTCTCTCTCTCTCGCGGCCAGCTAGCTACTTAGCCTAAGGTAGAGGGATTTCGTGGGGGCGCAGAATAAAGACACCAATGGATTATAGCGAATTAGAATGTTTATTAAAAAAGAAAAAAAGAAAAAGGTCGCGAATTTATATCACGCCCGCTACCTGGCGTATAGGAAATATAAATGTGACTCTACTCTACTCTAATCATCAATCCCAAATTCAAATAAGAAAAATCGTGTTGCTGCGAGGACTCGTCTCGCCGTCGACTCGCAGGCTTCTCGCACTCTCTCACTCTTTCGCCGCAGTCCAGCAAGTCGGCTGTCACTTGGCGTGGCTCTCTCGAGCGCTCGCTAGCAAGTGACGCTGCGCGGACTAGGCAGGGAGGGGAAGGGGTAGGGAGGGATTGTCGGAGCGCTGTCTCGCAGCAGCTGAGTGCGTTGCGTGACGACAGCGCTCGGGCAATATGGCGCCGACACCGAATCGTCTGTCGCCTGCGCAGCGGTTACCGATACGGCACGGCTAGCGCAGAACAAACAACACGTGAGCGGGCTTGAGTCGTTTGAACGCAACGGCTCGTAGGGTAGCTTCTCGGGACGTAGAGATCGGTGGATTTCTACCTTACGCTGGCTGCTCTCTACTTCCCACCGGGACGACGGAGAAAAACCACCAGGCTTCGCGCGTGGTCCGGATATGAGTAGGTGTCAGACTTACTCCAGCGGTAGCCCAAGATCGGTCTCGTCAATCCGAGGGAATTGGGGGGGGGGGGGGGGGGGGGAAACTCACGGGGGAACTCACTGGGGAAACTCACTCTCTGGGGAATCGCACTCTCTGGGGAATCTCACTCTCACTCGGTTCCGGTCCGCGACGCGCTCGACGCACTCGTCACGGGACTTCACCATAGACTGAGGGTTGCTTCCGTTATCGCTAGTACCTATTTCCGGCGTTCGTCCGGCGAGCGCTAATCCTTGCCGGTCAGCTGCGAACAGCGACACGCGGTCAAGAGGGGTACGCTAGAGGAAGGCGGCAAGGATTTAATTAGCGGAATCGGTGCGCGACGTGCGGCACGTTCGGTAGGCAGGGAAGGAGGAGGTCCTAACGTTTTGCCACGTTACAACCTATAAACTGTCTCACTTGGGTGACCGTTTTAGGTGGAGGCAACTGTGTCAAAGCCTCGATTTTTCCCGGGTTTGGTTTTATTTGCCCCGCTGTTAGCACGTAGCCAAGGTACTCAACTTCGGTTTTTAAAAAGGAACATTTCATTATCTTGAGAAGGAATCCAGCCTTAGTGAGTGCTTCTAGAACTACGCGCAGTCGTTGTATGCCTTCGGAGACAGTACGTGCAGGGATGATTATGTCATTCAAATAACAGACAGCGAATGTATTAGCCAATTCGCCGAGGGCTTTATTAATTGCGCGTTGGAAGACTGAAGGCGCATTTTTTAAACCAAACGGCATAGAGAGATACTCGTATTGTCCGCCCGGGGTGATAAAGGCTGTACGTTCTATTGAATCTTCTTGTATGGGAATCTGGTGGAAACCGGAGGCCATATCGAGTGTTGTGAAGCAATTTGCACCGTTTAACCTCTGCACTTGATCGGCTATTAGCGGCAATGGATATCGGTCGGATACCGTGTTACTGTTTAATTCACGATAGTCAACGCACAATCGGTCCGAACCGTCTTTCTTTTTAACCAAAATTGTTGGGCTCGAAAAGGGTGAGCAACTCGGTCTAATGATACTCGCTTTTAGAAGTTCGTTAACTTTATCGCGAACGACTTGTCGCTCGTCAGGGCCGAGACGATAAGGTCGCCTCTGTACCGTCTGGTTCGGGTCCAACAATTTAATTTCTAGTTCACCTGTAGTCACCCTACTTGTAGGTGCACCCTCTATGAAAGATCGCGAAAATTCCCTCAAGAGCGCAAGGAGCTCAGCCTTGTCCCTATTCCCAACATCGGTATCCACATTAACCAAATCCAAAACGTTGGCAACTACCTTGCAACTATTCGCAACTAACTTTCGTTTTAAAATGAAATCATCGGACGAAATTTCCACCACGAAACCCAGAGCAAGTAAATCGCGCCCGACTAGGATATCACTACTGAGATAGGAATCGGGTAGTACATGAAAAAGTAACTCTACTACATGCTCATTAATAGTAACTTCCGACGAGACTTGAAACGTACTATGCACATTCATCTTTCCGATCCCCAACAATGTCACTACCGACTGGGTCCGTCTGCCGGAAAATTTATTAGCTACCCTTTCCCTAATGAGAGAGCACTCTGCACCCGAATCAAAAAAAAATGATGACGACTCACCGGAGTGAGTCAATTGGGCGGACGCCGGCTTGATGCTGCACATATCCACACGACGCTCTGTCTTAGATGGTCTACCGCCCGCATTGGGCGCAGTACAATGCGGAGAGATGTGACCAACTTCACCACATTTGAAGCAGGTGACTGGGGGCTTCCTCGACGACGACGTACCTCTTGAGTTGTTGCTAGCTAGCGTCTTTCTGGGACCATGGTCCTGATTTCCTTTATTACGGCAATCTCTAGCCTTGTGTCCAATTTTCCCACATGCGAAGCATTTTATGGGGTTGTTTATCCTAGGTCGTTTGGCGTCGGTTGGCCCGTTCTTGAAATCTTTATTGGGTGGACCTTTATCAGGTGCAGTCCTCTTTCGATATGCAAACGCCATTAGTTCTTGTTGCATCTTGTGTCTGGACGTCAACTCAGTGGTGAAGGCCAGACGTTCCAGATTCGGCTCGATTTCAGCACAATGGGCCATCACGGTTGCAACTGCGATTTGCTCTATGGGTATCGACTGCCAGCGCGACATGAAAGTGGTCATAACTCTACCAGCATATGCTGCTATACACTCGTCTTCTTTTGGACGACTCTTGTTGATCCGAACAAGCGTCGCGGCTGATGTTTCGACAGTATCATAGCGTGAGAGAAAAATCTCCCGTAACTGCGGCCAAGTCATTCCGGAGTAGCAGACCTGCGAAAACCAGGCGGCTGCGGATCCTTTTAGTGCCTGACTAAAAGCTATGACCAGTGCACTGCCTTGTAGGGGTCGCTCATGCATACACAGATCAGCCGTACTACACCAGGCTCGCGCGTCCGTTTCTTCCGTGTCTGGGTTGAATTGCGGTAGAACTACCTTCGTAGATGGTGGCTGTGTCGGGTTCCTCATTGTTTGAATGAGTTCCAACATATTGCGGTTTTGTGCTTCAAAAAGCGCTTGCCATCTCTGTTCAGGTCTGTCTTCGTTTCTGTCTGAATACTCTTGTTCTTCTGGCGGTGCCCGTAAGGATCCCACTTCTGATGTCGGAGAACCCTGAGAACCTGGGTTCGGAGGGTACACAGGGTGACGGTGTGGTTCACTCATGACCCCGTGGTCACGCAGTGGGGTAACAGTAGAGGTAGTAGGGGCGAAGGTAACTCGCGAGCAAAGAAAAGACGAAGTCTGAGTATCGCTTGTAATTTCTTTATTTATAATATAGCAGCGGGTAGGTGATGCCAGTTCCGAACACTATCAAAGAGTGATCTCATCACACCTCGGCTCTGACAAGGTAAACTCTCCAAAACAAGAAAGAGGGGATACCTTACCTACCCCTTTGTAGTAACACAAAATTCAAAATAATAGAAAAACTCAAAACTAACAATTTTTTATATTAAGCTTAAGTGGTGACGATCTGTACGCCTATTGTGTGACGCGCCGACATATATTTCATTCTCTAAGATAATGGTTTTTAACTTTAGTCTAATTTCTTGTTATGCTAATATCTCGATGTATCTGGTATCAATTTCAATTGTCAACTTCATACGAATTGCAAGAGTTGAAAATAAAATATAAAACAAATGAAAAAATATGTAATAATAACTCTCTGTCCCCATAAATACATATTACAGTAACTAGATAACTATGGTTAGGTAAAAGACCCCTGGAATACAGACAAATCGAGGACTAGGTGTGTAGAGTATGATTTATGAAGGATTTGGTTAAAGTATAGTTCAGAATAAAATTACTGGTGTAATTTGAGTAAATTATTTATTCTTCACCTCCTATTTCACTTTCTTATAATTTTTCAAATAATAATTTCCATGAAGAATTCTCATTATTCATTATTACATATGCTTATTAAACCTGCGTGGATCATATGATTTCTGCTAGCACGGGATCATATACCCTGTGACGTTGCAGATTTTCTGCCGTCACAGTAGCCCTTCTGGCGAATTCTTTTAGCTAACTATACCGCGAGAGAGAGGTAGAGCACGTCTCAACCTCGGGATAATAGCGACACACCTAGTTAGGGAATATTAGAATTATACTAATTTGGTGTGTTTTTTTGTTAATGTACGGCGAGAGAGAGAGAGAGAGGACGATTTAGATCAAGACTTCCGCTTCGAGAACATCCGCTCCGAGAACTTTCGTCGCTGAGATGACTACGACTATCGCCACTGAGGCCTCCACGGTACGCAACCCGGGACCTGTACCTTAGAAAGTACCGAGGGTAGTACCGCATCATCTGGAGGTAAGGTTGTTGACCTTGGACGAAGATGCCGCTGAGAGTGAACAGGGCCTGCATACGGCTCCCTGTCAGCTGATGTCGCTTACCGCCGAGCATCTGGCCTGCAACGACGGCGTACAGGGTTGTACGCTACGACGCCGCAACCTCCCGTCAACGCACCAGCTTCCATCTACCGCTCCTGTTATTATTAACGACGCCACGTTTGGTCCAGGAAAGACTCGTGGCGTAACGTTATCGCCGAAGGATGCGCCACGTGAGAGTGGGCGAGAATTGCGTCCCGCGTGCTCCTGGCAGATGAACAGAGGTGCAGATCCGGTCCAGGGGCATCTAGATCCTGTCAGGAGGCTGCAGCGAGGTCGACTTCGGGTGAGTCTGCCGCTGTAGAGCCTATTCCGAAGAGATTAGTAACGCAAGGACGGTACCGCTACGTAAGAGCCAAGGTCACACCTTCCTCCACGTCATCTCGCAACCCCAGCTTCGAGGAACAGCTGAGTTACCGCTGAGAAGCGCGGAGCCCTACGCCTGATGGCCGGCAACAAGATGACGCTTCGTAGACAACGGCTGACGAGCAATTGCTATGAAGTCGTCGGTTAAGGGAGCCAATCAAGTAATGAGATGTATCTCATAGGTTCCCCACCCCCTAGGCGTGAGGAGCAGCGAGGAGACCACCGAAATCCTGCAAGAACTCGTCACTTCTACGTTCGATTGTCGATAGAGCAAGACTCGTGAAAATCTCTCTCTCGTACATCGTCTTTCCGTCAAGTTTATTGTAATTTAGTATTTCCGCCAAGTTTATTGTAATTTAGTATTTCCGTCACGTATCCTAGTCCCGCCGCGTAAAGTTAAGTGAGTGTGTGACGAAGCCACATCTTCCGCTAAGGTAAGGTCTCTATGCTCTATTTGTTGTAAAGCCACGAGGTCTCGCTGAATTTTCCGCTTTACCGTATCTTTGTGTAGCGTGTAGCCCACGGGCCACGTGATTAGTTCATTTTCTTTGAGGAAATTCAGTAAAAGGACTTCGTGACTGGCTGTAGCTATTTTCTCTGCCTACCTTAGTAGATCTATCTTTTCTGAATACTTCCGATGCTTATTGTTTGATATCTGGCTGCTTGCTTACTTTACCGCTTGATTAATCTATTGTCTCTATCTATTTTCTCTATCTATTTGCTCTATCTATTTTCTGTATCTAGTCTTTTGACCTATTTTTGGTAGTTTGTATTATATTATTGTGCATGGTGTGTCGCTAATTAACTTCCAACTCCCCGAGGGTTGGCTGAACGTAGATGTCATAGGCTAAGTTAGTTATTAAGTAATTTCTTTATCCGAATCCCGCAGCATATCTGCGCATCTGCCGTTTACCATTGATAACAAATTTTCCGTACAGTGCGAACCCTTCGCTTATAATTTCAGTTAGTCTATTTAAATTTAATCCGTTATCTAAGAAAATCAGTTAGAGTCATTTGTTAAAGTATTATCGCCAAAATCATAGTTAATATCGCTAGCGTGCCGCCGTGTTAGAGAATTTGCCAGAGTATCGTATCGTTCGGTGATACGCCGTCTAAAACGTAGTATAATAGCTTGTTTTGTATCGCTTCTAAGGCGCTCGCTAGCCGACCGGCGTGTTATTGTTTTTTTTTGCTACCGCTGCGTCGAAAATCAGGCGTAGTTAAATTATATTCTTTCCGTTGTAAATCCGAATTTATCCCAAGTCAAATCACATGATATACCGTCTCTATTATATTATTTTTAGTAGCTTTTTCCGATCATATTATTTTGGTTCTAGAAAATTTATTTGTTGCCGCTAATTATTGTAAACGCCGAATTCTGACCAATATACGGAATCGTGGATTCCCTTGAAGGATTTATCTGGTGTATCACTCTTTATTTTACTAATCAGAAGGCGAACCTACCCACTCTACCCTTATCGCTGCATATCTGAGCTAACCGTGAGCTTTAAGGCCGTCGTTCCGTAACTTTTTTGAGTCTTTTTAGTCTGAACTATCGTAGCTACCTGTGACTGACGCAGTAGCGTCTGGCGCCCAACAAACAATACCGCTAGGACATTTATTCTGTAAATTCGTTATTTTATTTGAGGAACGCCGTAGGGTGCGGCGGTGAATCTCTGACACCGTCGTTACAACCCATATGATTGGGTCTAAAACGACCCATATGATCCGCGCAGGGTTAATACTACTTGATACAAAATATTTTTTAAATGAAGAATTATGATAAAGATTAGTTCCGCAACGGGGGTAATTAATACTACTTGATACAAAATATTTTTTCAAATGAAGAATTATGATAAAGATTAGTTCCGCAACGGGAGTAATTACTACTACTTGATACAAAATATTTTTTGAAATGAAGAATTATGATAAAGATTAGTTCCGCAACGGGGTAATCAATACTACTTGATACAAAATATTTTTTAAATGAAGAGTTACGATAAAAATAAGTTTCTATTCCGAGTCGAAAGATTCTTTAACATTTTCGAAACCAGTACCCATTTGAATCAACTTCCAGCTTAGCTAATCTTCCCCTATATTGAACATAGATTTCCGAATTCGGAGGAGAGTTCTCCAACAATTCGATCGCAGCTTGTGCTGTCTCCATTATCTCCTCGACGGATGATAATGGCGCGTCAATCCACTCGTTCGGGACACGGATGCTGAGTGTTGGTGGCGTGTCTGGAAAAGAGTTCGAATAGGTGTACATTACGATATATAACAAACTGTTATTTTGATTCAAAATTTCACTAAATTATTAGTGATAACATGTGACTCTCCTTTATGCAAATTTAATGACAAGTCATATCTAGTTGTTATAAACGTTAGGTTCCCTGGGGTATACAAGTAGTATGTGAAATTTATGAATACATCACGTATACTGTAACGAGCAATTTCCCTACTCGGGGGAAGCGAATAAGCAAACAGATCTCGCACAAAGGACACCAACGTGAATCACCCTCGCGAGGTATCCTAAAGGTAGCTAGAGAAAAAGAGGGGGGTTGGGCGCCAGGCACACGGATGTGCCAGATAAGAAAACGCGGAACGGCAAAAGGAAGGGACGGGAATCAAAATACGTCGCAATCAAGCTCTAAGCTAGGCAGGTAACCGGCTAGTTAGTAGGAGAGGGGAACGTGGGGGCGACGAAATGACACACTCCGATATGGTATACAACGAATCACTGTATTCGTCCGGAGACCGGAACGGTAAGCGCAGTACGCAAGAAAGAAGATAACAAAAGAAATAAACAAAAGAAAAAACGTAAAATAAACAATGTAAAGTAACTCAAAATATAATATTTGATAGCAGCAACAAAACCGAGGAAAAAAAAGAGATATAAATAAAATACTAAATGACGCACGTCGGGATCGAACTCACGACCGGTAGAGCGGCGGAGTACGATCGAGGTAGTCGCGACGGGTCGTAGACAAGACGGCAGTATAATACAGAAATGTTCGTGGGCCGGGTAGTACGGCTCAGCGGTACGACGAGCTACGGCGGGTAGGCTCGGTACGCGGTACGGGACGGCAGGGGGAGGGTAGGCACACTCGCACGCTGCCGGCTCAGCTGACGCGCTCACACAACGATGCGGCGCGTCGTCGGCGACAGACGTGCCACACGCACTCACGCTCACACACACTCACACAGACGGCGGAGAGCCGGAGACTTACGCCTCCGGGTCCAGCACGTAGGTCTCCCCAAGGCAAGGGAGCAGGCTAGGTGGAGGTGGCCGAGGGCCCTAACTACACAAGCAATAATAAGATGCAGAGACAGACTTCCGACAACCGTCGAACGCGATAGAGCTCGGCAGATGCTCGGGAGAAGCCACGAGCCACTGGGATGATCCAAAAAGAGAAATGAGATAAGTGGAGAAAGCGCACAGCCACGCGAGACGGTTGGTCGGGAGTCCGGTAAGAAGCCTACCTCGCTCTCCAGCAGCTACTCCTGCGGCACGGCACGGAACGGCAGCAGCACTCCACACACTCACACACACAACGGGCGTCGGTTAGGCCGAACTAAATTTAATACACTAAATCTAGGAACTTAAAGCTAGTAGTCACAATCAGATACAAAAAAAAAGAAAAAGGAAGAGAAAGCAAAGAAAATATAAACGGAAATTAAAGCGGAGAAAAACGTAAGGCAAGCGAGAAAACGAAATTTCGTACGACAGGCCGCGTGGATGCTCTATTGTACGTAAACGTAAAACCCAAGATGACATCCCCTCCGTTTCCGCCGTCCTCTTCTTCGCCGGCGGAAATCGGGCAGGTGTCGCTGATAACGGCAAGGGAGGTAGCCGCTCGGCACCCACCGATTTCGCCATACCTCGGAGCGGTGACGTCACGTGGTGGTTGCGGCCGGCTCGGGAGGTAATGTAGAGAGAGGAGCGGTGGCCTGAGGCTGCGACGGTCAGCCCTCTCCCGGCCGGCTGGCTGGCGAGGCGTTGTCTCCCAGGTGTCGTCCGAGGTATAGGTACTATCGGCGAGGCTCTGCGGCGTCCCTCCCCGCCGATCAACGCGGTCGTCTTCCCTCGTCGTCCCTCGCAGTCCAGCGTCGCCTCAACCTGCTGACAAAAACTTACGGCAGACAGACATGCTAAAGCTGGGGGACGAGAGGCTTGCCTTGGAGAACCTATAGGAAGTAGCATTAGGAGTCGCGGATCGTCCCGGGGGGTAGGGAAGGCTGGTCAGTGGCGGACTGGAAGTCCACCACGTTACAATACATACTTACCCATTTTTATTTCGATGTTTATTTCGATGTTTATCCTGTTCAACACCTGTCCCACCAGTATAAGTCTAAACAGAGTAAAAGAATGCAATTAAAATATAATTTGGATAGAGCTGTTTGGTTTTGTAATAAAAAGAAAAACGTGTAAAAGAGATCACTAAAAATTAGAAAAATCATCTCGAATTTCACATGGAAAGTTACGAAAAATTTTTATGGATGCAAATAATACGAGAAACTCTACTGCATATAAGTATACTGCAATCGACACTTTGTTCAAGTTGGACAATGAAAAATCTAAATTTGTAAGTAGTATTTAATGTTTTAGAATATTAATGAATAAACCTGATCACTGTATGTTCCACTTACACTTTTAGTATATAGTTTCACACACTGCGTTGCTCACACTTCGCTAGAAAAATTACACACTGCGTTGTTCACACTTCGGTAGAAAAAATTAGACACTGCGTTGTTCACACTCCGGTAGAAAAAAATTGAATGAGCTGTCCGTGGTAGATGATCAACCTCTTTTATATGCGCTGTTGTTTAGGGTTTTAATTGTAAATACGATAATGCTCTTGAAAATACGTCTAGAAAGTTCGTTGCATGGTCCACACTTATACCCCTAGCTTATGATTGTAACTAATACGATAGTAGAAGGCGTACGAAACTTCCATGCTGATCAAATTGCATTGCATATTCTCTAAGGATAAACCATAGTTCTAGAACGTTCGTGAACATTTTTTCAACGAAATGTAGGTTTAATTATCCTTTGTCAGACTTACGCAGAGGAAATGAGCTCGATCGCTTGTTATCATTTCACTAGCTATAGGACTTGCTTCGAGAATATTCTGTAAAAAGGGTTCTCGGATCAAATTTCACAGTTCTCAGAATTTATCGATGGTGTTGGTCTATAAAATGACTCCTCCTCGGTATTCAAGAACCATTCGCGCGTAAACTTTCGCAGTGTACAATTGCTGTTAGTAATCACGAAAATGGATGCGACTAAATGTCTTAAACTTATCAGCATTATGCAAAATGCTTATGAAATTCTGAAAGAGAAATCATCGACTACGGAAACACAGAAATGGATTAGATTTGGAACTCAAAACATTAGGCTTTTAAACAAAATTTTACGGAAATCCGCTTCAACGATCGGAGAAAAAACAAGAATTTTGACAACAATAGGAATCTTGAAATCATTGAAAGCGCGGTTTGAGCAGTGTCGAAAAACAGGGGAAGGTGTGAGGAGACTGCGGAGAAGTGACAGAGTAAAGTGGGAGGATTTAGAGTCAGCTTTCAAAGGAAGAATAAGAACTGGGATGATAGCGAATCTGCAACACAAAGATCTCAAACATTTTCTAGATGATTCGAAAAAACTAATCATCCCCAGATTGAAGAATATGCTTCGGAAAGACGAAAACTTGAAAGTAAATGTAGTGTTGTCCTGCAAATTCGAAACTGTAAAAGACGGTGAAATTATCGAAGAAATGAAGTTCTTCAATACCAAAAATGAAGCTATTTTACCAGCGACGAACATTGATGAATGGTTTGATGAGAATGTAAAGAAGAAATTGTTAGTCAAGATAGAAGACTTCCAGGAAAAGGACTCGGGATGGTCGTTGACTGAAATTATAAATATGGCTGTGAATATCAACAAATATGTGCCACTGCGAGGAGGTATATCCACTTACACACAGCTACCAAAGCATATACAAGTTAAAAAGGCGGTGGTAAATATTATGAACGACGATCCGTACTGTTTTCTCTTGTCGGTCACAGCAGCCCTTTTCCCAGCGCGTGAAAATGTGAATAGGACAACTTCTTATCCGCATTTCAGCACAGTGCCAAGGTATGAGGGTTTGAATTTTCCCATGAGTCTGAACGAAATTTCTAAATTCGAAAAATTAAATGGTTTAGCGATCAACGTTTACGGCATAGATGAACGTGAAATAGTACCAGTTTATTTGAGTCGAGCGAAATCGGATAAGTCTACCATACATCTTCTTATGTTAGAAACTGATATGGAATCAAATGAAATCGATGACGTTAACAATACAATATGTCACTTTGCATGGATTAAAAATTTGTCTCGGCTGTTGAGTTCACAAATTTCAAAACATGACCATCGTACCTGGTTTTGTGATGGATGTTTGAGTCATTTTCAGACTGAAAATTGTTTGAGCAAACACCGGATTGATTGCGCGAATCTAAATAAATGCAGAGTAATATTACCGGACGAAAAAGATAAGATCTTGAAATTCAAAAACTTCAAACACAAAGAAAATGTACCGTTTTGTATTTACGCTGATCTGGAATGTCTCTTGCAACCGGTTAACGATACATCTGAGTCTGAGCATAGGAGGGTGTATAAGAAACATGTCCCATATAGTGTCGCCTACTACTTACATTGTACCTTCAACGATTCAGTTTCCAAATTTAGAATCAACCGCGGTAAGGATTGCATAGAATGGTTCGTAAACGAGTTGAAAGAATTGGCTCAGACTTTGGAAGCTTATTTCAAGTGTATCGTACCTATGGAATCATTGAGTCATGACCAAAAACAAGAATTCCATTCGGCTAAGACTTGTCACATTTGTGAAAAACCATTCGGACCTCGAGAGGTGAAACATCGTGATCATTGCCATTTTACAGGCAAATATCGCGGTGCAGCGCACGAAGCTTGCAATTTAAATTACAAAGATTCGCATATCATTCCGGTGGTCTTTCATAACTTATCGGGTTACGACTCACATTTCTTGATTAAAACGTTGGCAACATCTTTCGAAGGTTCAATGAGTCTCTTACCGATCAATAAGGACAGATATATATCCTTTACGAAAAGTGTACAAGAAACATCTATACATTTTAGGTTTATTGATTCGTTCAGATTCATGCCGGGCAGTCTAGAAAAATTAGCGTCTTATCTAAAAGATGAGCAGAAATTAATCACGCGTAAACATTGCGGAAGCGTCGAAGAATTTCAGTTCTTAACGAGAAAAGGTGTATTTCCCTACGAGTATGTAGATAGTTGGGAAAGCCTGGAAGAAACACAGTTACCTCCTGTTCGGGCAAAGTATCATCGATCTCGTAGATCAGCTGGACGGCCAGTACTTATCGATCGCACGCACACCATCGTGTGGTGTTTACGTGCTCAATCAGACTATGAAGTCCTACCGCGCACCGAGCGCAAGAACTATTCCATCTATGTATGTATTCTTCCGGACTAGATCGAAGTCCATAGATCAGTGTGTCTCGAAATCCCCCGTGGGAAACATTGTACTTAATCGGCTCTGTAGTCAGATGTACAAATAAATTCACGAGTTTTTAAGCTGTAGTGTGAGCTTTTATACTTCATCCAACCCGACGGTCACTCATCCTAGGCCTCTATCTCGCTAATTCGTTCTCCCATATCCTAAGAACCTCTCTCTATCGTTTTCTCGCAACACCTCCTATAGAAAAATTCTATTCAAAATTAAACAATGTAGGCATTTCCGAGGATAATTATTTGCACGCGTGCGATGTTTGGCAAACTTTTCAAGTCAAAACTCTGGAACAATATTCAGACTTGTATCTGCAAACGGATGTTCTCCTTTTAGCGGATATTTTTAAAAATTTCAGAAGCAATTGTTGGTCCACTTATAATTTAGATCCGTTACATTATTACACGGCGCCGGGCCTCTCGTTTGACGCGATGCTCAAGTGCACGGGTGTTGAACTCGAGCTCCTCGTCGACATTTATATGTTGATGTTTATAGAGAGGGGTAGCTCAATGCTCGAATAGATACGCTAAAGCCAACAACAGATACATGGGGCCAGCATTCGATCCGAGTCAGAAAGAATCATACCTCATGTATTTCGATGTTAATAATCTATATGGTGCAGCTATGAGCCACTTCTTACCTTGTAGCTCCTTTGAATGGGTATCAAATTTCGAACATTTCGATGTTTCAACCGTTTCAAATGAATCTCCCGTAGGTTACATACTTGAAGTAGATTTAGCATATCCGCGAGAACTTCAGGACTCTCACAAAGACTTACCATTGTGTCCGGAGCATTACATCCCACCTCTTTCGACGTGCAAAAAATCTAAATTAACAATTACCCTTTCCTCGAAAGAGCGGTATGTCATTCACTATCAAGTTTTGAAACAGTGTTTGAGCTTAGGTATGAAGTGAGAGAAAATTCACCGGATATTAACATTCGAACAAGCACCGTGGCTTAAGAAATATATAGATTCGAATACCGATTCGCGAAAAAAGTCAAACAACGATTTTGAAAAGAATTTTTATAAACTTATGAATAACGCCGTTTTCGGGAAAACCATGGAAAATGTTAGAAAACACAGAGATGTGCGGTTAATCACAAAGTGGGACGGGAGACACGGAGCAAGAGCGCTTATCGGTAAACCAAATTTTCATAGCCGTACCGTATTCGGTGAAGATATGACAATAATTGAGTTGAATCGGACGAAAATTAAATTCAATAAACCTATATACGCGGGGTTTTCTATTACAGATCTCGCTAAAACCGACATATACGATTTCCATTATAATTACATAAAACATAGATTCGGAAACCAAGCTCAACTGATGTATACCGATACGGATAGTCTTATATATCACTTTACCGTTCCCGATATATACGAGCTCATGAAACGTGATTTGGACCGATTCGATACCTCCAACTATCCTCCGGAAAATGTCTACAAGATACCGCTGGTTAACAAAAAAGTATTGGGATTAATGAAAGACGAGAATAACGGAAAGATAATGACTGAGTTTGTAGGCTTAAGAGCTAAATTATATTCCTTCAAGGTTTTAGGTGAAAATAGAGAGACGAAACGAGCCAAAGGAGTCAAGGGATCTACGTTAAAAACTATAACTTTCAGTGACTACATCGAATGTGCCTTGAAACATCAGAATTTGGTAAAGAGTCAGAATTTAATCCAAAGCAAGAATCATCAGGTTCATACGGTGAGGCAAAGGAAGTTGGCGTTGAGCTGGAACGACGACAAGAGGATCATATTTCCAGATAGTACCGACACGCTCCCGTGGGGTTATTGTAAATAAACTGTACATAGGTGTAAAATAAAGACTAATTTATTTAAAAAAACCTTACAAGTCAGTTTTATTGATCCAACTGTTATGTGTATTGTTAAAACCTAACCACTTAACGTATATTCTTCTTCCATGTCTCTTGAGCACCTTCTCCACCAGGTGGATGTCGGAATTCTTAACTTTGAGAAGTTCCTGTTCGTAGAAGCCACCCGCTATAGGCTGATCCTGATAGTCTTTAAGCTTGTACGTTACTGGATCAGTATTGACTACTTGGATAATCGTGAATATTTCAGTAGTCCAATTTGGTGTATATCCTTTCTCAAAAACATTCTTATATTTGCTGATGCGGACTCTGTCTCCAACTTTGAACTTTGCCGGTTTAACAGATCTGACTCGAACTTTTTGGTATACGGCTTGCAATAATGCCCGCTCGTTTCTAGGGGAGACGTCCTTTGGCTTCATGCGAATAGTCCGATGTTTGGAGTTGTTGTAAGCCGAAACCAAATCAGATAAAATGTTTATCCACTTGTAATTTCCTTGCAGACTGAACTGCATCCACATTTTGTTCTTCAGCGTACGATTAAAGCGCTCACAGACCGATGCCTTCAAGTTACTAAAGGTTGAGTATAGTTGAATATTATATCGTCTCATGAGAGAATCGAAATTTGAATTATAAAATTCTCCGCCTCTGTCAACGTGTAAATTCTTCGGGGTACGTCCCTGTACGAGTACAGATTCCATAGCACTTGCGGTATCTCTACCGGTCTTACTCTTCATTGGCACGGCCCAAGCGTACTTGGAGAATATATCGATGACGGTGAGCATGTATTTGTAACCTTTATTTGCTCCTGCGTAAGGTGCCATGTCAACGAGATCCGCTTGCTAGGTTTCATCCAAACCGCGAACATCTACACGACGACGTTGATGGTTCTTTCGAGCTGGTCTATGCAGCTCCGTCACGAGTGCTAGCTTTTTCTCGTTCATTTTCCAACACTGTCAGTCTGGTGTCCAGCTCAAGAATGATCTTGGCGGTGCGAGTCGACAGGTCTTGAGCTGCTTCAATATCAACACCTAGGGTGCGCAGAGCATCTGTTATGCGGGAGTCTTGTCGAATAAGGGTATCACCATCAACATCAAACCGAATAATAATACATTGCGTAGCAAAATCAAATGTAGTCACCCTGTAAATTTTCTGCCGAGCGATTCTATAGGCAGCCTATTGGGTTTCACTCCACGTGTTTTGCAAGCTGATCAAGTTCACGAGTCTGACCTTCCTGTAGCTATTCTTAAAGTCAACGCACTACGAGTCGAGTGTAACATTACAACGGGTGCCTACGTCAATGAGCGTAAAGTACACACCATTCATGAGTTTTTTCCCGTCGTTCCCCCTGAATATAAAATCATTGAAGTACTATCTCACGTCATTTACCTTCCAGTCACCGTGAGGATCATAGATCATATCCAACTTCGTATAGTCGATCAAGACGGGGATTTGGTTAATTTCCGTGGAGAGGTTATAACTGTAAGGTTGCATATCAAGGCTCAATAATGGGAAGAGTTTATAACAGAAGTGGTTATAATACTAAGGTAAGATGCCCCGAACACGTCAGTCGTCAACCGGTTCTCAAAGAGTTGACGCCTCAGAACCTGCTGCTTCTAAAAAGCTTGGGTCTCAAGATCACACCTTGTGGAAGAGGAATTTCCGCAAAATAAGACGGCGATTTGTCTGCATCTGTATCATCTGTTGTATACCATGGAGGAAGAAATCTTAGACATTCAAATACCCGTAGTTTTTGACGAATCTATCGCACACTACGAGGTTCATACCCACAAGCCTTACGTCTCATCAAGTTTCAATAACAGTGATGAGATTCGTATCGCTGTTCAACACCAAGATCTGTGCGTGTTACCAAGCAAGAGTTCATTGCATGTGTACGGAAAAATACTCAAAGCTGATGGAACTCCGTCGACTACTGCAGCACTGGTCAACAACGGTGTTTGTCACCTGTTCGAAGAAATGCGTTACGAGATAAATGCTATTGAGATCGACAGGAGCAAGAACGTCGGTCTCACTAGTCTTATGAAAGGCTACCCTTCTCTGAGACCTGGACAAAATTGGATGATGGAGAATGCTGGTTGGCGAAATGTGAATGCAAGCCATGCGGATGCCACTGGTAACTTCGAAGTATGCGTACCGCTGAAAATGATGCTAGGATTCGCCGAAGACTATCGCAAGATGATCGTAAACGTCAAACACGAGTTGATCTTGACCCGTTCAAAGACCGATACGAACGCGGTTCTACAAACTCAAGATGAGGAATTCAAAATCCTGATCGATAAAGTCGAATGGTTGTTACCATATGTTAGCCTAGCGGATCAACGGAAAATACAGCTGTTGAATTTCATCGAGAAAGATCCGGCGATCTCCATGAGTTTTCGCAATTGGAAATTGTACGAGTATCCTGTACTTCCCACCAGCTCAAAACACGTTTGGACGGTAAAGACATCGACTCAGCTGGAGAAACCGCGATACGTTATACTGGGTTTTCAAACAAGTCGAAAGAATAAGCTAAATAAAAACGCTAGCCATTTCGATCACTGCAATCACCGACGTTAAACTCTTCTTGAATTCTCAATGTTATCCTTATGGAAACCTAAACCTCGATATGAGTCATGATCAGTATGCTCTGTTGTATGAAATGTACGCAAATTTCCAAACCTCCTATTACGACAAGGAACCTGAACCGTTGCTGAAAAAGAGTGAATTTCTACAGTACGCTCCCCTATTCGTCATCGACTGCTCAAAACAAAACGAATCGCTCAAGTTTGGACCTGTAGACGTTCGTCTCGAGTTTGAAGCCAAAGACAACTTCCCTGCCGATACGTCAGCATACTGTTCGATCCTACACGATAGAGTAGTTGAATACAATCCCATAAGCGGTGGGGTGAAGAAATTGGTATAATTATGTATTTCTACAAATAAAGATTTTTCAATAAATATATGTGTCGCCTCAATTATTACTTTAGAGTAAGCTTAGAAAGGAGGGTTAATAATACTGTTATAAATTATTTCATCATTAATCAACCATTTACTGTTATACAAATTTATTTGTCATTGGTAATAGGTCCATCGACTTCGTCCTCTTTTCACCGATGTTCACTTTTTCGATATTTCAGGCTAATGATGTCTTCGTCCTTTTTCATAGCCTCTGATAGCTTCTCCCACACCTCGTCAATGATATCCGATGCGTAAATGAAGATGAATTGTTTCGTTAAAAATGCGATATCCTCCTTCCTCATTCTTTTCAAACTTCCCACTTGAAGATATATTTCCAAAGATTTATGAAGAGATTCGGTATAGTTCTCCAGGAACCAAGATTTCAATCGCTGAACGTTTTCCCAGGCACACCGGTATGTGACAATGTTCCCGTGATAGTCCTCATGCCAACCACCCACTTTGATGTATTGCAAGAATCCAAGACTCGGACACCCCAATTCTTCCAGATCAATCACTGGCTTTGTATCGTCGTTGATAATTTTCTCGATCCACTGTTTCTTCTCATTTCCCTTCACATAGATATAACTGGCAGGTTCAACAATTTTCTTTAATACTTTCTGCACTTCATCGTATGACAGGTCACCATCATTCCACTCCAATCCATGATAATTTCGCGTCAACCAGGAATTAGTAGTTCTGCATTTGGGTGATAAGGTTTGCCAAGAACAGGGTGGTTTGAACAGGATGCGAGTCATACCGAACTTGCCTGCGTCATCCGCTTGGACAGTGATTGCAGCTAGCTCCTTCACTACAAATTCGTCGCAAAATTTTTCAAAACCTTGTATATCCAATATTATCTCCATTGTGAGAATATTCTTGACCACTCGAAGATCGGTTAGAGACTAATTTTCATCCCTAAATTTTTAGCTCTTTATATAGCTGACAATCCCTCCACCAATTTTTCCAGAACGTTCCAAAACAGAATCGATTCCGAGAACTATTCTTCCGAGAATCGTTAGGCTAATTCCCGAGTAACTCGATCCGATAATCATATTTTTGCATTCCTAAGTAACTGGATCCGAACTTCTCACAGGGTGCCGAATAATTCCAGGAACTGTTTGTCTGCCCGAAGGAAGCTTCTAGAACTCCCTGACCCAGGGCTTGGAATCTTATTTCGGAAATGTGTGACGTCATATTAAGAGTGTGTGCCGCTAATATAAGGGCGTGTGACGTCATATTAAGGGTGTGCGCCGCTAATATAAGGGTGTGTGACGTCAATTCAAGGGTGTGTGCCGCTAATTTAAGGGTGTGTGACGTCATATTAAGGGAGTGTGACGTCAATTCAAGGGTGTGTGCCGTCAGTTATAGAGCGGACGACGCCATCTTGAGGGTATGACGACCTTTTAAGGGACCGAGAGATCTGCTGACGTGCCAGACCCCCCACCCTCACACGGACACGGACGGTACACGCATGCGTGTGTGCGTGTACGTGTGCACTAACACGTGTTGATCCAGAACCGGCCTAGCCTATCTACTAGCATACGGGAAGTACGTTTGCGAAAAGGTGTAATATTCGCCCGGGAATTGAGTCGGGACCAGGGTTGAGAGTCATCAATTACTCTTATAATTCAATAACCCATTTTGCCATCCGATGTTCGTAAAATGTAGTTGAATTTATTTCAAATTGTAATGTAATTACAAATGTAATTAAATTACACATTTTAATTACAATTTTCACAACCCTGGTCGGGACCCGTCCGTAGAATCTAAAATACCCGTACGACGGTCCGATGTGGTACGGAGTGTACCTGACGAGTTTCTCTCGACTAATCCTGTAACGCTTCATATACGACCGTATCGCGTCAAACGCCATAATCAAACAGTGATCCGCGCGAGGGGTTATGTTCACAGCCACGTGTAATTGAATGACAACGACACTTTCGTGCGTCAACCCTACCGCCATCTGGTCCACGAAGCTTACAAGGCGTCGCGGTTGGACCTGATGCCCGTGCCTCGCTTTGTAGAAATAGACATCGTCTATTTGCAGACTCTCCAACACCTTTACATTCGGCGGCACAGCATATACCCAAACAAACGGACAAACGGGATATCAGAATATATTTTTTTATCTACATGAGCCTTTAGACAAAGAATCGCGCGAAATAATAACGACTGAAACCGAAACAAAAAACGTAACGACGAAATTTCCGAGAAAAAACATAAAAATGGTGCGCAACGGATCATTCGACGCGAATAAAAGACTACAAAAACCGAAAACGAAACCAAAGCGAAAAAAAGAGGTGAAGAAAGAGAGAAAACGAGAAAAAACGAAATAAGAGGACAGAAAAACCAACGGCGCATTCATGCAATTCAATCGCACATAATATCGCGGATAAAAAGAATACATCTGTTACTCACCCGTACGTCCCGTAGAAGTTTGTCTACCTCGTCCGCGAATACCGACCAATCAACGGCAAATACATTGACCGTGTCGATAGATGCACCCACCAACGTACCGACTCTGGCGTTCCGACTCCTACTGTTGAGCGGCAGCTTGCGAGTGGCAATGTGCAAAACTTTCGTTAAAAACCTTCGCCGCACGGTCGCCATAGTGGGACGATCGGTAGCCTCGTCGGCACCTCGCCGACCGCGGCCGATATCCAAATTCCGGAACAGAAGCATCACGCTGTCGGACCCCTGACCGCCGACTATGAATTCCCACCAGACCTCTTTCGCTCCGCACGGTCTGTCACACTTCTCACGCAGGACGTCTACGAGCTTTTTGTTCTTCGTTCTACTCGCGTTGGCCTTTTTCAACCCGATTACAAACTTCGACGCGACATTGAAAGCCGACAAAGCCCTGGTGGCAATTACGACAGAGTCAAAATCGATTTCGATCGCCTCAGAACGATGGATATACGATATTTCTTTCATCACGTATAATTTTTAAACTTACAAAACACCATATGCACAATACACCATATAAAACAGCGTACGACACACGATCGCTGTAGTATGCTCTACAATATAAATCCGTTGAAAACACTACGCGATACGCACCGTTCGACACCGTTACATACGCACTTTGACGCGACAACAATTAACATTGGTCACCAACGGGTCGCAAACACTGAGAAACGCACCGCGGTTATCGACGCGGTTATAGTTTATTAAACAAGTCCACGATAAACACCGTTGTGTTATACACGCGTCTGTTGTTCCAACAACGCAACGATAATGATACTCGTCTGATCGACAATAATATCAATCAATATTCAACAATATCTTCGCAACAATGTAACACGCCACTATCATCCGTAACACGCGTTTTAAATGTAACGACCGACTGAAGCCATAGACTACCGCGTCGCGAGAAGGTGCGACGGCGATGAACCGTAGACCTGTGTCACGTCCTCTGGACCTAGCGCCCCGAACCCATTCAACACATATAACCCACACGACCACTAATCATGGCAAATCTACATTACCCACAGCTACACTAGTAGTACGATCGAATAATATTCTTTTTTTTTTACCAATAACCGTATGTAGGCCTTTTGCCATAGAAAGGTTATTATGGATAAATATTATCATAGAGAGATATTGCAGAGCCTGCAAGGGAACAACTCAACATACCCATAAATGATAGATAACCAAACACACCCTCAGGAAATTAATGCATGAAATGGTTAATAAGAACCTTGATGAGTATTCCCTTTCGGGTAAAACAATCAATAAACAAAATGTTATCATTAGTTATAAACCTTTCGACCCTAAATTTAACAATTATAATGATAATAATAAACAGTAGGGTGGTCCTCATTTGGGGTGTTGACGAATTTCGACAAGTGCGCCCCCTAGACACGTTCGAAATAAATAAAAAAAAATGTGTGCAAAAACGAAGCGCTGTAGTCCAATTAGAAGACGTGCCTCTAAGCTCGTTTTGTTTCTCATTTGAATAACATGGGATTTTCAGACTACTTTAGTCATTATGTTTTTGAGTTGTCCCCGAGCACGCAGAAAATTCTTTTTTCACATAAATCTGTTGTTCATGGGTACAACTACGCGTATATTTTTTCCCACATGTACAATTACTTTTTTTTACAAACTTATGACGTAAATAAGACTACCTTTTAGTTGGTGAAATACTGTCAAGCACCAAGCGGCTAAAAACAGGTATTCACGTTGATCAATTTGCCGTTGTGCCCCGATATCAGGGGGATGGGGGGCGTAAAGGTTGTGATAACGACTTGTGAAAAAATATACGCGTAGTTGTACCCATGAACAACAGATTTATGTGAAAAAAGAATTTTTTGCGTGCTCGGGGACAACTCAAAAACATAATGACTGAAGTAGTCTGAAAATCCCATGTTATTCAAATGAGAAACAAAACGAGCTTAGAGGCACGTCTTCTAATTGGACTACAGCGCTCCGTTTTTGCACACATTTTTTCAAAATTTATTTCGAACGTGTCTAGGGGGCGCACTTGTCGAAATTCGTCAACACCCCAAATAAGGACCACCCTAATAAACAGCTAAAATAATGTTGTTAGTTGATAAAGGTGTTGGGAAAGCCATGCGGACGTTATCAAACTTTATACACATGAATACATATTAACATTTTCATCCATTTCGGGACAAGTCCCTGTGACAAGCCAACACCTATCAAATTCATGAATAAGAACCTTGGTTAAACTATAACGTAATTTCAAACAGACATCATGGTGGAAAACTAGAAATTATCAATCATATATGCATATACAGGGTGATTCACACCTCGCGGAAAAAAATTCACATGCACATTACTCATTGAAATCTAAGAACAAAGTTCCTTAGCAAAAACTTCGAGGGACCAGTCGTTCCTGAGATAGAGAAGGTTTCGTCCGCCCAATGAGACGGCCGTATCGTGTCCTGCTCAGTCCCGTATCAAGCCTGTAGAATGATGAATATGACCTTTGCCCGAAATTTTGGTGTCTCAGTAATTTTCAGTCTTTGAGTCGTCCAGTCAGTCATTCTCGTGCCCCACGTCTTTCACCCCGTAGTTGACGTTGTCCAGGTGGTTAGAATGGCGACTGTCGTTCCCCAGGTCTTTTACTTTGTAGTTTTCGACCTACATATCGTCGGACTAATGATTTGCGACGTAATAATAACTTGTAAGTACTACTACCTACTAATCTCATCTTATTCAACCATATCACCCACCGTTCACTAATTCAATTCGATTGAATTCGAAATACTTTTGAATTTTGATTTAAACTTTATTTCAACTGTTATTCTAAAATATGAAATTGGATCATACGATGATTTCAACGTTCGATTTCTGACCCGACCGATTTACCGAGTTATTTCCTCAATTGATAGATATTGGAAGTTAATTTTTAAATTAATTTGTCTTTCGTTCGACGAACAGGTACAATAAATTGCATTTTATGATTATATTTAATTCGAATTTCAATCGAATTCTTCTTTTTATGATGTTCTCGTAAAAATTTACTTGTCAATTAGTAAATTCAGTATTTGGAAACGAGTTTTCTCATCTGCCCGTTAAGCGGAATATCTGCACGTCGCAAATCATTAGTCCGATGATATGTGGAACGAAAACTACGAAGTAAAAGACCTGGGGAACGACAGTCGCCATTCTGACCACCTGGACAACGTCAACTACGTGGCGAAAGACCTGGATGAAGGAAATCATCAACCTGACGATATGGAGAACGAATACCACGAAGTAAAAGACCTGGGGAACGACAGTCGCCATTCTGACCACCTGGACAACGTCAACTACGGACCTATATGAAGTTGGCCGGTAACTTTATTTCTTTTTGATTTTTTATATACCAAACAATTGCTCCTTAATTGCTCCTAATTGCCCCACTAATTTTGTGAATTGCTCTCATCTGGTTTTTGAGAAAAAAGAAAAAAACGAAATGTGGATTTTCTATGGCAGGATGGCGGCCAAATTCAAATCTGAGTGGTACCGAAACGGATGGACATACGACGTTCTACAAGGGACTAAAAAATTGCTCCTTAATAGCTCTTAATTGCTCCACTAATTTTGTTAATTGCTCTAATCTGGTTTTTTAGAAAAAAGGAAAAAACGAAATGTAGATTTTCTATGGCAGGATGGCGGCCAAATTTAAATCTGGGTTGTGGCGAAACGGATGGACATACGACGTTCTACAGAGAACTAAAAAATTGCTCCTTAATTGCTCTTAATTGCTCCACCTTCATTTCTAATTGCTCCCTCTTAGTTTCCGTGAAATACAATAATTAACGCGAGTAAGACGATCATAACCCCCTTTCAGTGGGCGCAGATTTCGAATTCAACTTTGTTGAGAAAAAAATTGATATCGAAGGCTAAAATAATCATGGAAAAATTGCTCCTCGTCGGTTTTCAATTGTTCTACCCTTACTTTTAATTGCTCCCTCTTAGTTTTTGAGCAAATTGAATAATTATGACGAGTTCAGCCCACATAACCTGATTCGGGTGACAGCTCATTTCAAATTCCATCGCTGTATCGATTAGTTCGACAATAAATGCTGAAATGATGATGAAAAAATTGCTCCTCGTCGGTCTTGAAGTACTCTACCAAGAAAATTAATGGGTGCGAAATCAGAGAAGGACAATTGATTCCAACTATTGTATTTTTACGCGTTCAATAATTAAATTTCAATTTTTAACGCTCTATTGTGAATCGAATGACAAATTTTGACGATAATTATTTTAGAGGGTACGAATCATATTGCACCTGGATTTTGTGGACAAAATTGTATCTAACTATATTTCAAAGTTTCTACTAACTACTTCCGGTCATTAATATACCTATAGGAAACGCGCCATTTTGCCACTTTATCAGCCAGTCACTTCCGCATAGGGATAGGGAATAACCTAACCCAGGCTCAAATTTCATGACGCCGCCATCAACGAGTTCAGTGTTTCGGAGCAGCGTGGAATTTTGGAGATTTGGAAATGTGCAGAATATTTTTATTGGAGATTTGTACGGAAAATGGATATTAAGGTGAAAGTTTATTATGTAAACCAATAAATCTTTTAACTACGATTCACATTAGGTTTTATAATCTTGAGTGACTGTTTTATAAGTTGAACAGAAACGTTCCTACACATAATAGACGCCAATTTGTTTTTGCGACCAAATTACAAGGTATGGCCTGAAAATACTCAGAAGATATTCGGATACGTACAGCACTAAGTATTAAGCAATAGAAATTAGTTTGAAAGAAAAAGTAAAACACGTTGAGTTTATAATTTATGAGAATAGAGTTCCGAGTTATTAGTTTCGGAGTAGTAGTTAAGAATTATCTGTGATATGTACATAGAAGATCAAAGCAATTTTCATCTTCTCTATCTTATTACCGTCTACAACGTTAGCCCTTTTGTGTAAATCATTTCGGATCTGCCATGTTCCTGTCGCAGATCGACAATACGCAATATAATGCCCTAATCCGTCTGTGACCTTCGGTTTAACATATTGCACTGCCCCACAGAGTAGGTATTTTTTTCCTCCAACATTTACGTGTACAGGAATATCTTTGATACTGCTTTGCATATCTATTATTCTATAGGACATGGCATAATGCGAGTCTTGATAAACAAAATCCATATCGACGGTCAGGTAAGGTCCTAATACTATTCGCCGTTGTGCCGTTTTGAGATGACATTTAGAGCAGAACCGCATGGAAGGTCGTAACGCATTATCAATTTCCTTTTCCAGACACTGAATTCCCTGTTGCCAAATGGGAGCTGATAGTACTTCAAGGGCAGGTATCGTTTGCTCTTCACTCGATTTACACACCTCATTACTGCAGGTAAGACTTTCCATGGGATATGGGTACTCTTGCATAATCCTTGTAAAAAGCTGACCAACGTTAGTATCACAATCAACCATGTCGTCTCTGCAGTGCATTTTAGAGTATAATATATGTGCACGACGTTTGTATAGTTCATTATTGGCTCCATGGATTGAATATTCTTTGACTGCTTTGAAAAATGATTCCAGTTCTTTGTTACGTGATCCACATTCGCGATCTATGAAATCGCGGAATGTCTGCACATTGCAGTACCAAGATGCTGTTATCTCAGTTATACTGTCGAATGAACAGGTATTGGTAAAGTATATTTTTTTTTATTTACTATTTGCGGTGGCAGTAAACTCCCGTTCTGTATTATATCTTTAGATTGATTACCCTGTGGTTTTTGAAGTTTCACAAGTAGCTCTGGATCAGCTCTCACATATTTTCTACGTCTTGGTTTTGTAGTGAATACGGGTTTCGGAGCCTCTGCCAATGGAGCATTTGACATTGAGGGAGAATCATTGTTGTAATCAGGGTTCGTTAAATCAGTATTTTTATCATTTTCAAAAATTATCGTAAATGAATTTTCGTCGATTTGTTCAAAATAATAATTCTCCCGTTCATCTCTCTTTTTTATTGTAGAATGATGGTCCTTGTTATTAATTTTGTTGATATTTCATACCGTTAAACGAAATACTGATTGCGTTTTGTAGAGCTTTACTCATGTCGGTAACAACTTCTTTAGGGGTTTTAGCTCCTGATTTCAAGAAGTCATTCAGCCAGTATGTTATAAAATTTACATCATGTCTTTCAGAAATCGCTTGACATAGAGGAACGATCTTCTTACTGATATGTGAAACCATAACATAGATGAATATCGGTCCACTGGTTACATGATCACCACGGGAGATTTTCCGAGCAACTCCACCGGAAGCATCTATTGAAACGGGTAAACCTAGCTTTTGAATTTCATTATGTAAGCTGATTTGTTCGGGTGACCAATACATGACAAACATTTTGTTATACCCGATATTCCGTAATGTTTTCTTAAACTCAACATTTTCTTTTAGCAGATCCAAAGATTCCCACAGGGATACTGAATCTTTGATGCCCAAGTCTTCGTCTTTGACCTCCTGCCGTGCTTTTCTCAGCACCGGACTAGAGTACAAATGTGCCGGCTCCACTCCGTCATAATCCATTTCTTCATTCGCAATATATCTGCGAACGGCCTGTGCCTTTTTGTGTCGCAATAATTCCTTCACCCTGTCCCGTTCTGGTCCTGCCAATCGACGTTTACCAGTATGAGGTATCCCTCGAGTATTGACAGTCTTGATATTAATAATTATATTTTCATCATCCTTAGGTTTTCGTGCACACTCGCCATACAATATGGCACCACACTCCTTGCACTGGCCATGAATACTAAGGTACGGCGAAGCACAATCGATTCGTACAGATGCTCTCTTGAAGATGTAGACACACGGTAGCTTCTCGAGTTGCCAGATGGATTTGACGAGAACATCGGGCCAACCTTTTTGAGGAGCGAAATATCTCCGTCCACTCTTGCCAAGTTTTTCAACTGGTTTTAAGACACGCCATTCTGCTTCACTGTATGAAATTTCAAAATTCAACTGTTCTTGCTTAAATTTTTCAGGATTGGCTGGCTTATAATTTGGATGGTAAATATCATTTGCAGTACAATTATCCAAATCAGAATGATCACTGGAACTATCAGAAGCACTTTCATTTTGCACAAAGTCTTGAACCAACCCTTTCGATCTTTTATAGTCTGATAAAACGTTATGTCTATCTTGTCGGATGTAATGGAACAGGTTTATGGGTTTCATTAAATTGTCCCATCGATCACAAATCAATCTCGATACGACATCATTTTTTTTTTTTAATTCTCCTGAGAGTTGAAATATTTCAAAATTGTCTAGAGCTTGTACTATTTGTTCACGCGACACAGCAGATTTAGCACCAACCATTGTCGATTTTTTTTTCAAAGTTTCAAGGAATCACTAAATATGCTGAATTTCATTACATATTTTCATTAAGTCCAATTAACTGTTAAAATGACTTTTTAAAAATATTCACTAAATTTCAACATATTTTTCCTTGAGTCTGATTAACTTATTTAATGTTTTTTTTAAATATATTTATTTGCATTTCTTGGGGGTATAACTTGTTCATGAGGGGTGTCGTAGGGTATAACTTCTTCTTTATGAAGAAATTATACCCTACGAAACCAAGTGTATCAAGCCAATTCTTAGAAAATCACAAAGGTGAGAAATACATTGCCAGTGTTATGAAATAAAGTCGTAAGCACCAGGAAGGGGTCTTTTGCTTGCACAAGGTCGTGTAATTCGTATAATTAATGAATAATTCAGCATCAATTAAAAAAAAAAATTCAATTAACTAATCACTAAAAATTCGAAAGAAATCATCGTTTATTGGCGAATACGACGTACTGCTACTAGGTTTCTTTTTTTTTCAATCTGCTGAACGTACGCATCCGCCTTCAAAAATAAAATACGTATTCTAAGCCCAAAGGCTGGAAACAACTACAAGACATAATTTCTGGGTATTACCTAATTCGTTATAAGATAGAGTAAAGCAAAATCATGATTATCATTTCTTCGTGTTTTTTTTTTTTTTTGAATTGGCTCAAAACAATCACGGTAGCTCAAATTAAACCTACAAACACAATGTCTTGAAGATCACTAAACTACCACTACAAAACTACATTACGAAAACTACTAACTACACACTATGAAATGTCATTTTAAATATATTTAACTGGGAAAAGATTGTACAACGTAATTATTCAAGTCACAAAGTTCACGATAAAATTTAATACAGCACACTAAAGAATTTTATTTGTATCCAGCAAAACGTGGTTGCAATGCATCAAATGTTTGTGAACACACATTTCGTGAAACAATAAGGCACAGTGGGAGGAAATACGAAATGAAATGAAAATGCATCACTTCCTTCTTCACTTTCGAGAAACGGCGCCAAATGGACTATTATTTATTATTTCCTTGCACTGTGTCATAGGCCTAAGTTACGAAATTAATCATCCTGAAAAATCTTTGGATTTACAAAAAATTGCTTGCCAATGTTGGAAGCATTTTTCATTTTCGCAAGTACTTGAGGTATAGGATTCGATTGGTTAGTATAATTCAAAATTTTAGATATATCTGTTAATTTATAGGAATTTAGTGTCAGGAAATTGTTGAGGGAAAATTAATGAATTACGAACACTGAGTCTCTATTGCCGGCTATGAAAATAGATTTATTGGTTTAACGATAAATTTAGGACGACACAACAGAAATCACAAACAGGCCTTTTAGGGCTCAGCCCCATGAGGTTATGCCTTAAGCACTACTTTAAATCTATCTCGTAAATTACTCTAGTTTTCGCTTGTTCTGGCTACCGCACGCTCAGACACGTTCCTTCGTTGTTCCTATCACGATACGCACTAACTATTCGTACTTTTACCCGTCCCGGTCCCGGACTTCGTACCTCGACCCCTAGTGTTATTGTTTTTTTTCTACTCGTAACGCTCATACCTACGCCCGCGTACATTCACACAATTTGGCGCTCATCGGCGCCAGATTCAAATCGTTAACACTCGGCCATCCTTATTCGTGCGCGTCCTCGTGCACGTCGTTGATAACAAAATCCTGGTACCGTAGCGGGATTTTTCGGATTCGGGTGGGTCTCGTGTGGGTCACGAGACTTTTGTGGTCTTCACCGCTGGATGTCTTTTAGTCCGTAGCTTCTTCTTCTTCGTCGTCGTTGTCTTCTATCGGGCTTTCGTCAGAGTCGCAACTTGGATACCAGATTTTCAACTGGGTAGCGTGTGCGGTCGCCGCGTACGTACGACCTGGCTGGTCCGATTGCAGGTCTGCGACTGCGTAAGTGTCACTGGGTAGCACTTTGGTAATTACCAGCGGACCTCTGTATTTATTTTGCAATTTGGTAGATTCGCCTGTCGCTATGCGTGCCGTCTTCATGTAAACGATGTCGCCGCTCTTGAAGATTGCCCCTTTTGAGCGATGACGGTCGAAGCGTTCTTTATATTTGTTTTGTTCTTTGATAATTCGTTGCCGAGCTTCTTCTTGCAATTCTTCTGGTCGGGTATAGTTTGTTCCGTCTTCTATCGTGAGTGCCCGCATTATCCCTTCGTCGTGGCGCGCCGTGTAGCCGTAAAGTAATTCGAATGGCGACTTTCCTGTGGTCGCGCTGCAGGAGTCATTGAGGTCTCGTTGTGCGATCTTGAGTTTCACGTCCCAATCTCGCCCTTCGCTGTCGTTGATGCTGGCACGAAGTACTGGTATGAGAGTACTGTTCATCCTCTCAATCTGGCCATTGGCTTGAGGATGCCGTGGTGAGTTGAGGGTATGTCGTATTCCGTGCCGTTGACAAAACTCACGAAACTCTTTCGCCGTGAAGCACGTTCCGCGGTCGGAGATGATTCGCATGGGGGCTCCGAAGCTTAGGACGAAGTCCTCCATTGCTCGTACCACGTTCCCTACCTTGGTATTTCGTACTGCCTTTAATATCACAAATTTTGTTAAATTGTCTATCAACGCGAACACGTAACTGTTTTTCCGCGGCGTCGTAATTAAAGGTCCGAGATGATCCACGTGGACTATCGCGAACGGGCGGGGTCCCGGGGCAATTGGGTGCAAGAGGCCGGGTTGTACTCCCGGTTTACCTTTAGTCACGATACAGTGTACGCAAGCACGCACATGATACTTCACGTATCGTCGTATTCCGGGGAAATAGTAATAGTTCGAAATCTTGGCAAGCGTACGATCTGGCCCGGGGTGGCCTTGTAAATCGTGGAACCTAATTACCAGCCCCTTTCGCATCGCCCGTGGTACTACGTATAGTAATCTCTGTCCGTCTTTTTTATATAGGATCCCGCCGTGACACTCATACCCGGTCACTTCACCTTCTTCTTGATTTGTTCGCGCACTCACTGACTTAGATAATATTTCTTTCTTTCTACGTAACTCGTCATCCACATACTGGTACATCAGTATTTCGTCTTGTTCGCTCAGTATTGCAAATACTTCGCTTAATCGCTCTGTCATTTCACTCTCACACTCTGCTATACCTACAGGAGCTCTGCTTAGTGCATCTACATGGGCTAATCTTGTACCTGGTCGGTGGGTAACTTCGAAATCAAACTCGCTCAGTTCATTCGCCCACCTCACTATTTGTGCGCTTTTAGTCTTTTCGGTATTTAAATACAACAGTGCCTCGCAATCGGTAACTATTCTAAAATGTATATTTATCAATAGGTTTCGCAATCGTGCTATCGCCCACACTATTGCTAGTAACTCGAGCTTGCTCGAATGATAGTTTCGTTCCGGCTCGTTTGTCCTACGGCTAATCGCGTAAACAAGATGCCAACGTTCGTCCGCGCCGCGTTGTAATAACATCGCCGCTAATCCCTTCATACTTGCATCTGTGTGTAACTCGGTCGCGTTTCTCGCATTAAATGGCTGCAATACTGGTTTATTTGTTAATGCATTCTTTAAATCTCTAAACGCGTTGTTTTGTCGGTCTTCCCAAACAAATGGTCGATCCTTTTTCAGTAATTCGTATAATGGTCCTGCGATTTCGGCGAATCGTGGTACAAACCGTCGAAAGAAACTCGTCATTCCTAGAAACCTTCTTACCGCGTGTATGTCGTTGGGTAGTGAGTAGTCCGCAATCGCTTTTACTTTATATTCACCGGGCTCAATACCGTGCTTCGATATTTCGAATCCGAGGTAAGTCACCTTTTCTTTTAGGAATTTGCACTTGGACAGTTTGATAGTTAATCCTGCATCCCGTAATGCTTCGAATACTGCTATTAGTCTATCCTTTAAGTCGTTCCAATCCTTCCCTGGAATGAAGATATCGTCGAGATAAAACAATACCACCTGATTCCGTAATGGTCCTAACGCTTTATACATCGCCTTTGAAAAATAGAAAGGGCTATTCATTAACCCAAACATCATTCTTGTGAATTCCCCAGTTTCGTCGGGGGTAATGAAAGCTGTCTTCGCGCGGGCTTCTTTGCTTAGTGGTACCTGTAAATACCCGTGAGCTAAATCTAGTGTTATATATATCGAACTATCTCCTATTTTTGTTAAATGATCGTCGAGATCGGGTAACGGGAAATGCATTCTCTCAGTTTGTTTGTTTAATTTTCGATAGTCAACCACGAGTCTGGATTCACCGTTTTTCTTTCTAACTAGTAAGACGGGGCTAGCATACGGGGAGTCTGTTTCCGTGACAATACCTTCGCTTTTCCATTCGCTAACGATAGATTTTATTATTTCGCGTTCGGTGTCGCTCGCTCTATATGGTTTACTACTTACAGGTCTCGCTCCAGGTGTCTCGCGTATATCCATTATCGCTTTGTTAGTGCATCCTAACTCTTTCAGATTGGTCGCAACGCAATCACGATACTTATTGATCACTCTTAATAAGTCCTCTATAATTTCTTCGGGTTGTTGTGTTCCCACGTCGATGTCGTCACGTTCGATGGGTCGTCGATCTGCGTCCGGCTCTCTCGTCGTCATTCGTGATATGTCACCGCGTAGGTGTGTGTTTTTCGTCGTTATCGTTTGTGCGTGTTCGCTCAAGTTGAGTACAGGGAGGTCATACACCTCGTCATCTGTTTTCATCTCGATGACGTTGATCGAATGTGGAGGTAATTCGATCTGCGTCTGATCGGCCGGGTTTGTGGTACTGAGGCGTTGGTTTTCCTCACTCCTTTTGAATAGCAATTTTTGACCCACTTTATGATATTCTACCAAGGGGGCTTCCGTAAACGTGCGTCCCACTAATACATCGACTGATTGTGCGTCATCCGGGACAACTCGTAGTATCACGTCGTGTACCGTCACGTCATCAACTGTCACCGATGCGCGCACTATGCCCGGGGACTTCACCTTAAATTGTGCCGGTCCAAAGCTTTTGAGTTCTGTAATCATTCTTGTTATTTCGAATTGTTCTATTAAGGCTACTGAGGCTTTTATTGTGCATTCCGAGCTCCCGGGGTCGATCAATGCCTTCAGTTCGTTCTCGTTGACGCGGATTATCTTTAAATACTTGCTGACCGCGCACTTGTCGTTGCCGTCTATTATGTTCACTGTTTTCGTTTGCGCGTTTTCCGGCACGGTGCAGTGCCGTTGTGTGTGACCTTTGCCGTTACACTTTAAGCATTTTAGTTCTCTTCGGGGTTCGGGACAGTTTTTCGATAAATGCCCGTAATTATTGCAGTTGTAACATTTTGGCTGTCCGTCTTCGTTTACTATTGGTGGCCGCTTGTCCGAATTTCGCGTCGTGGTGTCGTTTCTTGTCGTTTTCGTTGTATTCGTGGCTGCCGTTGGCGTCTGGTTTGTGCTAGGTTTCGATTTATTCGTATTTGATTCTTTTTGTAATCGCATTCGGTCCATTCGTTGCTCGATCATCCTGTCGTATTGCAGAATGTCGTGTAGTAATTCGTCTCTGGTTGCATGGCTTCGAGCGGCCATTGCGTTGCATAGCTCACGTGACCAGAGTCCCACCAATAATTGTTCCTTGGTGTCCTCAAAGTTTAATTTTATATCGCTGCAAAGTTTCACTTTCGAGTGGAAATAGGTGCATAAGGATTCGTTCTTCTGTTGTACTCGGTCAGTCATTCTCTTCCACAACATTGTCGCGCTTTCGGTCGTTACAAATGTTACGCGGAAGGCTACTCGAAATTGCTCCCACGATAGTATCTCGCGTGCATTCATCTTAAACCATTCGCGGGCGCCCGATTTCAAGTGCGATCGTGCAGCTTCTAATGCGAAATTGTCTGGCCATTGGTGTAGACGTCGCATGCTTTCAATGGTATCCAGCCAATCCTTGGCACGTATACTTCCCGTCTCGCCTGTGAAATCGACAATGTTCGCGCTGAGGTCAGGCATAACATGGAAGGTTGGTACTGTTTGTTGTTGTCTAGGGAGGGGTGGTAGTGGCTCCTCGCTCGCGGTCAATCGTTGAAAGAGTGCCTGTAACACCATGTCCCTGCGTCTCCCTTCCTCAATCATTGCCCAAATCGCGTTCTCCAATCCGGAGTTATCGGGTGATTGTTCTGGTATAGGTGCTTGCGTCACCTGTGGTTCGTCAATATCCATATCGCTGGTACCGGTTATGTTATTACGTTCGCGTGCTCCGATTTGTTGCGTGTCGTTTCTGTCTCTTAGGGTTTGCCCCCTCCCGGTACCTCTACCTCGACCTGTTACTTCTCCGCCGCCATTTAGCGACAAATTTGCGCTTAATTGTCCGTCCATGATTTCCGGCTCGTAATGCCGCTGTGCACTCCGATTTCGTTCGCAGAATTGGTCAAATTGTTCTTCCGTAAACGTCTCGCGGTTCTCGCTCATCACCGTAATAATTCTTATCAATTTTCACTCACGCACTTTTTTGATCTCGTCGCCATTATCGCGCACGCCTGGTCGTTATACTACTTGAAAATTTCCTTTCGTTATATATATTTTGCTTTTGATTCACAGTTTTCCCTACGTTCGGCCGTTAAGCGAGTTCGAATCCCACTTCTGATTGTTAATTTATAGGAATTTAGTGTCAGGAAATTGTTGAGGGAAAATTAATGAATTACGAACACTGAGTCTCTATTGCCGGCTATGAAAATAGATTTATTGGTTTAACGATAAATTTAGGACGACACAACAGAAATCACAAACAGGCCTTTTAGGGCTCAGCCCCATGAGGTTATGCCTTAAGCACTACTTTAAATCTATCTCGTAAATTACTCTAGTTTTCGCTTGTTCTGGCTACCGCACGCTCAGACACGTTCCTTCGTTGTTCCTATCACGATACGCACTAACTATTCGTACTTTTACCCGTCCCGGTCCCGGACTTCGTACCTCGACCCCTAGTGTTATTGTTTTTTTTCTACTCGTAACGCTCATACCTACGCCCGCGTACATTCACACAATTTGGCGCTCATCGGCGCCAGATTCAAATCGTTAACATATCTATACCTGGACATCACATATTGAGCTATACCTTCTTTGCTAGTATAAAAGTCCACCAATCAGAATTTGGGCTAAAAGAGCTCGAACTTACACTTCAAATATTATACGTTATATTGTACTAACATGATTGCAGAACTATGGTATTTTTGTATTTGTAATGATATTGATCTATGTCTTCTTTTAACCTCTGGAGGACCGGACTTTTTTGGACGACTTTTTTTAGTTTCAGTGCTAGAACTATTTTTGTCCTGACTAATGGATTACATTATAAAAAAAAAACGGAGGCAGTCGAGCGCCCAATATGAGGCTTCCGGTCCCAGAGAGGTTAAATGAAATCATAAGACCTGATGATCTTCACATCACCAGAAAAACTATCATAGATAACAGTTATGTTGAAACTAAATCGAATATCCCTCTTAAAAAGATACTGTAAAATGGTGTTTTGCCTCATGGGCCAAAGCTTCTGTTAGTTCTAAAAGAGCTCAATTTTATATTGATCTATAATATAGTTATTTTAAGAATACCTTTCAATTCTAATTGTTCATATATCTGTTTTGGTCCATCAAATCGTAGCAAGAATGTCTAACGATCTGGAATGCAAGAGATACTTTCTGCAGCATTCCTGAATGTCAGCTAAGCCTTTGACAAGATATGGCACGTATGTCTATAGTACAGGCTGAAAAGTCAATTACCACATCATTACTACCAAGTCCTAATATCGTAGCTACTGAACAGATGGTTTCTTGTAAAACGACGAAAAAAGTACTCCGACCTCTACACCGTTACTCTGTAGTCCCATAAGGCAGCGTCCTGGAACAAACACTCTACCTCCTATACACGGCCGATCTACTGACAACTAGAACAACAAGTTGCCACATTTGCAGACAATATGGCTATACTGGCATCGCACAGTAACCACATTGCTGCATCGAAAAATCTACAAAACAACCTGAACAAGATACAAAACTTGCTGAATCGAGAGAAGAATGCATAGAATGATTAATGCTATACATATGAAAACACAAGCAACAGAGTTAAAACTAGCAAGGGAATATCGGATATCTTTGATACGGAACTAGGAGTACGGCAAGGGTACCAATTGAGCCCGATCCTAGTTAACCTACTCATAGAGGACATGGATGAGAAATGGACGAGAAATAACACAGGAGAAACAGTCAGTGGAGGAATTAAGATCTTTAGTCTAAAGTTTGCAGATGGAATGGTGATTATTGCAGATGATAAGAAAGGACCAAACGAAATGCTGGGATCACTGGAAAAGTACACAAAAAAAAACCAACTAGGGGTCAACTCAACCAAAACTAAGATTTTGATCTTCAGAAGAGATGGAAGAACGAAGGAAATAAAATGGAAATTCAGAGGGAAAACACTGGAGACACTGAACAAATACAAGTATTTAGGCGTCTGGTTTACAACCAAAAACACACTCTGGGAGCATAGCAGGATGCAGATAAGTAAGGTCCATAGACAGAATAACTCAGCATGGAGAGTGATGAAAAAAGCAAAAATCGATAACTAGAAAAGAAGAATATACCTCCTTGACATGCTGGTGAGCTCGGCCTTCCTGTACGGAGTAAAGCTGTATGGTTGGAGAGAATGCGGCGAGGGAGATTTGGTACAAAACAGACTCATGAGATGGCTATGGGTCTGGGCAATAGAGGCAGGAAGAAAAAGAACGGCACAAGCGACGAAGAGGGTAAGTATGTATCTCCCAGATATCATACAGATGGAAGAAGCAAGGTGGCTCGAAATATGCTTGAAGCAAGAACTTAGGTCCATCGAATACAATAACCCATCCAACTGGGGGAGATCACTAAAGGAGGCACTGAACAAAGTGGGAGAGGCGTTAGCACTGCAGCTCTTAAAATCTGAGATCGACATACTAAAGGTAAAAAACACACTGGAGGAAGATCTAAGGAAGAAGATGGACCAAAACACTCAGAAAGACTGGGCTAAAATAGGCAGATCAAAATACTGCAAACAATGCAAACACAGAAGAACAGACGCGTTACAAGAGGGACCAGATGTAAAAATTTTTAGACTATTCTTGTGATCTTAGGATTATAGACAGGGAAGAGAGCTATATGAACAAGATAATGACCTGGATAAGAAAATTCCCATTAAAAAAAAAGTGGTACAGTTGCAAGTTTAGGATTCGAAATCATTCATTCATAATATATTTATTGTATATTTAATGCTAGCTATTTATTCCATTTTCAATCACATTTTAGTTGACAGCTGTTAGGGTTTACTATGTAAATTTCACAAATACACCTATTGGATAGATAACATTAATCATGTTTCTTAAATGATTCAAACCCTTGACCTCATGTTTCCCTCATCCAGAGCCGAAGTATAATGAAAAAAAGGTTTTTAAGAAATAGGAATGCTTGAGCTTCTGATACAGTAATCATGGGGAGTAATTGAAAGTGAAAGTAAATATATATTATAAACGATGGAAGAGCGGTTGGTTGATGATTGTTTCAGCCTTCGATATCAATTTTTTCCTCCACGAAGTTGAATTCGAAATTGCCGCTCACTAGAAGGGGATTGTGGCTTTCTTACTCCCGTTAATTATTGTATTTCAAATAAACTAAGAGGGAGCAATTAAAAGTAAGGGCAGAGCAATTGAAAACTGACGAGGAGCAATTTTTCCATGATTATTTTAGCCTTCGATATCAATTTTTTTCTCAACAAAGTTGAATTCGAAATCTGCGCCCACTGAAAGGGGGTTATGATCGTCTTACTCGCGTTAATTACTGTATTTCACGGAAACTAAGAGCGAGCAATTAGAAATGAAGGTGGAGCAATTAAGAGCAATTAAGGAGCAATTTTTTAGTTCTCTGTAGAACGTCGTATGTCCATCCGTTTCGCCACAACCCAGATTTGAATTTGGCCGCCATCCTGCCATAGAAAATCTACATTTCGTTTTTTCCTTTTTTCTAAAAAACCAGATTAGAGCAATTAACAAAATTAGTGGAGCAATTAAGAGCTATTAAGGAGCAATTTTTTAGTCCTTTGTAGGACGTCGTATGTCCATCCGTTTCGGTACCACTCAGATTTGAATTTGGCGGCCATCCTGCCATAGAAAATCCACATTTCGTTTTTTTCTTTTTTCTCGAAAACCAGATGAGAGCAATTAACAAAATTAGTGGAGCAATTAGGAGCAATTAAGGAGCAATTGTTTGGTATATAAAAAATCAAAAACAAATAAAGTTACCGGCCAACTTCATATAGGTGAACAACTGGCTGACTCTGACACCTGTAATCCACATTAACCACTGAGTCATCCTATCACATAAGGTAAGAAAACTTTATAAAATCTTTTTCCTACTTTAACATCTTGTTTTTCTCGATAAGAAAGTTTTCTCCTTTACTCCCCGAATCCCAATACATGTGTATTTAAAAAGGAGTTTTCTTTACCGGTAACGCGCGAAGTAAAGTCTTTTCATCCTGGGCTGCGTTTGATGCGACTCGCATGTTAGTTCGATAGTTCGTGTTATAAACATAATTCTCAGAAGAACTGACTGACTCGCCAGGTCGTTACAATATGCTAAAGTTGATATTTCTGTCGTACCTGAAAGTTACTATTTTTGTTGTGAGGTACCGATATTTTGATGGTTTGCTTATGAAAGAAATCGCGTATCTTTTTATCCATATGGAAAAGAAAATCATAGTTTGTAATCTATTTTTTGATTGCGGTTCAGTTCCTTACGAAATATACACCTCCGAATCGTTGATAATCTTTAATTTAGTATTGTTTTTGAGGCAATTTAAAATTCGGTTTTGATTCTTGGGGGGGGGGGGGGGGGGGGGGTCTGCCGCCCCCCCAACCGCCCGGCTGGGGCTTCGCCCCCTGTACCCCCACCAGGGGCTGCGCCCCTGGACCCCCGCCCCCGCCGCCGGAATCCACATTTTACCTAATGTATGGGGATTACATGTACGATAAAATTTAAATAAAAAATACCAAAAATTAATACAAAAAGTGTACACTCGTATGCACCTGCAAACAAAAATATCGGTAACACCGATCCCTATTTTACGGAATCGAAAACTAAAAGACTGACGAAACGAATGATTGAAAAATGCAACAGCGTTGGAAAAAAAATATGAATTCCAACACCGTGGACATGAATATTTGGTACAAGCGTTCACTGTTTTACCTACCGAAAATCGATATTATCGACCCCAAAAAATACAAAAATATTCTGCAATATTATTTCCAAAATTAAAAAACCGACCACTTCCGAATTACAATTTATATATAACCACAATCCCTGTTCTACCGACTGAATACCGACGAATACAACCAACACAAATACCACAAACACACGAACACTAGCGAAAAATAACAATTCGTCGAATGCACCCGAACGAGACACGATACACGCGACAGAACCCTGTCTTACCGACGCGACACCGGGACAAAATCACAAAAACTAACTATAAACGACCGACTACCGACAAACACAACGACCGAAACAAGAAAAAAAACGCGACAACTTGAAATACCTCGAAACACGACTATAGAGTCGGTAATATAGATCCCTGTTTTACCGACCGAGAAAGCATCGAGCCCGGTTGAAACGCGAAAAGTCCAAGATCCGAAAAGTACTCGATCGGTCATGAAAATCCCTGTTTTACCGACCGATGAAAAGTTGACGAGTTTTGTTGAAAGACAGAAAAAAAAAAAAAATCCAACGAAATCGCCGTTTCCGAATCCCGAGGATGGCGAAAAACGGAAAAAAAAAACAAATAAAGGGGTGCTTTCCTGGGCACCCGTGCCCCCCCCCCCCCTTCCCCCCTTCTGGCCCCCGTCTTAACCTGCGCCCCCCCCCCCCCCCCCCCACCCGGGATCGTCTATATTCTTTGGATTTGGCATGTCGAGAATGAAAATTTTTTAATGGCCCGTAACTTTTGCGCTCCTAGATCGATGCGTCTGAATTGCGCGCAGTGGTTAGCGCACGAGGTGCGCTCCCTCCCTGTAGAAGCGCATCAAGATCCATAGTGCAAAGCGAATATATCCTCTAACCTGACCCAACCTAACCTGAGTCTCTATTCGATATCATTCTCAGATCTGGGTGGTTAGCCGAGACTGTGTACCAGACTCGGGTTTGTGATCTTTGGCCCTCGGACATCAGTAGTTAGCTGATGCCGTACGCTCTTTGAATTCACGCGCCGAAGCTGTTCCCTATGCTGTCGAAATTCTATTTAGAAGTCGAATAACGAAACAGACAAAGAATCAATTGAGTTATACAATAAGCTGATGAACAATTTGTATTTTAACAAGAATGGTACAATGAAATAGATTTAATAAAGTCGTTAATCCTAGTTTGAGCCTAAGCTATTCTTAGTCGTATAATCTGTGTCTGCTTCTAGTGTTTAGGCTAGATTACTTGTTTGATTCGATACAATGCTAATTCGCGCTTTGCTAACTCGTTTATGGGTGGCTTAATGCCGTTGTCTTATGACAACTAAATTTTGTTTCTTATTATGTGAATTGAATTTTTGAATGATGGCTATGATCATATTAAGAGGAGCTATGTTAATCTAGAAAAGTGATATTTCTGAGATTATATCAATGTGAGACACCCAGAGTGCTCTGCTCGTAGAATGCTGATTTTGCTTGGCACGCTCTGATATTTATTGTCGTCTTTCCACTACTTAGCTGAACTATGGGATTATCGCGTCATGATCCGCCTTTTGTTGAGACTTCACTTGTTTTTCTGTGACTACTAGCTCGGCATGCCTTGTAGGCAGGTCGCATGTGTTAGGATACATATATCAAAGTGCAAATATAAAACTGTATTCCTCTAAATAATTCTACAAAATCACAGAAATATCCCAGCAATAAAACCTAAGTTGCTCAAAAGAAGTGCCAACAACATCCTCAAAGGCATCTCGCCCCACAAAGATTCACCTGAATCCACCGATTAGCAACCTCGCTACAACGAAGTCTGTGCTCCCCATCCGATGACAAGACATCTTAACTCATCACGACATCCTAGACCCAACGCAGTTCTACACAACAACTTCACCCCAAGTAAAGAACACCGACACAGATTATTTCACAGTGAGTTACTTTCAATTTTACACTAAGCAAACAGTTTCAGATCGAAATAATCCAACACACAAATCGCCAAAATGACAGACAATGAATCCCCATCTCGAACGCAAACAGAAGTTCCATATTGGTCTCTTGAAGACATACTAGATACGATTCCATACTATGATGGTCAAAACGTAAATATAAATAACTTCAATAGAAGCTGCGAAAATGCGAAACCTGTTGTCAAACCATCACATTAACGCGAATGGTACGAACTAAAATTTACGGAATCGCAAAATCCTATTCAGGTAGTAAAGAATATAATTCCCTTGACGAAATTTTAGCAGTTCTAAAAAGAGCATTTTTGCCTAAGAAGACCTTATTCGAATGGCAAACCGAGTTGAACAGTGTTAAACAAAAGAGCGACGAACGTGTTTTGGATTATAGCACTAAAGTCGAAGATATCTTGTACAACACAATACAAGCCATCAACAATTCACTCACTAACACAGACACGACTAGCATGATGTCGGCAATTCAAGACAATGTATTAAAATGCTTCGTTAGAGGCCTAATTCCGGATAAAGAGTTCAGAGTGACTGTTACACACTAGACTACATTGACCCAGGCAATTGGAATAGCCCTTACAGAAGAACAAGAATTTTTAAATCGCGATTCCCATGACAACAGCCATAATAGTCAAAATAACACTAACCGTACCAATAATCGCAATAATCAAAAGCATGATAATCGAAATAACAGCGGTGATAATCAAAAACCACAATAATACCAATCACAACCCCCAAACACAACCAAACAGACGATTCAACAACCACCCTCAAAATCCATCCACTCCTCGGAATCCAAACCAACGACCCGAACCTAATCAAAATCCTATAATTTGTACTCACTGTAACCGCAGAGGTCACACAGAAGACATTTGTTATACCCAAGCCCGCGATATAAAACAAGCTGAATACTGTACAGATTGCCAGAGATAGGGCAGGCCCTAATCGAGTGCCGCTCTGCTAAAAATCAACCACAACAACCTAACCAATCACAACAGTCAAATCAACAGCAACAATCTGATCAACCACAACAGTCTAATCAATCAAACACGCAATATTCCTCACTATCTTGTAATTATTGTAAACGCCAAAGACATACAATTGAAAATTGTAGAAAACTCGCCTACAATACCTCACGCAACCAATAAACACAGCCTCATTTAAACTCGAACACCGTCTGCCGGGAGAACGCGCCGACGGATCCTGAACAAACACAACAGCGTTCAACGATACAATAAATCATGTCTTCGGCATAGAATTGTTATCAATAAACGAACTATTACCAGTCATTGAAATCGATATAACAGAATTAAAAACAAAATCAAAATTTGTAATAGACACTGGTGCCGACATAAATATCATCAAACTCAATTGCTTAAGGGGGTATATACACCTTTAAATTGGTTGAAATTCTCAAAAATATATATATTTTTTTTCTGCAACTTGCATACTCAGAACGAATTGAAAAAAAATCATCATGTTTGGGGAGGGTTTGACCCTCATTATCCATATTTTACATCATGTATTACTTTCAGTCTAATCGTAGTTACGCTGAAGATGGGAAAATACAGAATCACTCGGTTGTCGTAAAGAATCAGAACCAGCGTTGGACAGATTTTGGATTTTTTGGTCCTCAATTGTTCATAAGAGTTGCCTCTATGGAATGAACATAGAACTTTTCGATATTCCAAAAATTACTTGAGTTATTCGATTTTTTCGATTTTTTTTTTGAATTTTCAAATTTTGTTGGCTTATTTTTCCAATATCTCAGAGAAAAATGGGTTAGGTTAGGTTAGGTTAGGTTCTCCCCCTGGGGACCGCTTGACCTTGTCGTGGTGGGGGAGCTTATGCCGCCCAATGACCCTTCGGGCTATGCCGGCGGGGGGTTTAACCCCCTGGTAGGGCCTCCCAAACCGGACAGGCCGGTGGGGAGGGTGGCAACAAAGAAGCGGTCCAAAAACGAAAACAAAAATGATGATGAACACAACAGACGGATCGAAACTTACGGGACAGGGGCACGGATCCCCAGAACCGGCACGTGGAAGTGGTGTAGCGGGCTTCCATGGGTCGTCATCCAGCTACCGTGATGCGAACAAAACATATGACGAGGGTACGGTTGCCAAAGCAAGCAGCACACCGAACCCGAAAGAGGACGCCAGAGGGGGCGGTAGAGGCGGAGACCCCGAAGACTCCACGTTTGTGGGGACAGGAGACGTTGAGGCCCAAGTAAACGGAATCTCGGCGATTGGAGAAGCCCTGCCGGGGACGATCGCTATGGAATTCGAAGACGAGCAATCCAGGGAATGGCACCGGAAGAGAAGAGTGATCCGCAAACTGGCCGACCTGACTCAGGAGATCAAGGCCACGTATAGCAGAAGCGGCAATCTCAAAAGAGAGGTGCGCGAACAACAGGACGCCGCGCTCGAGAAGGTCATTGCAGGCCTTAGAGATAGAGAATGCCAAACGGAGATCGATGACTACGAAGAACTCTTATACTGGGGGAACGCCGTAGGAAAAGTTCTCTTCGAACTCGAGGCGCAGCGACGGTTCAGCAGAGAAATAGTATCGGAACTCGAGCTCCTGAGAGGAGAGGGTATCACCTTGGTGAAAAAATGGTGTAACAACGAGCCGATGAACCTGACAGACGAAGAACTGCGCCAGAAACGAATGGAGTGGACGAAGCAGAGACGCCCCAAGAGGGCGCGAGAGAAACGAACGGCCGATAAAACTGCCGACAAAACCGCCGACGCGACGATCCACACCGACTCGAGCGTGGAATCCCCACCTGCTCAGAGAAGGCGAGTAGAAAGCGACCCAGGGCAAGAACCGCAGGAGGGTGAAGGGCGCCGAGACGTGCCGAGGATACAAACGCGCGCGGTTACTCGCGAGGAGGAAAAGTCGAGCAAAAGAAACGCAGTGAGAGTGGAAGCGGAAGGGCGAACTTTCGCGGACACAGTAAGAGACCTGAAGAGGCGTGTACCTACGCACGATATGGACATTCGGATGATTAGACAGATGAGGGGCTGCCAGAGCGCCATCGTCGAGGTGGAAGGAAATGCGGAAGCGGCGCATACCCTCATGGAGGAGGCGGGCTTTTCCGCAAAGGCTTCGGGCCGGAGACAGGCAAGAATCTACCTGGCGCGCCTGGAGGGCACAGTGACCGCGCAGGAACTAACCGACGGTATCGCGAGGCACCTCGGACTCAAAGGCAACACGGAAGGAAGAGTGATATTCACGAGGGACAACGCCAACGGCACCAAATCAGCGTGCGTAGAAATTCCTAAGCCCTGGGCGGACAAGCTTGTGCGAGAGGGAACAATCAAGATTGGCTGGACGGAAACAAGAGTCCGGCTTTTCACCGCATCCACTCAATGCTACAGATGTGGAACCGCAGGGCACCGGGCGATAGACTGCCGGAAGCCCACAAACGTATGCTATGCCTGCGGTAAGCCCGGGCACGTGCAGAGAGAGTGCGCAAACCAGGAGGAGGGGGAGACGACAATGGAGGAAGACGAACAGAGAACAAAAGACCAGCCCGGGAAAAGACCGGAACGACAACAGTGGCAATCGACTCGGGAAAGAGAAGAGCAAGCCGCGACGCGAAGCGCAGGGGGGAAAACGGTCAGAGACACGGGTACCCAAACCGACCCTATCCAAGGATGGCCGATTACCATAGGGGCCCATGGCCCCGCGACATACAGCACAGCAGTTAGAAACACGCCGAGAGGAAGAACAAACGCGGAGCGGGGGGGCTTCGTCACCCCATCTGGAAGCGCGAAACCCGACGAAGGAACAACAAAGCGCGGGCCTGCGAGGGAAACGCCGCGAACGCAACAACCCAAGACCAAAGCCAAAAGAGGGGCGGCCATCACTGTAGAAAGGGCCAACAGCACTTACGAACAAACGCTACAAATGATCAAGGATAAGGTGACACTCCCAGAGGGAGCGACGGTGCGAGGTATCCGCAAGACACGGCGCGGCCTGGTGCTGATAGAAAGCGGCACGAAAGAGGAGGCCGAATTACTGAGAGAGGCCATCGCAGGCTGTACGGATGAGCAGACGGACGTACGCCTGCTGACGAACAGCACGACGGTGAAAATAAGAGGGCTCGACGCGCTAGTAAACGAGGCCGAAGTAATATCTGCGCTAATCAGCGATACGGGCAGGGCAGACGAGCTGGCTGAACACGGCACCGTAACAAGAATGTTCATGTATCCCTAGCAGGAGAGAGCGGCTATTGTTAGAATGCCGGAGGACATAGCCGCAGATTTCGTGAAAAAAGGTCGGATCAGAATAGGCTGGACTATGGCCAGAGTCACAGCATACGGCGTCGTGGCACAGCGCAAAGAGAACAGGCGGCAAATGGAGGAGGATAACGGGGCGAGACCCAAGGACGGGCCCAGCGGAGGGGGTCCTGACGACGAGCCCGCCCCGACTTGAGGATCAAGCAAGCAAATTTAAACACGAGTCCAGCCGCCTTGGACCTGCTACTTCAGTCCGCCGAAGAGGAAAAAATCGACATTCTAATACTAGCGGAGCCACCGAGGAGAGGAAAGGGTAGCGGTAGGTGGTACTGGAGCACGGACAGGACAGCGGCGATCGTGGTGAGAGACAGGGGGATACCGGCAAGAACGACAGGCACGGCGGAAGGACGAGTGACCGTGAAGATTGGCCAGACAACAACGATAACGGCGTTGTACTACTCGCCGAACCGCAACCACAGGGACTTTGCAGCATATTGGAGAGCGGTGACCGAAGAACAGGTCAGGCTGGCGGCTGCCGGGGTGGCGGACCGACTGCTGGCAGGTGATCCGAACGCTTGGTCCCAAACCTGGGGCAGCGCGAGAACGGACGCGAGGGGACGAATAATAGAAAAGTTCCTGGAGGCGACGGATACCGTATGCTGCAATAGAGGCAAACGGAACACATTTGATACCGGAACGCGCGGCTCCGTGGTCGATGTAACCTTTGCATCAGCCACGCTGGAAAGAAGGGTCACGGGATGGACGGTGGAGGCCGAAGCCGGAACCCTTAGCGATCACCACAGGATAATGTTCGTCGTGGACAACGCGCGCCCATCCCTCGGCGGAAATAGCACACAGCCGAGAGGATGGAACCTTAGAAAGCTTAACCACCTAAGGTTCACCGCGGAAATCGCGGCGGTGAGTCTGGAGGGTCAGGAGGTGACGAAAGCCCCGAAGCTCGCTGACAGGGTCACCGAGGCCATAACGGCGGCCTGCGACAAGGCAGCACCGAGAAAAAAGATCAGCGCGAGGCGCGCCCAGTACTGGTGGTGCGAGGAGGTCGCACACCTGCGCAGGAGGTGCATAGCAGCCCGTCGGAAAACGATGAGACTCCGGAAGAGAGGCAACGGCGGACAAGCGGCAGTCAAGCGAGCCGAAGAAGAACACGACGCACGAAAGAAAGCCCTGAAGAGGGGAATCTCGGCGAGTAAGGCCAAGGCTTGGCAAGAAATGATCGGAGAAATCGACTCCGACCCGTGGGGAAAACCCTACAAGATCGTGACGGGAAAGATAGCTGCCAGAGCACCCAGCCCAACGCACCCCGAGGAAGTGGAGAGCATCCTGGAAAGCCTTTTCCCCACGGATCGGGCGACGGCACTCGCAGCGATAACCGAGGACGAGAAAAGAGAGATCCTGGAGATCACAGACCCAGAAGAGCTACGAGTCACGACGGCAGAAGTGAAAACCGCACTGAAGGCAGCCAAGGCGGGCAAGGCCCCGGGGCCGGACGGTATCCAGACGGAGCTGCTAAAGCTAACGCACGCAGCGAACCCAAGGGTGCTGACAACGCTCTTCGACAGATGCGTGACCGAACTGACTATACCGGCAGCGTGGAAAATGGCCAGGACCGTCCTGATTCCCAAAGGAGAAACGGAAGCATACCGACCGATATGCCTCCTAGACACGATGGGCAAGGTTCTCGAAAAGATCCTGTGCAACCGCCTGCTGAGCCACCTTGCCAGAGGAGTAGGAGGAATCAGCGAAACCCAATACGGGTTCACACCGGGAAGATCTACCACGGGGGCGCTAGAGGACCTGCGGAACACGGTGCGAAAGCAACTGGCACAGGGAAGGGCAGCCATCGCGGTGGCAATCGACATAAAAAACGCCTTTAACACGGCAAGGTGGAGCTGGATAGTAGGAACTCTGCAGGAGAAGGGAGTCCCCGCTTACCTGACAGCCCTAGTGAGGGACTACCTGAGCGAAAGGGCGATACATTACCAAACGCCGAGCGGAGACGTGAGCAGGAAAATGACCATGGGCGTCCCACAAGGATCGGTGCTGGGGCCGCTTCTGTGGAACATCATGTTCGACGGGGTGATACCGGCCGCAACAGAGCCGGGGGTGAAAGTCATTTGCTACGCGGACGACACGCTCGTCATTTCGACCGGAAAAAATGCAGACGAGGCTGCCGCGAAGGCGAGCAGGGCGGTGGACGAGGCGATCAAATGGATCAGGAGCAGAGGCCTGGCGGTCGCCGCGCACAAAACCGAGGCGATACTCTTCTCCAGGTGAAAACTCGGAAAAACAGCAGGGATACCGAGGATAAGGGTAGACGAGAGAGAACTCCCGTACTCGGAAACGATAAAGTACCTGGGGGTGACGATCGACGGAGAAATGCGACTGGCTACCCACGTGGAGAACGCAGCCGGAAAAGCGCTCGCAGCAGCCACGCGGCTGTCGGCACTAATGCCAAACATCGGGGGACCAAAAGCCTCACGAAGGAAGCTCTACGCCACGGTGGCGGAATCCATCGCGCTATACGCTGCCCCAGTGTGGGCCGACGGAAAAATGACCAAGCGGAAGACCAAGGCCTTGGAGAGGGTCAGGAGAGCCGGAGCACTGAGGGTAGTAGGAGCGTACAGAACGGTATCGACGAGCGCCGCGGAGGTGGTGGCCGGTCTACCGCCAATGGATTTAGTGGCGAGCGCGCGAGCCCGAATGTACAAGGCGGAAGGGCAAATACTGTAAAACGTAGCGCTGAACGGCCTAGAAAAAGCGAAGAAGATCAAGGAGAGCCGGAAGAACGAGCTAAGCAGAGTGACACAGCAATGGAGCGACAGGTGGCAAGCCTCTCAGAAGGGCGCCTGGACAAGAACAATGATCCCGGACATCAGAGCGTGGATAGGCAGAAAACACGGGCAAGTCGCTTACCACCTGACACAGGTACTCACGGGACACGGCGCTTTTGGTGCGTATTTGCACAGATTCAGGAGACGAAGTACGCCAAAGTGCGAGTACTGCGAAGAGGCCCCAACGGACGATGTAGAGCATACTCTGCTGAGGTGCCCAAGGTGGCAAGAGTATAGAATGGATGCTGAGGGGAGAAATGCGCTACCGAATAGACTCGGGGGCATGGTAGGAACCATGCTAGGATGTAAGAAAGCGTGGAAGAAAACAGAAGCGGCTGTACGCCGCGTACTTACTGCCAAAGAGGCGGCAGATAGATCGAGAGGGTATCGACAAATGGTGAATATACATATGGGTATGAGGAAAAAGAGCTTTGAGAGGGAATGAGAGGAAAAAAAAAAAAAAAAAAAAAGGAGGCGGGCATGGGAGGGAAGGGAAGAGAAGGGAAGGGAAGGAAAGGGCAGGGACGGGACGGGAAGGGAAGGAAAGGGCAGGGACGGGAC